>CM055912.1:24583283-24965325 GCA_029582155.1 Panopea generosa | reverse complement strand
CAACACCAAGTTTATGTCTGATTGTTTCTTGCTGTTGGTATGCACCCACACTAAGTTTATGTCTGATTGTTTCTTGCTGTATTGGTACATACCAATACCAAGTTTATGTCAGATTGTTTCTTGCTGTATAGGTATGCACCAATACCAAGTTTATGTCAGATTGTTTCTTGCTGTTGGTATGCACCCATACTAAGTTTATGTATGATTGTTTCTTGCTGTATTGGTATGTACCAATACCAAATTTATGTCAGATTGTTTCTTGCTGTATAGGTTTGCAACCAATACCATGTTTTAGTCTGATTGTTTATTGCTGTTGGTATGCACCAACACCAAGTTTATGTCTGATTGTTTCTTGCTGTTGGTATGCACCCACATTAAGTAAATGTCTGTTTGTTTCTTGTTGTATTGGTACGTACCAACACCAAGTTTATGTCTGATTGTTTCTTGCTGTATCAGTACGCACCAATACCAAGTTTATGTCTGATTGTTTATTGCTGTTGGTATGCACCCACACCAAGTTTATGTCTGATTGTTTCTTGCTGTATTGGTATGCACCAACACCAAGTTTCTAGCTGTATTGGTACGCACCAACACTATGTTTATGTCTGATTGTTTCTTGCTGTATCGGTATGCACCCACACCAAGTTTATGGCTGATTGTTTCTTGCTGAACACCAAGTTTATGTCTGATTGTTTCTTGCTGTTAGTATGCACCCACACCAAGTTTATGTCTGATTGTTTCTTGCTGTAGTTGTACGTACCAATACCAAGTTATGTCAGATTGTTTCTTGCTGTATTGGTATGCACCAACACCAAGTTTCTAGCTGTATCGGTTAGCACCAACACCAAGTTTATTTCTGATTGTTTCTTACTGTATTGGTATGCACCAACACCAAGTTAATGTCTGATTGTTTCTTGCTGTATTGTTACGCACCAGCACCAAGTTTATGTCTGATTGTTTCTTGCTGTTGGTATGCACCAACACTAAGTTTATGTCTGATTGTTTCTTGCTGTATTGGTACCTTAACATTTATATTATACATGACTTGGTGGCAGCTCCATATATGAGGTAAACATTTATATTATACACAACTTTGTGGCAGCTCCATGTATGAGGTAAACATTTATAATATACACGTTTATGTCTGATTATTTCTTGCTGTTGGTATGCACCCACACCAAGTTTATGTCTGATTGTTTCTTACTGTAGTTGTACGTACCAATACCAAGTTTATTATCTGATTGTTTCTTGCTGTATTGGTATGCACCAACACCAAGTTTCTAGCTGTATCGGTACGCACCAACACCAAGTTTATTTCTGATTGTTCCTTGCTGTATTCGTATGCACCAACACCAAGTTTATGTCTGATTGTTTCTTGCTGTATTGTTACACATCAACACCAAGTTTATGTCTGATTGTTTCTTGTTGCTGGTATGCACCAACACCAAGTTTTTCTGATTGTTTCTTGCTGTATAGGTTTGCAACCAATACCATGTTTTTGTCTGATTGTTTATTGCTGTTGGTATGCACCAACACCAAGTTCATGTCTGATTGTTTCTTGCTGTATCGGTATGCACCAACACCAAGCTTATGTATGATTGTTTCTTACTGTATTGGTATGCCCCAACACCAAGTTTATGTCTGATTGTTTCTTGCTGTATTGGTACTCACCAACACCAAGTTAATGTCTGATTGTTTCTTGCTGTATTGGTATGTACCAACACCAAGTTTATGTCTGATTGTTTCTTGCTGTATCTGCATTCACCAACACCAAGTTCATGTCTGATTGTTTCTTGCTATATTGGTATGCACCAACACCAAGTTTATGTCTGAATGTTTCTTGCTGTATCTGCATTCACCAACACCAAGTTCATGTCTGATTGTTCCTTACTGTGTTGGTATGCACCAACACCAAGTTTATGTCTGATTGTTTTCTAGCTGTACTGATATGCACCAACACCGAGTTGGTCTGATTGTTTCTTGCTGTATTGGTATGCACCAACACCAAGTTCATGTCTGATTGTTTCTTGCTGTATCTGCATTCACCAACACCAAGTTTATGTCTGATTGTTTCTTGCTGTATTGGTATGCCAACAATACCAAGTTTACATATGATTGTTCACATTAGATTGGAGAAGTTAGCGGATTGGCGACTGAAAGTTTTTCCGTTTCCGTTCAATAATTAGAGTATTTTTCATCGGAACTGAAGTACCTTACACAAAGTGTGAACCTATATAAAATATAGGCCAAGTTTGAATAAGCAGCCAATACGGACCATTATCTTCAGAGTTATGGCACTTAAATTAGTAAAAAATGCTAAAATTGCCCCGTTTCCGTTCAATTACTAGAGTATTTTTCATCAGAACTGAACCAACTTACACAAAGTGTGTACCTTTAATAAAATCTAGGCCAAGTTCGATAACCAGCCAATACCGACCATTATCTTAAGAGTTATGGCCCTTTAATTAGTCAAAAATGCTAAAAGTTACGTTTCTGCTCAATAATAAGAGTTTTCTTTATCTGAACTGAAGCCAACTTGTACAAAGTGTGTATCTCTATAAAACCTGAGCCAAGTTCGATAACCAACCAATTCTGACCATAATCTTAAGAGTTATGGCCCTTTAATTAGTCAAAAGTGCTAAAATTGATTGTTTCCGTAACCAAACTTTTACAATTTTTTCTAGCGGTAAAGTAAAAATAATCTTTTACTTTTGTTATTTTGATGAAGATACTAAAAAGTTTGGATTGATGTATTGATAATTATTAAAATGAAACTCCATTAACATGCACATTTTTGTCTTGAAAATGGTTTGCGGTGCCCTTGCTCAGTTGATAGCCATGAGGCAAAATATATTATAAAAAATACAAATGATTTATTAGAGAAATGTACAGGTCCATTTAAAAATTTTTACAACACAGCTGAATTTCTCATAATGTTTCGTAATATATTTGTAGAATCAAACATTGTGTTTAAGAAATTGTTGCTATCTGTTGAGCATGTATGACTTACCTCCTATCTTTGGGTACTGGAAACAATACCACCACTGAAGCCTCATGCAATATGTGAAAATATTGATGTATTATTTTATGAATATGCATGTTTGTTTCCGAGTATAATCACATTACATCTCTCATAATGTGAATTACGGAAGTAATATTTTAGCCAAACAAACAGTGAATAGCACAGAAACAAGAGAAAAACTTTATTTCATGCTTTTTTAACAAAACTATTGCATCAATTATTTACAAATAATGGTGATCGCCCGGTCTCCGTTGTCTGTCGTTAACTTTTAGCTTCTAACAACTTCTCCTCTGAAACCACTGGGCCAATTTTGATATAACTTCACAGAAATGTTCCTTGGTTGACCCTCTACCAAGTTTGTTCAAGCCATCTTGATTCGTCGAAAAACATGGCGGCCAGGGGGTGGGGTTAGTTTACTATATAAGCTATAGTAAAAACTTAAAAAATCTTCTTGTCAGAAACTACTGGCTCGATTTTAAAATAATTTCACAGAAATGTTCCTTGGGTAACCCTCTACCAAGTTTGTTCAAGCCATCTTGATTCTTCAAATAACATGGTGGCCAGGGGATGGTGTTAGTTCACTATATAAGCTATAGTAAAAACTTAAAAAAAATTTTTGGTCAGAAACTGCTGGCTTGATTTTAAAATAATTTCACAGAAATGTTCCTTGGGTGACCCTCTACCAAGTTTGTTCAAACCATCTTGATTCATCAAAAAACATGGCCGCCATGGAGCAGGCAAGTTTAATTATTAAAAACTTAAAAAATCTTCTTGTCAGAAACTACTGGCTTGATTTTAAAATAATTTCACAGAAATGTTCCTTGGAGGACCTTTCACCAAGTTTGTTCAAACTGTAGTGATCCATCTAAAAACATGGCACCAGGGGGTGAGGTTAGTTTAATATATAAGCTTTAGTAAAAACTTAAAAAAAATCTTCTTGTTAGAAACCACTGGATCGATTTTAAAACAATTTCGCAGAAACGTTCCTTGGACCCTTAACCAAGTTTGTTCAAGCCATCTTGATTCATCAAAAGACATGGCAGCCAGGGGGCGGGGCAAGTTCAATTAGTATAATCTTCGAGCCGTTGTGATTTGTTAAAAAACATGACCGCCACAGTGAGGTGCTAGTTTAGCTATAGTAAAAACTTCAAAAGCCTTGTTGTCAGAATCTATTGACCTGATTTTGATGTAGTTTCACTGACATTTACCATGGGTGAAGCTCTACCAAGTTTGTTCAAGCCATCTTGATTCATCAAAAAACAGACCACGGCGTGGTCTAATGGTAGAGCGTCCGCCTTGCATGCGGAAGGTCATGGGTTTAATCCCCGGCCGGGTCATACCAAAGACTTTAAAAATGGTACTAGAAGCTTCCTCGCTTGATGCTCAGCATTTAGAGGAGAGTTCTAGGTCTGGTCGGCCCAGTGTCAGTATAATGTGACTGGATGGGGTATCATACCATGTGTCTGCAGCATGATACTCCAGTGTGACAGTGCTTAGAATACTGTTTCAAGTAGACACCGTCGCGATATGACTGAGAAATTGTTGAAAGCAACGCTAAACACCATACAATAGATACAATCATCAAAAAACATGTTAAAAATGCAATGAGCTGTTATAATATGTTGATGAATCTACCATGAAACTATTAGATGGTTAGAAATGAATGCACTGTTATCATATATTGATAAAAAATACCATGAAATGGATAGATGGTAAGTAATAGACACCATGTCATTACAGTAACTAGTAAATCTGAGTTGATATATATATTGTAGCGGTTTTTAAACATAAGCAAAGAAAGTGCCCACTACGCTGACAACGTATAGACGTGATAGGAAGTCAGCTGGTGGCAGTACAGTTATAGGACAGCAATGCACATATTCGTCATATGGACGACTTGACATGAAGCTGGAATACGATCGATAGTCGGTATGGGGCAACATCAAGCCATATACTCAGTAAAGAGTTCTAGGGGAGACAACCCAGTTATATAGCCACTGCCGCAAGGGACGAGTGATGTTAAATCTATGATATCCGGGGATACGCGGGAAGTATCTAGTGCATTTTTATAAACATTCGAGTGATAAAAGCAGTTTGGATCGCGATGTAGATTACGTACATGTAGGAGATAGAACTGTGTGAAAAAAAAGGGTTAATACCACCATAAAATTTTTTTTGAATCAGCTGTGTTTTTTTTTGTGTTGAGTAATTATCTTTAATTTGTATATATTGTATACTTGTATATTCATAATTTTATTCTTGTAAAATTTTACTTTGTGTACGATTGTATTCTACCCTTGTGAGGTGTTGGCCAATGGTCATTTTGCTACAATTGCAGTCTGCAAAATATAGATATAGTCCAAGACCCAGGCTATACCTTTTTTGGTCGGGCTATAAAAGTTTCCCAGACATGTAGTCCGACCGGACTATTAAAGTATTTATAGGGCAGGAGACCAAATTCTGGAAATAAAAGATATAGTTCAGAGGGATATGTCTTATTGATTGAATTGTGGGGTACTGCTTTTTTACAACCAATCTCAATACGTCATTTTCTTCTGCCCGGCATGCGGTAATTTCTGTTATGAATAATTTATTACTGCTTAAATCCATAATATGTGTTTATGAATGATGCCTGAAACTACTGAATTGTAAATTATCGTAAATCAAACAAGATGGCAACATGGTGCAAAGCCAGGATAAAACGAAGTTACCCGTTACAGATTCGTCTGACAAGAAAAATCAGTATGAACACAACCATGTTCATTTTTGAGAACAGTAAAATGTTTTGTTCCATGTGCGAGACTAAACGGGGACAACGGTAACAATTTTGTCATTGGGTGTGTAAATTTTAAATTAGAAGCCGTCACCGCACATGCAAACACCAGGAGTCACATTCAAGCATCTGGAAAAGAAACTGCAAAGGCAACTCCATTAGAGGATACATCAGCTGGAAAATTACTGATGCATTGAAAAAGGGTGAATAGTCTAGACTCAATAAAAAAATGTTCATGCCATTGCTAAACATAATTTGTCTTTCAAAACTTTCACTGTTCTCTGTGCCGTTGACAGAAGTAAGGGTATAGATGTTGTCTAGATGTAGATATACATAAATGATAAGGCAGCTGCTGACTTATGGGAAACATCCCTTCAATTGAACTCAAAAAAACTGAAAATTTATTCAAGACTGCAAGCTTTATCAGTTCCACATGTGATCGGACATCAGACTATACTGGAGATGAGTATGAAAGCCTATATATACGGACTTTGACTGGAAGCAAAATTGTTGGAAGATTCATTGGCATAGGTAATTACCTCTTGTATTGTAATTTGTTTCTGTTCGGTAATTCTTGACAAAAGCCATTGTGTCATAAATAATGTTTCTCCTACCACATTTTCAAGTGGTAATGGTTCAATTTACTTGCAGAGAAATTTCTAACCTAGGTTCATCTCAACTGGAACCAATTTCCCAGTCAGAGCCTGAGGCTGAATATGTTGAAACTGTGTCACCTGTAGCTGTATACAGTACTCTAGCACTAGATACTAGCGGTGATTTCAATTTGATTGCCACACCAATCACAGTTGATTACAAAGTAAGTCAATGTGAACATCATGAATAAAAAAGTCTGCTATCTTCATGTTACATACTTATATATATGAAAGTACTTGGTTTTCCCTTTTCTAAATGTATGATATGATCACTGTATCATCAGTGGCTGATTAGTTGTTTAATTTTTTTATATTCAGACACCTGAGGCTGATGCTGACACAAACACAAGACAAAAACCAGATATACAGTTGGAATATGCAGACCAAGGATATCAGCTTGAACCAATCACACATGATGGTGAACCAGAAGCTGGCCCATCACAAGATCAAATAGAACTTGTGGTGGAACAGGTGATATACATACAATGCATCTGATTTTCATTTGTTTCAAAATAATTTATAAAATATTTTTCATAATAATCTATAAAAATGTTGTTTTTTTTAATATTTTCATTTTTAGCTCTACTGGCCAAAGGCCAGAAGTGCTTATGCGATGGCGCGTTGTCTGCCGTCTGTCGTCTGTTAGCAGCACTTTCTCTGAAACCACTAGGCCAATTAAACTGAAACTTCACATGGGTGTTTCTGTTGCATAGGAGACTATACAGAATTTTTTTTTTTTTTTATCTGAAATTCAAGATGGCCACTGTTACTAAAAATAGTCCAAAACTTAAAAAATCTTCTTCTCATGAACGGCCCAAAAGATTTTCAAAATGTTTATGTAGTAATGATGAGCAACTATAGTTTTGTTAGATTTGTTCAAATGGTGTCACACTGTCTTAAAGGGTCAGGAGGGGCCCCAAAAGGGTAAAAATTGGGAATTTATAAATTCGTTTTCTTCAGAACCGTTATGTCAGATTTGTTCTTTTTTTGCATAAATAATCCCTATGTGTAGGGGTTTGATTGCAGATAAGAATTTAGGGGCTAAAATTTATAGGGGCCCTGTAAGGGGACTAAGAATTTTACATAGGGATACTATGGGAAAACAGAAAATTCTCTTTTTCTTTTACCTGTTCTTAAACCACTAGGCCAATTAAACTGAAACGTCACATGGGTGTTTCTTTTGTATAGGAAACTATACAGAAGATTTTTTTTTTTCGATCTGAAATTCAAAATGGCCGTCATTACTAAAAATAGTCCAAAACTTAAAAAATCTTCTTCTCATGAACGGCCCAACAGATTTTCAAAATGTTTATCTAGTAATGATGACCAACTATAGTTCTGTTAGATTTGTTCAAATGGTGTCCCTAGGGTTAAAAATGACCCTGCCCCAAGAGTTCAATTAGGGGACACATGTCAATATAATATTTTATTTTTTTTTTTTTTAAATGGAAATAATTTTGCCTATATCTTTACTAGAGCATTGTTAGGTAAAGGAGGTTAAGATTTGCAAAGGTGACTGGGTTCCTATGTCTTAAGGGGTCAGGAGGGGCCCCAAAAGGGAAAAAATTGGGAATTAGTAAAATTGTTTTCTTAAGGACCGGTATGTCAGATTTGTACATATTTGATATAAGTTATGCCTAAGTGTAGGGGTTTGATTGCAGATAAGAATTTAGGGGCTAAAATATATAGGAGCCCTGTAAGGGGACTTAGAATTTTACGTAGGGATACTGTGGGAAAACAGAAAATTCTCTTTTTTTTTCATTTATTCTGAAACCACTAAGCCAATTAAACTGAAACTTCACATGGATGTTTCTATTGCATAGGAGACTATACAAAAGATTTATTTTTTCTATCTAAAATTCAAGATGGCCACCATTACTAAAAATAGTCCAAAACTTAAAAAATCTTCTTCTCATGAACGGCCAAACAGATTTTCAAAATGTTTATGTAGTAATGATGACCAACTATAGTTTTGTTAAATTTGTTCAAATGGTGTCCCTAGAGTTAAAAATGACCCCGACCCGATGTTTCTATTGCATAGTAGAATTTCAAAAAGTGCTATGCATGCCACTTTGAGTCAGTAGAGCATCCTCAGGCCCTCTTGGGCCTCTTGTCCTATATATATTAGACATACATGTAACTTCATATGCAATTGGAATCATAAATATTAATGATTAATGTTAATGTTCATTGACCGAAATTATTGTCTTACTATTACAAGGTCAGTGTTCTTATAATTTTTCATATGTAATTTCAGAAGGGTACTGGAATGGTTGAGGACAGTGACTATAGATCCGATTATGATGGTGATGAAGATGAAATGGAACTATCTGAAGATGTTGTAAAAAACTTACGCCATTTCTTTGAAAAAAATTGTGATTAAATGATAAAATAAAGAAAATATATATTGTAAAGTTCAAGTCTTCTTTTTTTTTAACGGACTATAAAAAATGAATTCAGGCTATACATTTTTGGAAAGTCTATAGCCTGAAGGGGCTATAGTTCTGAAAAGTTTTTCGCACAGACTGCAATTGTTTCTTGCTGTATTGGTATGCACCAATACCAAGTTTATGTCTGATTGTTTCTTGCTGTATTGGTATATACCAACACTTAAGTTAATGTCTGATTCTTTTAGGAAGCCATGAGTGGTCCATACCCCTGTAGAATATACTTGACAAAGGTTTTGGCTGACCTGGAGTGTGATACGTTTTTACCAGACATTGATGAGAAAATATTTGAGAAAATACCAAAGTAAGTATAGGGCTATGTAACACTGTTTTTAGATATAATATATATGGAGAACTGTAACACAGTGAATTTGAATGCATTTGATAGTGTTTTAACTGTTTCATTATAAAATGTTTGTTTATGAGAAGGTAATATATGTATGTAATGATGTTTTTCTTTTTCGCCAGTCCACCAAATGTTCCTACAGAGCTTCAAGAAGAGAACGATATCAAGTTCAGATTTGAGGTTTATGACAAGGTCAGATGTTAGCTATTGTGGACATGTGATACCAGTGTTGTAAAGTTATGTGTATATTCAGATGTAAGATGTTATCAGATGACAGGAGTGATTTTAGATGTGAAAGATTGATACTGAGGCCTAAAATAAGAATTAGATTGTTTATCGATAACCCTATACCCATCTTAAACAGCCCTAACTGAAATTAAATTTGAACATTTTACCTCCTTAATTTTTTTTGCTATTGTTAGCTCACATGAGCCAAAGGCTCACAGGTTAGTTTTTTTTATCACCTGGTGTCCGTTGTCTGTCTTCCGTCAATCACTTTTAGCTGCTTACAACTTCTCCTCTGAAACCACTGGGCCAATTTTGATATAACTTCACAGAAATGTTCCTTGGGTGACCCTCTACCAAGTTTGTTCAAACCATCTTGATTCGTCAAAAAAATGGCCGCTAGAGGGCGGAGCAAGTTTAATTAGTTAAAACTTTAAAAATCTTCTTGTCAGAAACTACTGGCTTGATTTTAAATTAATTATTTTGTTTAATGAATTGTTATAATTGTTTAACATGACAATCTATCAGAATTCATAACAGGAATTAAAATTGGAAAAATACCTGTAAATAATGCATTATTCCTGAAAATAAAATAAATACTTGCTGAGGCGTCTATACTCTGTTTCTTGCATAATAGCAGATTATACACCACTGCAAATATAAAAAACACGGACTGGTTCACATTCATTTACTATATACTTTTTCGATACCGTAATGTTAACGTTAGTGTAAACCAGTCTGGCAATGTTTGGCCAATCTAATGATTACGTGACCGTAACGTGTTTATCTGATGTAATTGACATGCCCTGTACCATGTGTATTAAATTTCAATGATTGAGTTTTATGAAAAATATTAATCTGCTGTCACACTACAAACCATCAACTATATGGTAGACCATATCTAACATAGGGTGGCTTAGTTAGCAATATTTCAGAATGATTTTAATCAATATTTCAGAAAGATTTTAATGAATATTATTTTAATTTATATCATTAATATATTATCATATAAATCCCGGCAATTTCTGTAAATATCTAGTTCTTATTATTTATTCTACTGCGGTGTTACAATTGGACAACCAGAGATGATGCAATTGATGAACATGATATGTAAACGTTAAATGGTAAAAGATACACGCTAAACGATTCGAAATCAAACGCAGGCTAAAATGCATTCAGTATCGTTTTGAACTGCATTTTCTTATTTTCTCTAATGTTTATCATTAAAAAAATGCAAACCATTAACGAAACTAAAATGCATTTCAAACGCAAAACAAACGCGTTTGACACGCAAAACAAACACAATTGATATGCATTTTTGGTGTACTTGAACGGATTACGGTCTGTAGTAATAAGCCTGGCCCGATTAGCTCAATCGGCTACGCGTCTGACTATCAATCCAGTGGTAGTGAGTTCAAATCCAACACCCGGCAACAGTCTCTGTGATGATTGATAAATGACATTGTGTCTCATTATCATTCGTCTCTTACCACTGATTCAAGTGGGAAAGTTATCAGTTACTTGCAGAGATGGGGTGTGCTGGAGTACTAGTTAATCCAAGGAAACAGTGGTTAGGTTAACTGATTGTCTGTTAGCCCTTGATGGCATAAAAATGACGCTAAATATTCAATCAATCAGTAGTAGTAATAAACGGGTAACAATGCCTCAGAGAAAGTATGTATTCAGCCCTGAAGTCGCACAGTAAGAGCGAGTTACACAAGAAAAATGAAATGTCGATGGTGACAATTTGCATAAACTTGTATAGTACAATGTACAAAGAAATTGGTAAAAAATGGGATGCATTAAGTTATTAAGTGCTGAGGGAGTACATGGCTGTGTGAAACTAACTGAAGTTTTAAAAAAGAATAATTTAGGCCATTATAAATTAATTTCTAGATTATTATCCAAATTTTTCTTAAAAACGGGGAGAGCAGGAGTATTTTATTTTTAGCTCACCAGAGCCGAAGGCGGGATTTTTTTGTTTAAATGTAGGTTACATGATTGAACAATGCCTTCAATATAATCCTGACCTAGCTTGATTAAATAAGCCTTGAACGGACAGCTTTTTAGCTCACCTGAGCCAAAGGCTCACAGGTGAGCTTTGGTGATCGCCTGGTGTCCGTCGTCTGTCGTCCGTCGTTAAATTTTAGCTTCTAACAACTTCTCCTGTGAAACCACTGGGCCAATTTTAATATAACTTTACAGAATGTTCCTTTGGGGACCCTCTACCAAGTTTGTTCAAGCCATCTTGATTCGTCAAAAAACATGGCCGCCAGGGGGCAGGGCAAGTTTAATTAGTAAAAACTTAAAAAAAAAAAATCTTCAAGCTGTTGTGATTTGTTAAAAAAACATTACTGCCACAGTGAGGTGCTAGTTATACCCCCGACAAACAAAGTTTTGAGGGGGTATACTGGAGTCACCCTGAGGTCGGTCTGTCGGTCTGTCGGTTGGTCTGTCCGAAATTTTCCTTGTCCGGAGCATAACTTGAAAAGTACTGGATGGAATTTCATCAAACGTCATACAATGGTAGAATATAATGAGAGGAAGTGCAGTGTACAAGAAACATAACTCTATTCTTGCTAATTACAGAGTTATTGCCCTTTGATATTTTTTCTTGTCCGGAGCATAACTTGAAAAGTACTGGATGGAATTTCATCAAGCTTCATACAGTGGTAAAATATAATAAGAGGAAGTGCAGTGTACAGGAAACATAACTCTGTTCTTGCTAATTACAGAGTTATTGCCCTTTGATATATTTCCCTTTGATATTTTTTCTTGTCCGGAGCATAACTTGAAAAGTACCGGATGGAATTTCATCAAGCTTCATACAATGGTACAATATAATGAGAGGAAGTGCAGTGTACAGGAAACATAACTCTATTCTTGCTAATTACAGAGTTATTGCCCTTTGATATATTTCCCTTGTCCGGAGTATAACTTTTAAAGTACTGGATGGAATTTCATCAAACTTCATACAATGGTAGAATATAATGACAGGAAGTGCAGTGTACAAGAAACATAACTATATTCTTGTTAATTACAGAGTTATTGCCCTTTGTTATATTTCCATTGTCCGGAGCATTACTTTTAAAGTACTGGATGGAATTTCATCAAACTTCATACAATGGTAGAATATAATGAGAGGAAGTGCCGTGTACAAGAAACATAACTCTATTATTGCTAATTACAGAGTTATTACCCTTTGATATTTTTTTCTTGTCCGGAGCATAACTTGAAAAGTACCTGATGGAATTTCATCAAGCTTCATACAATGGTACAATATAATGAAAGGAAGTGCAGTGTACAAGAAACATAACTCTATTCTTGCTAATTACAGAGTTATTGCCCTTTGATATATTTCCCTTGTCCAGAGCATTACTTTTAAAGTACTGGATGGAATTTCATCAAACTTCATACAATGGTACAATATAATGACAGGAAGTGCAGTGTACAGGAAACCTAACTCTATTCTTGCTAATTACAGAGTTATTTCCCTTTGGTATATTTCCCTTGTCCGGAGCATTACTTTTAAAGTACTGGATGGAATTTCATCAAACTTCATACAATGGTAGAATATAATGAGAGGAAGTGCAGTGTACAAGAAACATAACTCTATTCTTGCTAATTACAGAGTTATTGCCCTTTGATATATTTCCCTTGTCTGGTGCAGTACTTTTAAAGCCATCAGTGATAACAGTTTAATAAAGTTCATGAAAGAACCAAGTTGATGAATACATGGAGTTCGAGTAAAGCAGGTTCGATATTGTATTCCTAGTGCTCTTGTTTGTTTCTTATCCATAAAATTGTTGTCCCTCAACATAACTCGAAAAAGTATAACATTTATTGATTGCCATGAAAGCTTGTACACTGCACAATAATTAAAAAGACCGTTTTTAATTTTAACAAAACCATAAAAAAATTAACAGTACAAACAACTCAATCCATAACATTCTCTTTTATTAAGAATTTCTTTTGTCTGGAGCATTACTTTAAAACTATTGGATATAATTTAATAAAACTTCATACAATGGTTAACCATTTTCTGTCATGGCGGCGTTCGGGGGTATTCATCACTCCAGTGATAGGTCTAGTTTACTATAATGGCAGCTATAGTAAAAACTTCAAAAGCCTTCTTGTCAGAATCTACTGACCTGATTTCGATGTAGTTTCACTGACATTTACCACGGGCGAACCTCTACCAAGTTTGAACTCCTCTAGGCTTCTGTTACATCTTCAAAACAAATCAAAATTCTAACTACTCACCCATTTCGTTTTTCTGGAATTTAAGTGTACATGGTATTATATAATCTACTTAAGTTGGGTGACTCTAGGTCAGTCAGGTGAGCGATATAGGGCCATCTTGGCCCTCTTGTTTCTAGCTTGTCAGAAACTACTGGCTCGATTTTAAAATAATTTCACAGAAATGTTCCTTGGGTGACCTACTACCAAGTTTGTTCAAGCCATCTTGATTTGTCAAAAAACATGGCGGCCAGGGGGGTGGGGTTTGTTAACTATATAAACTTTAGTTAAACTTAAAAAATCTTCTTGTCAGAAACTACTGGCTCGATTTTAAAATAATTTCACATAAATGTACCCAGGGTGACTCTCTACCAAGTTTGTTCAAGCCATTTTGTTTTATCCAAAAACATGGCGGCCAGGGGGTGGGGTTAGATTACTATGTAAGCTATAGTAAAAACTTAAAAAATCTTCTTAGTTTAAACTTATTTATTTTACTTCGATTGTGAAACAAGTTCTTACAACTTAGACAAATCACGCTTGAAGTCTTCCAGGGTAGAACCAGTTCAAAGCATATGCGAAATCTTCTTATCAGAAACTACTGGCTCGATTTTAATATAATTTCACAGAAATGTTCCTTGGGTGACCCTCTACCAAGTTTGTTCAAGCCATCGTGATTCGTCAAAAAACATGGCGGCCAAGCGGTGGGGTTAGTTTACTATATAAACTATTGTAAAAACTTAAAAAATCTTCTTGTCAAAAACTACTGGCTCGATTTCAAAATAATTTCACAAAAATGCTCCTTGGGTGACCCTCTACCAAGTTTTTCAAGCCATCTGGATTCGTCAAAAAACATGGCTGCCAGGGGGTAGGGTTAGTTGACTATATAAACTATAGTAACACTTAAAAAAAACTTCTTGTCAGAAACTACTGGCTTGATTTTAAAATAATTTCACAGAAATGTTCCTTGGGTGACCCTCTACTAAATTGTTCAAGCCATCTTGATTTGTCAAAAAACATGGCGGCCAGGGGGTGGGGTTAGTTTACTATATGAGCTATAGTAAAAACTTTAAAAATCTTCTTGTCAGAAACTACTGGCTCGATTTTAAAATAATTTCACATAAATGTACCCTGGGTGACCCTCTACCAAGATTGTTCAAGCCATCTTGATTCATAAAAAAACATGGTGGCCAAGGGTTGGGGTTAGTTTACTATATAAGCTATATTTAAAACTTCTTGCCAGAAACTACAGGCTTGATTTTAAAATAATTTCATAGAAATGTTCATTGGATGACCCTCTACCAAGTTTGTTCAAGCCATCTTGATTCTTTAAAAAAACATGACCACCAGGGGGCAGTTTAATTAGTAAAAACTTAAAAAATCTTCTTGTTAGAAGCTACTGGCTCGATTTTAAAATAATTTCACAGAAATGTTCTTTAGAGGAACCCCTACCAAGTTTGTTCAAATCGTAGTGATTTTTTAAGAAAACATAGTAGCCAGGGGGTCAGGTTAATACACTATATAAGCTATAGTAAAAACAAGTCTTCTTGTGAGAAACCACCAGATCAATTTTAAAACAATTTTGCAGAAATATTCCTTGGATGACCCTTTACCAGTTTGTTTGAGCTGTTGTGATTTGTTAAAATAACATGACCGCCACAGTGAGGTGCTAGTTTACTATATAGGCAGCTATAGTAAAAAATTCAAAAGCCTTCTTGTCAGAATCTACTGAACTGGTTTCAATGTAATTTCACTGACATTTACCATAGGTGAACCTATACCAAGTTTGAACACTTTTATGCATCTGTTACATCTTCAAAACAAATCAAAATTCTTGTCCATCTTGTTTTTCTGGAATTTTGAGTGTACATGTTTTATATAATCAGGTGAGCGATATAGGGCCATCTTGGCCCTCTTGTTTATTTTTAAAATTTTGATGTTTTTAGCTCTACTGGCCAGAGGCCAGAAGTGCTTATGGGATGGTGCATTTTCTGCCGTCCATAGTCTGTTAGCAGCACTTTCTCTGAAACCACTAGGCCAATTAAACTGAAACTTCACATGCATGTTTCTGTTGCATAGAAGACTATACAGAAGATTTTTTTTTTTTTCGATCTGAAATTCAAGATGGCCACCATTACTAAAAATAGTCCAAAACTTAAAAAAATCTTCTTCTCATGAACGGCCCAACAGATTTTCAAAATGTTTATGTAGTAATGACGACCAATTATAGTATTGTAAGATTTGTTCAAATGGTGTCCCTAGGGTTAAAAATGACCCCACCCCGAGTGTTCAATTAGGGGACACATGTCATTATAATATTTTTTTTTTTTTTTTTTAAATGGAAATGATTTTGCCTATATCTTCACAGAAGCATTGTTTGGTGAAGGAGGTTCAGATTTGTAAAAATGAATGAGTTCCACTGTCTTAAAGGGTCAGGAGGGGCCCCAAAAGGGTACAAATTTGGAATTACTAAAATCGTTTTCTTAAGAACCGGTATGTCAGATTTGTTCATATTTTGCATAAATTATCCCTATGTGTAGGGGTTTGATTGCAGATAAGAATTTAGGGGCTAAAATTTATAGGGGCCCTGTAAGGGGACTTAGAATTTTACATAGGGATACTATGGGAAAACAGAAAATTCTCTTTTTCTTTCATCTATTCTGAAACCACTAGGCCAATTAAACTGAAACTTCACATGCATGTTTCTGTTGCATAGAAGACTATACAGAAGATTTTTTTTTTTTGATCTGAAATTCAAGATGGCCACCATTACTAAAAATAGTCAAAAACTTTTCAAAATGATTATGTAATAGTGATGACCAACTATAGTTTTGTTAGATTTGTTCAAATCGTGCCCCTTAGAGGGTTAAAAATGACCCCGCCCCGATATTTCTATTGCATAGTAGAATTTCAAAAAGTGCTATGGCCACTATGAGTCAGTAGATCGTCCTCAGGCCCTCTTGGGCCTCTTGTTCTAATAAATTTACATTTTTTTTTATGAAAATAAATGGATTTGGTGGCATGCAAATTAGGGGACAGGCAGGGATGATAATCTAGCAATTAATTTATTATGGCCTTTTGTTGCTGTTCATATGTTTAAGTTATCTTTATTGGGAGATACAGCTGGGCTAGTTGCAATGTATATCTATATATTCATTATTCCTATATGGGTAGTTCTCAGTTATTCAGCAAATTTCCAGACACAATGATGGATTTATTAAATTATAACTTAGAGTAAATATTTTGGTGTTAAAATGTAGTTTAAACATTCCTCTGTATGATTTTAATAATAAAAAGATAGTTTGTGACAAGAAAATCATGTAAATCAAAATTGATGTATGGTAACCTTAAGGTTTTGGACGTTACATTTTATTTATTGACAATAGTTTATGCATTTAATGGGTGATTTCAATACAATAACTTATGAGTATTAGATAAGACTGGAGAATACCTATGAAATAATAATTATAGAAAAAATCAAATATAACCAGAACGAAAGTAATTATATATATTTTGTAGTTGTGGATGTTACTCAAAATTTATATGATAAAAGTTCAGCGTGTTGCTATCTATATCCGAACAAACTGAAATAGTACTCAAAACTTTCAATTAGAGAACATATCCTTGTGATTTTTCATATTAACTTCAAACTGACATACATATATCAGAATAGTTTGTCACAATTTATATGGACGTTACTCTTTGACAATTGACAAATATGCAAATATGTAACGTCCACAACTAAAAAATAACGTCCACAACATACACAAATTACAAGATTACTTCTGTATTGTTTTATAATTGCTGTTATATTGTTGTTAATAGTGTACATCTCATCACACTTGGCTGTGTGTTATAACATTTTATCCTAGTATACATATTTAAACTTGTACTTTAGTGGTTCGAACTCGTTTCACTGCTAACTACTGAACAACTACTAGTAATATTAAAGGGTTATATTAGTAATATTGAAATAAATAAATTATGTTGTCTTACTTCTAGTATTTATCTACATGTGCTAACTGTATTTGAAGAAGGATTTCCCAACATCTGTGTACTAGGCTGCTAGTAGTATATACTATAAATAAAGTTTATGAGCCCCACCTGCAACCAACTAGTATAGAAAATCACTTAAAGTGTCTATCTGCTCACTGTATTATTACAGTGGTTTCCAAAACTTTGTGAACTAGACTAGCAGCACTTAGTATATCTCCAGTAAATGAGGCCCCCAACCAGAAAAGGTATTGACAAAGTATACAAGTCTCTTCTGACAAATGGCAATTAAAATTTATTGGAAGAATAATCAACTATATCCATATATGTCGGTGAAAAATATTTCAAAGTTTTTTCTTCTTTTGATCCCTAAAAAATCTTTTGTTGCTATTAAAATGGCATCTTCACAACTCCCTGAGACATCTCAAAGGTCTGAAAATACACAAATGAAAGTTTTTATATTATTATTAAGTATTTTATACAGTCAAAAAGTTTATTTGTACACATATAACAAAGTTATAGTGCTATAAAAGTAAATAATTAGTATATTAATCCTACTGGGAGAGAGTAAGAAGGCAGTTTACTTTTATTTTATCTAAACTGATATTAAATTGTATTGGCACTGTTCTTACCTTTGTATACATAGACGAATCTCCTAAGTCCACTCGTAGCCAAATCTGGAGAGGAGATAACACTCACAATATCCTCAAAGATCACTGTGCCTGGTCTCCTAGAGCTGCCAAAGATCTCCACACACGAGGAAATGGTTTTAATTAACAAACCCATGGCCATTGATCAACCTGGACATAAAAAATGTTTCTTGATGAATTTGTAGTTATTTTTTGTCTGTATTTATTTAAATTAAATGATAAAGCAACATAATTACAGACCCTAAACCGCTCAAGTACCCCATAATTGCACTCCGTTTGCGCTCAGTTTGCACTCCGTTCGCGCTCCGTTAGCGCTTAGTTCGCGCTCCGTTTGCGTGCACTCGATTAAACGCGGTTAATTTAATGCACTCACAAACGCAAGTATTCGCTCATGAGCGCTGTATATCTGAGTGCTCTATTTAATACTCCTCTTAGCGTTTGCTTCGTTCAGCGTTCACTCAACGTTCAGTTCGCTCAGTTCGGTTTCCCGCCCATAACCAATCGCAACATCTCAACTCTTAAAATGATTCTATATTTTGCCTTTTTAATTTAATCTGTTCCAATGGAGCAATAAAATGTATCCATGGGATTTAGTAAAGGTAGATCAATTCATAATCCGATTGATTGTTTACATATTATGTCACCCGCTGGGCGAAAGGTTGTAAATTTCCGATAAACTAGTATCGATAGTAGGAAGTGTCTATGTTTTGATATGTGATCAGTGGTTTGGGTGATAAAAAAATATCGCACGTTATACCGGCTTCTGTTATCCAGACCGACATGTGTTTGTGTCAGTATCTTCTTTGATATACCGTAAGCCGTTTGTTACAGGAAAGCAATAAAGTTTGTCCACAAAATTACAGATACTTCATCAACATAAACTAAATATATTGTTATTAATAACTAAATTTAATTAATTATTCCATACTGTTGATACCTCGTTGACCTTATAGTAATCCATAAATCTGCTCAGTGCAAGCAGTGACTTAACAACATGTGGATATATCACTGGTTTTGTTAATGTTCAAACTAAAATAAGCTTTATAATAAATAATATGCACTGCATGGGTGATGAAAAATTTATTATAATCCGTGCGATGCATTTCGACATATAATAAATGATTTTTGAAAAATAATAATCTTGTAGTGTTTTTCTCGATTTGGGTGCAAATGTGGCTTCACTTAACTTAAAAAAGATATTCTGATTTTAAGTTTTTATAATTATTTTTGTTATCATTATGTATATAAATATACTTGCAATGAACTTTTTTAAGTGGGTTTCTCAAATTATTCTTTTACTGATAGTATGCTTTATGTTAATATATTATTTAAAATGACAAACTATGTTAAACTTGTTTGAAACTACATCCACTGTGCTATACCGCTAATTATATGACATGCAGCAACACACCCGTGGTGTTAATTACGTTATGTCACATGCCAGTGAGAGCTGTGTCAATTAAGTTATATGCTAAAGCAGTGACTTATCGGTCTATTGACCACGGAAGATATCTATGATTTCATTTTGATTGTAATTAGTGCCAGATGGATGAATCTTAATTGAGCCAACATTATGTGATTGAAAAGAAAAGATAACAAACTGCCAGCCAATTAACAACAAATAAAAAAAATCATTTAAGATATGGGTTATTCGAAGTTTCAGAACGCTTTAGTATGTAAATATCATGATGTTAATATCATTAAATTAACGAACCGAAAACCCCACGCCAGTACTGAGTGAATTTTAGAAAGTGTGACATACACGTATTAAGGGATAGGTATTCAGGGCTGTCATTTTGCCACAGCTGCCATAGCGATTTCGTATTAAAAAACAGATACAACTAAAAATCAGAATTGTTAATTTACAAAATAAAAACAATCCTAAAATTTTAAAACTAATAAAAATCAAAGACTTGTCTCTAAATAACTCCTTGTAAAAATGTAGTATTTTATTTGTATTATGTTTAACTTTCATTATTTGTTTTATTTTTTTTTAAGATATTATCATTGGAGCTATTATTATAATATACATATTGGCTTATTGATTTGTCACAGCTTTTATATTGGATACATGCGTACGTGTCTGGTCAGTCGTTCACAATTGATATAACAATTTAATTACTATTATGAAGGCAGAGTTGCATGGTTATCATCAAAACAGATACCCATGGTGAGAACAACATGTGTGTCAATGAATAGTTAATTGGTGATTTATCGGTCCGTTGATCACGAAGAACCCTGCCGGTGTGTAATTTTCATTTTGATTATAATTTGTGCCAGATGAATGAATCTTAATTTAACCCGCCACATATGATTGGATAAGAAATATATAGTCAAAATCAATACTAAAATATGCAGATTTTTTATAATATTATTATTATCATCATTATTATTAATATCTATTATTAATATTATTATCATTATCGTAGCATTTTATTTTATAATTATTTATTACTATTATTACTAATATTATTTCGTTAGTATTAATATTATTATTGCTATATTACTTTATTATTATATTATTATATTATTTTATTATATTATTATATTATTATTATTATCTGAGTATTTTTTCTTCTTTATTATTATTATTGTTTTTGTTGTCATTTCTTACTTGTTGCCCCTTTCACAGCTTTTATAATGGCTTAATTGTTACGTGCTTACGTGCATGTGATCATGCGTATCGATTTTGTAGGAAAGCGGGAAAACATTTAGCTTGATTGTGAAGTAAGCTCGGAGCCTATGCATATCATTCTCCAATGAATTCCTTTATTAGATCTGGTACTGAATTGTGTTTCAAAAGGTCGGGTAGAGCCTGGGTCAAACTTGCGACCTCTGCCGTCTGAAGCCATCACCCTATCCGCTGTACTACTGAAACACTTTATATTTTAGAATACAATTAATTTATTACTATTATTTGCATATTTCAATGAGATGTGCACGAGTATAATGTTTCCACTTTAATTGCAATATAACAGTTTTACATACATTTGTTCACAACTAAGCACAAACTCGGTGTAACTATGTTTGGGGAAAATATAAAACTAAAGTTCAAATTAAATTGAAAATTGGTAATTTTTATTTTTGCCAAAATACCCAAACAAATAGAATCATAATCATATAATTTTCCGCATATGTTTGATTCACGCATGCTTTGATATTTTTGTATTTGGAGCAGTATACGCTTAAATCGAAATGAAGTACATGTTTTGTATGTTCTATAACTAATCTATATCGAAATAACACGGCAAAAAGTGAATTCATATTACATCTTTTCGAATTGTTATTTACACAATATATATAATTATTTATATTTTTGTTGCGCAAACCAAACCATGTTTAAACATGCAACTAAATGAGCTTTGAAACCGTAGATAACCATTGATGTGTCGTCTATCGTATAATAGGTATTTTAAACATTATTGTATTGATCAGCTAAATATTGATATTTATGCTATAATTGATAAATTGTTGACCAAAATAAGTTTTATCATGCGTTTTACAATAAAACATTTATATAAACTACATGGTTTATATTTATGTGAAAGAACATTTCTTTTTTATCTCAATTTTAAGTATTGACTTCACGATCATTAAATGAAAAAAGAGTGTATCCGAATGAACGAGTGCACTCAGTAGCGCACGATAGTTCTGTTATCAGTTATCTTACTGTGTCTAGCGTATACTGCATATACTGCGCATCTGAGTGCACTCAGCGTATCTGAGTGCATTCAGCGTGTCTGAGTGCACTAGATCTATTTCATGCGTTTAGGAGTGCGTTAATTATTCAAAATCCAGCGTTCGCTAACGGTCCAGGTCCGCTCCGTCAGCGCTCAATCTGCGCTTCGTTCGCGTTCCGTCTGCGCTGCACTAGCGCTCCGCTTATGCTCTGAGTGCACTCCATTTGCGTGCAATTGGGGTACTTGAGCGGTGTAGGGTCTGTATGGGCATGAGATTTTCTTAAAGTAATTAAGAGAACAAAATTAGTATCGTTTGTAGTTATTGTTTTTAATATATATATATTTTATATCATTAATACTGGTACTAAGCATTATTATTTACAATTAAATTTTTAAAAAATAAACTGTTAACATGAGAATAACATTCTAAAGGATATTTTGTAAACTTATATCAATTAATTTGTAATTTATGTTTCAGACTTTAACACATAATTGTTTGTTCCAAAATTCTTGTGTCAAATTTAACATCCATAACAAAGAAAACATCCATGAATTGATAATATTTCTTATTTATCGGGAGTACTGGCAAACTCATACTTAGGTCAACTCAATTTCTACCAAAAAAGGATAATTAATTGTTAATCTTCTTGTCTCTCATATTATTTCAATTAGAGATAATATAAAATCAGTTTTGGATGTTACACATTCAAGTAGAAACAAATGCCAATGTCACATCCACAACATTACCTAACGTCCGCAAACGTAACGTCCAAAACACGACAAAGGAGATATTTGGTGACAGAATAGACAAACTAGAATTGTGTTCATTTACAGAGAAAATGGTATGATAACAAATACTGGGGTATACATCATGGTTATTAATTACATTAAAGTGTAGGACATTTGGTATAGACAAGTTGACCATGTCAAATAGTAACATCCAAAACACGATAAAATGTCAAGGTATAACGTCCATATACTCATTTGATTTACAGACATAACACGGACCGCTATCTGCGTCAATATGGCAATTTCCTTCTTTTCTTTCGATTAACATCCATTTTTTATTGTTTGCAATCATCACAATAGTACATTGATTCACTTTAGATGTTTTATCAATAGAGTGATGAAATGTTCTGGACGTTACTCTGACTTTTTGATTGACCGACAACACTTACCTCTATATTCTCCCTGCTGGTGGTAGAGTTGTGTACACACAAACTGATGACGCGTTTTTGGACACGTTTATTTATCCATTGAGGGGTGTTAGATATGATACGATCATAAAATTGATAATTTACGACGATTCGTTTTGGACATTACAAATTGACCGACATTTATACATTGAGGAAAGTTCGGTGATATTTTTTTATTGTGAAATCCTGTATATCACTCTACTTTACAAGGTAACTTTAAACAAACAACCTAACACCCCCACATGCAAATGATGTTGTCCATGCTTGTATTGTCTAAAAATAGATGCCAGAGTTTCATACAAAAATTGACCGACACTGTAACGTCCATACGCAGAATTTAATTTCTATTAAAATCAACTTTTTATCGGCATTTTAGTCTTTTAGAGATGCTTATATTTTAATTTTATTTATGGTTTTACAGTTACCATAAATAATGACTTAATAATCCATAGGAAAGTAATAATACAACTTTATTGTATATACTGATGGTAAAATGTCCCAAAATGGACCCTGTCAAAACTGGCATTTTTCAATTTAAAAATGTTGTAACTTTTTTCTTTCTGACCATGTCTCCATAAAACTATCTTTACTATTCATTCAAATCATATCTAAAAGTATTAACACAACAAACATGTCAAATAAGCTTTATTTTTATTACAAATTATAATCAAAGTTCCATGGTACTGAATTGCTGAATAACTGAGAACTACCCATATATAAAAGACTTTATTATACTATATATAGGGATATAGGATATATATAATGATATTGTAACTAGCCCCTCAGATCACTGTGCAGGAACTCCTAAGGTACATTAAGTATGAATGGCGAGTTCATCGATTTTAGTGCATGAAATTGAAAATTTCTACCTTAAAGTGCTTGAATTTGATCAGTCCTTATCTGTATGAACCCTGGGTAATGAAACGATAATGTGTTGTGTGTATGACATGGGCACATGCTTGGTTTTAACAGTTGTACTTTAGTGGTAATGAGACAGTTATGTGTAGTGTCTATGACACGGGCACGTGCTGGATTTTGACAGTTGTACGTTAGTTGTAATGAGACAGTTATGTGTAGTGTCTATGACACGGGCACATACTGGGTTTTGACAGTTGTACTTTTATGGTAATGAGACAGTAAAGTGTAGTGTCTATAACATGGGCACATGCTGGGTTTTGACAGTTGTACTTTAGTGGTAATGAGACAGTTGTGTGTAGTGTCTATGACAGGGGCACATGCTGGGTTTTTACAGTTGTACTTTAGTGAGACAGTTATGTGTAGTGTCTATGACATGGGCACATGCTGGGTTTTTACAGTTGTACTGTAGTGAGACAGTTATGTGTAGTGTCTATGACATGGGCACATGCTTGGTTTTGACAGTTGTACTTTGGTGGTAATGAGACAGTTGTGTGTAGTGTCTATGACCCGGGCATTTGTAAGGTTTTGACAGTTGTACTTTAGTGGTAATGAGACAGTTGTGTGTAGTGTCTATGACACAGGCACATGCTGGGTTTTGACAGTTGTACTTTAATGGTAATGAGACAATTGTGTGTAGTGTCTATGAAACGGGCACATGCTGGGTTTCGACAGTTGTACTTTAATGGTAAGGAGACAGCAAGGTGTAGTGTCTATGACATGGGCACATGCTGGGTGTTGACAGTTGTACTTTAGTGGTAATGTGACAGTTATGTGTAGTGTCTATGAAACGGGCACATGCTGGGTTTCGACAGTTGTACTTTAGTGGTAATTTGACAGTTATGTGTAGTGTCTATGAAACAAGCACATGCTGGGTTTCGACAGTTGTACTTTAGTGGTAATGTGACAGTTATGTGTAGTGTCTATGAAACGGGCACATGCTGGGTTTCGACAGTTGTACTTTATTGGTAATTGGACAATTATGTGTAGTGTCTATGTAACGGGCACATGCTGGGTTTCGACAGTTGTACTTTAGTGGTAATGAAACAGTAAGGTGTAGTGTCTATGACATGGGCACATGCTAGGTTTTGACAGTTGTACTTTAGTGGTAATGTGACAGTTATGTGTAGTGTCTATGACATGTGGCATGCTGGGATTTGACAGTTGTACTTTAGTTGTAATGAGACAGTTATGTGTAGTGTCTATGACATGGGCACATGCTGGGTTTTTACAGTTGTACTTTAGCGGTAATAAGACAGTTATGTGTAGTGTCTATGAAACGGGCACATGCTGGGTTTCGACAGTTGTACTTTAGTGGTAATGAGACAGTTATGTGTAGTGGCTATGAAACGGGCACATGGTGGGTTTCGACAGTTTTACTTTAGTGGTAATGTGACAGTTATGTGTAGTGGCTATGACACAGGCACATGCTGAGTTTTGAAAGTTGTACTTTAGTGGTAATGTGACAGTTATGTGTAGTGTCTATGACATGTGCACATGCTGGGTTTTGACAGTTGTACTTTAGTTGTAATGTGCCAGTTATGTGAAGTGTCTATGACATGGGCACATGCTGGGTTTTGACAATTGTACTTAATTGTTTAGGAGACAGTTATGTGTAGTGTCTATGACACGGGCACATGCTTGTTTTTGACAATTGTACTTAATTGTTAATGAGACAGTTATGTGTAATGACACAGCCACATGCTGGGTTTTGACAGTTTTACTTTAGTGGTAATGTGACAGTTATGTGTATTGTCTATGACACATGCACATGCTGGGTTTTGACAGTTATACTGTAGTGGTAATGTGACAGTTATGTGTAGTGTTTATGACACGGGCACATGCTGGGTTTTGGCAGTTGTACTTTAGTGGTAATGAGACTGTTGGGTTTTGACAGTTGAACTAAAGTTGTAATGAGACAGTTATGTGTAGTGTCTATGACACGGGTACGTGCTGGATTTTGACAGTTGTACTTCAGTTGAAATGAGACAGTTATGTGTAGTGTCTATGACACAGGCACATGCTGGATTTTGACAGTTGTACTTTAGTGGTAATGAGACAGTTATGTGTAGTGTCTATGACACAGGCACATGCTGGATTTTGACAGTTGTACTTTAGTTGTAATGAGACTTTGACAGTTGTACTTTAGTTGTAATGAGACAATTATGTGTAGTGTCTATGACACATGCACATGGTTGCTTTTGACAGTTGTACTTTATTGGTAATGAGACAGTTATGTGTAGTGTCTATGACATGGGAACATGCTGGGTTTTGACAGTGTATTTTAGTGGTAATGAGACAGTTATGTGTAGTGTCTATGATACGGGCAAGTGCTTGGTTTTGACAGTTGTACTTTAGTTGTAATGAAACAGTTATGTTTAGTGTCTCTGACACGGACACATGTTAGGTTTTGACAGTTTTACTTTAGTGGTAATGAGACAGTTATGTGTAGTGTCTATGACACGGGCAGGTGTTAGGTTTTGACAGTTGTACTTTGGTTGTAATGCGACAGTTATGGGTAGTGTGTATGACATGGGCACGTGTTGGGTTTTGACGGTTGTACTTTAGTGGTAATGAGACAGTTATGTGTAGTGTCTATGACACGGGCAAGTGCTGGGTTTTGACAGTTGTACTTTATTGGTAATGAGACAGTTATGTGTAGTGTCTATGACACAGGAAAGTGCTGGGTTTTGACAGTTGTACTTTAGTTGTAATGAGACAGTTATGTTTAGTGTCTATGACATGGGCACATGTTAGGTTTTGACAGTTGTACTTTAGTTGTAATGATACAGTTATGTGTAGTGTCTATGACACTGACACATGTTGGGTTTTGACAGTTGTACTTTAGTTGTAATGAGACAGTTATGTGTAGTGTCTATGACACAGTTCTGTGCAAAGAATGAGGCTGCCGAGTTCTGTGCGAAGAATTAGGCTGCTGAGTTCTGTAAGAAGAATGAGGCTGCCGAGTTCTGTGTGAAGAATGAGGCTGCCGAGTTCTGTGTAAAGAATTAGGCTTCCGAGTTCTGTGTGAAGAATAAGGCTGCCGAGTTCTGTGTGAAGAATGAGTCTTCCGATTTCTGTGTGAAGAATGAGGTTGCCGAGTTCTGTGTGAAGAATGAGGCTGCAAAGTTTTGTGTGAATAATGAGGCTGCCGAGTTCTTGGTGAATAATGAGGCTGCCAAGTTCTTTGTGAAGAATGAGGCTGCAGAGTTCTGTATGTGAATAATGAGCCTGCCGAGTTCTTTGTGAAGAATGAGGCTGCAGAGTTCTGTGTGAAGAATGAGACTGCTGAGTTCTGTGTGAAGAACGAGACTGCTGAGTTCTGTGTGAAGAATTAGGTTGCTGAGTTCTGTGTAAAGAATTAGGCTGCTGAGTTCTGTGTAAAGATTGAGGCTGATTAAGTTCTTGGTCATATCTTTCTTAATATACAACTCGCAGGTCATTATAGGATATATGTTTATTCACATATGAAATTAAATTAATATACCATTTTCTCATTTTTGATACTGAAGTCAAATATGTGGCTGTATATATTTTGATGTTTATATTATTTTATTTCATGTTTGAGATGTATTTGTTGATGTTGATGCTTGAATGACAGCGGTATCTCTGTATATATTTTGAGGCATATTTGAGAGGTATTTCTATTTGTTGATGCTTGAATGACAGAGGTATGGCTGTATATATTTTGAGGCATATTTGAGAGGTATTTCTATTTGTTGATGCTTGAATGACAAAGGTATTACTGTATAAGTTTTTAGGCATATCGTAGAATGCTCTTAAATCGAGACAAACCTTGGTTCAAGGCCATTTTCTTGCTATTCTCACAAGATTTCATGGTGCACGCGCCATAATTACGTCATGGTTTACTACAAAGTTACTCAACGATGCAAACCTGTCAAATTGTTTTAAAAATATTCTAAGGAGGCAAGTTATCAAAATGTTTATGGATAGTTGAAAATTTACCTTAAAACATTATTCGCAAATTATTGTCATTAAAACCCCTCATTTTTGTACCCAAAATTAAAATTTTAAATTTGAAATGTCTTCGTCTGCTTTTGTCACCATTTATCAATGGCGATCACATGGCGGAAGTTGAAATATTTATTTAGGTCAAGTTAAAAAAAGAATTTTTCGTACCAATAACCCTTCACCGCAGTTTTCTATTTTTTACTTTTTTTATTACTTTTAAAGTCTACTTACAGCCAGTCAGATGCAAGTATTCATGTTCTAAATGGGATATTCTTAATAATGGGAACTCGTGTAAATATTTAGTCCCAATGTATTTGCAGCACTTTTATATTTAGGTTAAAAAAAGGTGAAATATTTGTATGTCCTCTATTTAGCAAAACGGAAAACACAAAAGATTAAAACCCCTACCTGCTATGTGTTTAAAAAGACTTCATTGCTTTGAATTGTTGTTTTTTATTGATAAAATTAAAAAAAAAATCATAATTAATAGTATTGAATGTGTTCCGACTTTTTAAGTCACGTGATTAAAGTGGCCGTCTGCTCTGACGTCATATCCGCGATTTGAGGTTGTGTATTTAGACTGCTATATTTATTTACATGACTGTTTTTTGACTGGTTTTACATGGTCTCTTTAGTGAATTTTATCAATTGGAACATTTTTTTAGAGGGAGGTGGAATTATTCAAACAAGTAAGTAGAACTTTTCTTGTAAAATAACAGAATTCATTTATTGTTTTGAATTTGTACATTAGCATATCAAACTATGGTACTGCAAGGATATTTGAGAGGTGTTTTATATTGATGCTTGAAGGAAAGGGGTATCACTGTATACATTTTGAGGCATATTTGAGATTAGTTTTATATTGATGCTTGAAGGAAAGGGGTATCACTGTATACATTTTGAGGCATATTTGAGATTAGTTTTATATTGATGCTTGAAGGAAAGGGGTATCACTGTATACATTTTGAGGCATATTTGAGAGGTGTTTTATATTGAAGCTTGAAGGAAAGAGGTATCACTGTATACTTTTTGAGGCATATTTGAGAGATGTTTTATA
This sequence comes from Panopea generosa, assembly GCA_029582155.1. Taxonomy (NCBI): domain Eukaryota; kingdom Metazoa; phylum Mollusca; class Bivalvia; order Adapedonta; family Hiatellidae; genus Panopea; species Panopea generosa. Next base: position 24,936,160 of record CM055912.1, on the reverse strand, counting down.
TTGAAGCTTGAAGGAAAGAGGTATCACTGTATACTTTTTGAGGCATATTTGATAGGTGTTTTATATTGAAGCTTGAAGGAAAGAGGTATCACTGTATACTTTTTGAGTTTTGAGGCATATTTGAGGTGTTTTATATTGAAGCTTGAAGGAAAGGGGTATCACTGTATATTTTTTGAGGCATATTTGAGAGGTGTTTTATATTGAAGCTTGAAAGAAAGGGGTATCACTGTATACATTTTGAGGCATATTTGAGAGGTGTTTTATATTGATGCTTGAAGGAAAGGGGTATCACTGTATACATTTTGAGGCATATTTGAGCGGTGTTTTATATTGAAGCTTGAAGGAAAGAGGTATCACTGTATACTTTTTGAGGCATATTTGAGTGGTGTTTTATATTGATGCTTGAGGGAAAGAGGTATCACTGTATACTTTTTGAGGCATATTTGAGAGGTGTTTTATATTGATGCTTGAAGGAAATGGGTATCACTGTATACTTTTTGAGGCATATTTGAGAGGTGTTTTATATTGAAGCTTGAAGGAAAGGGGTATCACTGTATACTTTTTGAGGCATATTTGAGAGGTGTTTTATATTGAAGCTTAAAGGAAAGGGGTATCACTGTATACTTTTTGAAGCATATTTGAGAGGTGTTTTATAGTGATGCTTGAAGGAAAGAGGTATCACTGTTTACTTTTTGAGGCATATTTGAGAGGTGTTTTATAGTGATGCTTGAAGGAATGAGGTATCACTGTATACATTTGAGGCATATTTGAGAGGTGTTTTATATTGATGCTTGAAGGAAAGAGGTATCACTGTATACTTTTTGAGGCATATTTGAGAGGTGTTTTATATTGATGCTTGAAGGAAAGGGGTATCATTGTATACATTTTGAGGCATATTTGAGAGGTGTTTTATAGTGATGCTTGAAAGAAAGAGGTATCACTATACTTTTTGAGGCATATTTGAGAGGTGTTTTATATTGAAGCTTGAAGGAAAGGGGTATCACTGTATACATTTGGATGTTTGACTAAAGGAGGTGTCACTTTATAATTAATTTTGAAATCCTTGAAGTTGACAGGAAAGCAGATAAAGAAAATGAAAATTAAAGTGTCAGTTAGGCCATCCGTAAAATATAAATTGTTTGCTGTGCTCCTACCTACTCATAAAAATTGCAGCTACCCAAATTTGTTTTATTGACATTTAAAGCATTTATTTTTTTTTATTTCTGTTCATTTTTCTTTAAACTGATTATGCACAAATCAAAATTTGGCCAAAAAAAATAGCTACCTACCTACATGAAAAATGTTGGGTCGGCAAGCAAATATCGTTTTTAAGGCAGGCGTTACAGTGTGACATAGCCTGGCATTACAGTGTGACATAGGCTGGCATTACAGTGTGACATAGCCTGGCATTACAGTGTGACATGCTGGCGTTACAGTGTAACATAGCCTGGCGTTACAGTGTGACATAGGCTGGCGTTACAGTGTGACAATATATTGTACTGTGTATTGTTTAGACCCACAAATGTCACTGGTTCTCTGTTTTATGTTTTACACACTGAATAATATGACTGTAAGCAATACCATGCAGGATGTCTGTGTAACATTAACTCCTTGTCACTGAGGTCTGTTCTTTATTACCGACACTGTAATCTGATATCGCCAGTTGGGAGTAGTAAGAGGAAATTCACCAATGTGAAATACAAATATCCAACAAAGGAACCCATACAGATAATTTAGTAAAACAGTCCGAAATGTGTATAAACATGATGGTGTAAAGCACCTTGATGCTGGTGGCGTATAGCACCTTGATGCTGGTGGCGTATAGCACCTTGATGATGGTGACATATAGCACTTTCATGCTGGTGGCGTATAGCACCCTTTATGCTGGTGGCGTATAGCACCTTCATGCTCGTGGCATATAGCACCTTCATGCTGGTGGCGTAAAGCACTTTGATACTGGTGGTGTATAGCACCTTGATACTGGTGGCGTATACAGACCCTAAACCACTTAAGTACCCCATAATTGCACTTCATTTGCGCTCAGTTTGCACTCCTTTCGCGCTTAGTTCGCCCTTCATTTCGTGCATTCGATTAAATGCGGTTAATTTAATACACTCACAAACGCAAGTATTTGCTCACGAGCGCTGTATATCTGAGTGCTTTATTTAATACTCCTCTTAGCGTTTGCTTCGTTCCTTCAGCGTTCACTCAACGTTCAGTTTAACGGAAGTGTCTTTATTTTGATATGTGATCAGTGGTCTGGTTGATCAAAGAATATTGCACGTTATACTGGCTTCTATTATCCAGATTGACATGTGTTTGTGTCAGTAACTTCTTTGATATACCGTAAGCCGTTTGTTACAGGAAAGCATTAAAGTTTGTCCACAAAATTTACAGATACATCATCAACATAAACTAAATATATTGTTATTAATAATTAAATTTAATTAATAATTCCATACTGTTGATACTTCGTTGGCCTAATAGTAATCCATAAATCTGCTCACTGTAAGCAGTGACTTAACAACAAATGGATATATCACAGGTTTTGTTAATGTTCAAACTAAAATAAGCTTTATAATCAATAATATGCACTGCATGGGTGATGAAAAATGTATTATAATCTGTGCGATGCAATTTGACATATAATAAATGATTTTTGAAAAATGATAATCTTGTAGTGTTTTTCTCAATTTGGGTCCAGATGTGGTTTCACTAAACTTAAAAAAGATATTCTGATATTTTAAGTTTTTAGCTCTACTGGCCTAAGGCCAGAAGTGCTTATGCAATGGGGCATTGTCTGTCGTCCGTCGTCTGTTGTCTGTTAGCAGCACTTTCACTGAAACCACGAAGCCAATTAAACTGAAACTTCACATGAAAGTTTCTATTGCATAGGAGACTATACAGAAGATTTTTTTTTTTTTCGATCTGAAATTCAAGATGGCCGCCATTACTAAAAATAGTCCAAAACTTAAAAAATCTTCTTCTCATGAACGGCTCAACATATTTTCAAAATGTTTATGTAGTAATGATGACCAACTATAGTTTTGTTAGATTTGTTCAAATGGTGTCCCTAGGGTTAAATATGACCCGCCCCAAAGGTTCAATTAGGGGACACATGTCATTATAATATTTTTTTATTTTTTTTTAAAATGGAAATAATTTTGCATATATTTTCACTAAAGCATTGTTAGGTAAAGGAGGTTAAGATTTGTAAAAATGACTGGGTTCCACTGTCTTATGGGGTCAGGAGGGGCCCCAAAAGGGTAAAAGTTTGGAATTACTAAATTCGTTTTCTTAAGAACCGGTATGTCAGATTTGTTCATATTTTGCATGAATTATCCCTATGTGTAGGGGTTTGATTGCAGATATGAATTTAGAGGCTAAAATTTATAGGAGCCCTGTAAGGGGAATTAGAATACTATGGGAAAACAGAAAATTCTCTTTTTCTTTCATCTGTTCTGAAACCACTAGGCCAGTTAAACTGAAACTCCACATGGGTGTTTCTATTGCATAGGAGACTCTATCGAAGATTTTTTTTTTCGATCTGAAATTCAAGATGGCCACCGTTACTAAAAATAGTAAAGAAAATAAAAAAATCTTCTTCTCATGAACAGCCCAACAGATTTTCAAAATGTTTATGTAGGTATGATGACCAACTATAGTTCTGTTAGATTTGTTCAAATGGTGTCCCTAGGGTTAAAAATGACCCTGCCCCGAGAGTTCAATTAGGGGACACATGTCAATATAATATTTCAAATGGAAATAATTTTGCCTATATTTTCACTAAAGCATTGTTAGGTGAAGGAGGTTTATATTTGTAAAAATGACTGGGTTTCTTTGTCTTAAGGGGTCAGGAGGGGCTCCAAAAGGGTACAAATTGGGAATTAGTAAAATTGTTTTCTTAACAACCAGTATGTCAGATTTGTACATATTTGATACAAATTATCCCTAAGTGTAGGGGTTTGATTGCAGATAAGAATTTAGGGGCTAAAATATATAGGGGCCCTGTAAGGGGACTTAGATATTTACGTAGGGATTCTGTGGGAAAACAGAAAATTCTCTTTTCTTTTTTATTTATTTTGAAACCACTAGGCCAATTAAACTGAAACTTTACATGGATGTTTCTATTGCATAGGAGACTATACAAAAGATTTATTTTTTCTATCTAAAATTCAAGATGGCCGATGTTTCTATTGCATAGTAGAATTTCAAAAAGTGCTATGGTCACTATGAGTCAGTAGAGCGTCCTCAGGCCCTCTTGGGCCACTTGTTATAATTATTTTCATTATCATTATGTATATAAATATACTTGCAATGAACTTTTTTCAGTGGGTTTCTCAAATTATTCTTTTTACTAATAGTATGCTTTATTACAATATATTATTTAAAATGACAAACTATAATAAACTTGTTTGAAACTACACCCACTGTGCTAAACCGCTAATTATATGACACGCAGCAACACACCCGTGGTGTTAATTACGTTATGTCACATGCCAGTGACAGCCGTGTCAATTAAGTTATACGCTAAAGCGTTGACTTATCGGTCTAATGACGATGTAAGAACCCTGCGGATGCTTTCATGTATGATTTCATTTTGATTGTAATTAGAGCCAGATGGATGAATCTTAATTGAGCCAACATTATGTGATTGAAAAGAAAAGATAAAAAAGAAAAACTGTCAGCCAATTAACAACAAATAAAAAAATCATTTAAGATATTGGTTATTCGAAGTTTCAGAACGCTTTAGTATGTAAATATCATGATGTTAATATCATTAAATTAACGAACCGAAAACCCCACGCCAGTTCTGAGTGAATGGTAGATAAGTGTGACTTACATGTATTAAGGGATGTGTAGTCAGGGCTGTCATTTTACCACAGCTGCCATAGCGATTTCATATAAAAAACAGATAAAACTAAAACGCAGAATTGTCAATTTACAAAATAAAAACAGTCCTACAATTTTAAAACTAATAAAAATCAAAGACTTGTCTCTAAATAATTCTTTGTAAAAATGTAGTACTTTATTTGTATTATTTTTTACTTTTATTATTTGTTTTATTTTTTTAAATATTATTATCATTGGAGCTATTATTATAATATAATATTGACTTATTGTTTTGTCACAACTTTGATATTGGATACATGCGTACGTGCATCTGGTCAGTCGTTCACAATTAATATAACAATTTAATTACTATTATGAAGGCAGAGTTGCAAGGCAATCATCAGAACAGATACCCATGGTGAGAACCACATGTGTGTCAATAAATAGTTAATTGGTGATTTATCGGTCCATTGATCACGAAGAACCCTGCCGGTGTGTAATTTTCATTTTGATTATAATTTGTGCCAGATGAATGAATCTTAATTTTACCCGCAGCATGTGATTGGATAAGAAATATATAGTCAAAATCACGACTGAAAAATGCAGATTTTTTATAATGTTATTTTTATCATCATTATTATTAATATTTATTATTGATATTATTATTATCGTAGCATTTTATTTTATTACTATTTATTACTATTATTACTAATATTATTATTACTATTATTGTTATTATTGCTATATTACTTTATTATTATATTATTATTATCTGAGTATTTTTTCTTCTTTATTATTATTATTATTATTATTATTATTATTGTTGTCATTTCTGACTTGTTGCCCCTTTTACAACTTTTATTATTAATGGCTTAATTGTTACGTGCACGGATCAGGCGTATCGATTTTGAAGGAAAGCGGGAAAACAATATATTTACTATTTTAAAGGCAGTGAAAATACATGTTCTTTTTTGTTTATTTAAACCTTCCTCATGATCAAAAGCTGTTCCTATTCTAACGTTCTTTAGTCAATATAAAATCACCACCTCAAAAAGGTCACCTAGAAATTTAAGTTTACTATTTTTTATTTTCTGTGTCTATTGTGTTATTTCGGCCTATTGTGTTATTTTGGAATACATACATTTATTTTACATTAATTTAATTTAGCTTAATTGTGAAGTAAGCTTGGAGCATATGCATATTCTCCAATGCATTCCCTTATCAGATCTGGTACTGAATTGTGTTTTTAGAGGTCAGGAAGAGCCTGGGTCAAACTCGCGACCTCTGCCATCTGAAGCCAGCATCCTATCCGCTGTACTACTGACCACTTTATATTTTAGAATACAATTAATTAAATTACTATTATTTGCATATTTTAATGAGATGTGCACAAGCATAATGTTTCCACTTTAATTGCAATATAACAGTTTTACATACATTTGTTCACAACTAAGCACAAACTCGGTATAACTATGTTTGGGGAAAATATAAAACTGAAGTCCAAATTAAATTGAGAAATTTTTATTTTGCCAAAATACTCAAACAAATAGAATCATAATCATATAATTTTCCCCATATCTTTGTTTTGTTTGATTCACACATGCTTTGATATTTTTGTATTTGGAGCAGTATATGCTTAAATCGAAATAAAGTACATGTTTTGTATGTTCTTTAACTAATTTATCTCGAAATAACACGGCAATTAGTGAATTCATATTACATCTTTTCGAATTGTTATTTACACAATATATATAATTATTTATATTTTTGTTGCGCAAACCAAATCATGTTTAAACATGCAACTAAATTGGCCTTGAAATTGTATATAACCATTGATGTGTCGTCTATTGTATAATCGGTATTTTAAACATTATTGTATTGATCAGCTAAATATTGATATTTATGCTATAATTGACAAAATGTTGACCAAAATTAGTTTTATCATGCGTTTTAAAATAAAACATTTATATAAACTACATGGTTTATATTTATGTAAAATAAAATTTCTTGTTTATCTTGATTTTAGTTATCGACTTCGCGATCAAATGATAAAAAAAGAGTGTATCTGAATGAACGAGTGCACTCAGTAGCGCACGAATAGTTCTGTTATCAGTTATCTTACTGTGTCAAGAGTTTACTGTGCATCTGAGTGCACTCAGCTTATCTGAGTGCATTCAGCGTGTCTGAGTGCACTAGATCTATTTCATGCATTCAGGAGACTCAGTGCGTTTATTATTCAAAATCCAGCATTCGCTTACGGTCCAGGTCCGCTGTCAGCACTCAGTCTGTGCTCCATTCGCACTCTGTCTGCGCTATGCTTACGCTCTGAGTGCACTCCGCTTGCTTGCAATTGGGGTACTTGAGCGGTTTAGAGTCTGTGGCACCTTGATGCTGATGGCATTTAGTACCTTGATGCTGGTGGCGTATAGCACCTTGATGCTGGTGGCATATAGAACCTTGATGCAGATGGCTTGTAGCACATTGATACAGATGGCGTAAAGCACCTTGATGCTGATAGCGTTTGGCACCTTAATGCTCTTAAGTGCTGATTATGTCAAAACATGGGGCCAAAATTAAAATGTTGATTGTTTGGAGACATAATTTTGTTTTATCATCCACACAATAGCACATTTCTCTATATGACTTTTTTTGAAAAAATAGAACAAAGAGAGAGAGAACAAACAATTTACTGTTGGCTTGGTGACCTTTATCTTAAAATAATTGATGTCTCGCATGTGAGAGGCAGAGCCCCAGATAACTTAAGCCAATGAGTAATTACTCATCTAAATGAATATTCTTGAGGTTTTAGCTCACCTGAGCTGAAGGCTCACAGGTGAGCTTTTGTGATTGCCTGATGTCTGACGTCTGTCATCCGACATCCGTCATCTGTCGTCCATCGTTAACTTTTAGCTTCTAACAACTTCTCCTCTGAAACCACTTGGCTAATTTTGATATAACTTTACAGAAATGTTCCTTGGTTGACCCTGTACCAAGTTTGTTCAAGCCATTTTGATTCGTCAAAATACATGGCCGTCAGGGTGCTGGGCCAGTTTAATTAGTAAAAACTTAAAAAATCTTCTTGACAAAAACTACTGGGTCACTCGCAGATGGTCTGCATATCTCACTCACACATGCTCTGCACACCTCACTCACACATGCTATGCACACCTCACCCACATGATCTGCACATCACACTCCCACATGCTCTGCACACCTCACACACATGGACTTCACACCTCACTCACACATGCTTTGCACACCTCACATCCAGATGCTCTGCAATTTTCACTCACACTTGGTCTGCAAACCTCACTCACACATGCTCTGCACACCCCACTCACACATGCTCTGCACACCTCACTCACAGTTGGTCTGCAAACCTCACTCACAATTGCTTTGCACATCTCACTCACACATGCTCTGCTCACATATGCTTTGCACACCTAACTCACGTATGGTCTGCTCACCTCACTCACACATGGTCTGCACATCTCACTCACAGATGGTCTGCTCACCTCACTCACACATGGTCTGCCTTTCTCACTCACACATGCTCTGCACACCTCACTCATATGATCTGCACACCTCACTCACACATGCTCTGCACACCTCACTCACACATGCTCTGCACACGACACACACAGATGCTCTGCACTTTTCACTCACACTTGGTCTGCAAACCTCACTCACACATGCTCTGCACATCTCACTCACACATGCTCTGCTCACATATGCTTTGCACACCTCACTCACATATGGTCTGCTCACCTAACTCACACATGGTCTGCACATCTCACTCACAGATGGTCTGGTCACCTCACTCACACATGGTCTGCCTTTCTCACTCACACATGCTCTGCACACCTAACTCACACATGCTCTGCACACCTCACTCACACATGCTCTGCACACCTCACTCACTCATGCTCTGCACACCCAACTCAGACATGCTCTGCACACCTCACTCATACATGCTCTGCACACCCCACTCAAACATGCTCTGCACACCCCACTCACACATGGTTTGCACACCCCACTCACACATGCTCTGCACACCTAACTCACACATGGTCTGCACACCTCACTCACACATGCTCTGCACACCTCACTCACACATGCTCTGCACACCTCACTCACACATGGTCTGCACACTTCACTCACACATGCTCTGCACACCCCACTCATACATGCTCTGCACACCTCACACACAGATGCTCTCCTTTTTTTGCTCACACATGCTTTGCACACCTCACTTACACATGCTCTGCACACCTCACACACTCATGCTCTGCACAACCCACTCATACATGCTCTGCACACCTCACACACAGATGCTCTGCTGCTTTTTTCGCTCACACATGCTTTGCACACCTCACTTACACATGCTCTGCACACCCCACACACTCATGCTCTGCACACCTCACACACAGATGCTCTGCTTTTTTCGCTCACATGCTTTGCACACCTCACTGACACATGCTCTGCACAACCCACACACTCATGCTCTGCACACCTCACACAAAAATGCTCTGCTTTTTTCGCTCACTCATGCTTTGCACACCTCACTTACACATACTTTGCACACCCCACACACTCATGCTCTGCACATCTCACACACTCATGCTCTGCACGCCCCACTCACTCATGCTCTGCACACCTCACTCACACATGCTCTGCACACCTCACTCACACATGCTCTGCACACCCCACACACTCATGCTCTGCACACCCCACTCACACATGCTCTGCACACCCCACTCACACGTCCTGCACACCCTACACACACATGGTCTGCACACCTCACTCACACATGCTCTGCACACCACACACACTCATGTTCTGCACACCTCACTCACACATGGTCTGCACACCTCACTCACACATGTCCTGCACACCCCACACACACATGGTCTGCACACCTCACTCACACATGCTCTACCCACCTCACACACAGATGCTCTGCACACCTCACTTACACATGGTCTTCATTGTCTGCACACCTCACACACACATGTTCTGCACACCTCACTCACACATGCTCTGCACACCACTCACACAATCATTTTCTGCACACTTCACTCACACATGGTTTCCACACTTCACTCAAACATGCTCTGCACACCACTCACACATGCTTTGCACACTTCACTCACACATGCTCTGCACACCTCACACACACATGCTCTGCACACCTCACACACATGCTTTGCACACCTCACTCACATGTTCTGCACACACCACTCACACATGCTCTGCGTACGTCACACACATGTCCTGCACACCCCACTCACAAATGCTCTGCACACCTCACACACAGATGCTCTGCACTCCTAACTTACACATGGTCTGCATGGTCTGCACACCTCACATACACATGTTCTGCACACTTCACTCACATATGCTCTGCACACCACTCACACATGTTCTGCACATTCCACTCACACATGGTCTGCACAACCCACTCACACATGCTCTGCACCCCACACACACATGTTCTGCACACTTCACTCACACATGCTCTGCACACCACTCACACATGCTCTGCACACCACTCACACATGTTCTGTACACTTCACTCAAAAATGCTCTGCACTCCACTCACACATGTTCTGCACACTTCACTCAAACATGCTCTGCACACCACTCACACATGTTCTGCACACCACTCACACATACTCTGCACACCACTCACACATACTCTGCACACCACTCACACATGTTCTGCACACCACTCACACATTCTCTGCACACCACTCACACATGCTCTGCACACTTCACTCAAACATGCTCTGCACACCACTCACACATGTTCTGCACACTTCACTCACACATGCTCTGCACACCACTCACACATGCTCTGCACACCACTCACACATGTTCTGTACACACCACTCACACATGTTCTGCACACCACTCACACATGTTCTGCACACCACTCACACATGCTCTGCACACCACTCACACATGTTCTGCACACCACTCACACATACTCTGCACACCACTCACACATGTTCTGCTTACTTCACTCAAACATGCTCTGCACACCACTCACACATGCTCTGCACACCACTCATACATACTCTGTACACCACTCATACATACTCTGCACACCACTCACACATGTTCTGCACACCACTCACACATACTCTGCACACCACTCACACATGTTCTGCTTACTTCACTCAAACATGCTCTACACACCACTCACACATGCTCTGCACAACACTCACACATGTTCTGCACACCACTCATACATACTCTGTACACCACTCATACATACTCTGCACACCACTCACACATGTTCTGCACACCTCATACACATATGGTCTGCACACCACTCACACATGTTCTGCACACCTCATACACACATGGTCTGCACACCACTCACACATGTTCTGCACACCTCATACACACATGGTCTGCACACCACTCACACATGTTCTGCACACCTCATACACACATGGTCTGCACACCACTCACACATGTTCTGCACACCTCATACACACATGGTCTGCACACCACTCACACGTGTTCTGCACATCTCACTCACACATGCTCTGCACTACTCACACACACATACATGGTTTCCACACTTAATTCAAACATGCTCTGCACACCACTCACACATGTTCTACACTCTTCACTCAAACATGCTCTGCACACCACTCACACATGCTCTGCACACCACTCAAACATGCTCTGCACACCACTCACACATGTTATGCACACTTCACTCACACATGGTTTCAACACTTCACTCAAACATGCTCTGCGCACCACTCACACATGTTCTGCACACTTCACTCAAACATGCTCTGCACTCCACTCACACATGCTCTGCACACCACTCAAACATGTTCTGCACACTTCACTCACACATGGTTTCAACATTTCACTCAAACTTGCTCTGCACACCACTCACACATGTTCTGCACACCTCATACACACATGGTCTGCACACCACTCACACATGTTCTGCACAACTCACTCACACATGGTTTCCACACTTCACTCAAACATGCTCTGCACACCACTCGCACATGTTCTGCACACCACTCACACATGGTCTGCACACCACTCACACATGTTCTGCACACCTCATACACACATGGTCTGCACACCACTCACACATGTTCTGCACACCTCATACACACATGGTCTGCACACCACTCACACATGTTCTGCACACCTCACTCACACATGCTCTGCACACCTCACACACACGTACTTTGCACACGTCACTCACATGTTCTGCACACACCACTCATACATGCTCTGCATACCTCACACACATGTTCTGCACACTTCACTCACACATGCTCTGCACACCTCACACACATGATGCTATGCAGACTTCACTCACACATGTATTATGAAGCAAATTTGACTTTCACATGTTTCTGTCTCTACCTATAAAATATCATACCATGTTTAATATCAAAATGATTGCCTTTGTGTGCATGATGTAAATATTTAATCTTTAATCAGCAAAAGTGAACATATTACCATTATTTGTTAAATCTACAATTTATATTTTGTTAAAATTTCAAATATGCCAACTTAACTATATCAATTAACTCAAAGCAGGAAATTGTATTATTTGTTTTATCACTATTAATTATCACTTCCCCTTTGACATATGGTTTTACCCCTTGATGAGAAGGAAGTCTTTGATGTTCACACCTTCAAAGTCAACAATAACTTTGTAAGTATATATAGAACATAAACATTAAAGAAAAGAAAAAAAGAATCTAGGATAGCTTTGTGCAGAAAATGGGAAAAACTTTGTGTTTTAACTTTGTGATTAAAAAAATAATTTAATAGCTTAACTTCTGATAAACACAACTTTGTGACAACTGTGTGATTTCAGAATTAAAATATAACAACTTTGTGAATATATCTGAAGTGAAAACTTTGTGATCCAGAAATAAAACTTTGTGATTTTAAAGGCAGTGAACTTTCTTTGTGAATAATACATAACACTGCATACTTTTGTAAATATCATACTTTACGTTTTAAACATCTTATTAAAAAGTGTTAACTTTCATTTGGCATTTTGTTTATATCTAAGACAACCACACATCATGGATTACTACTGTCCTAACGTTATGCGAAGTGGAGCATTTTTTTCTCATAATACATGCTCACAGCAAACATCTCTCTCACACAACACAAAGTGGAAAAGCACAGTGTAACATACATTTTTGCAGTATTTGTAAAGAACCTCATTATATCAACGTTTCCATTAAGAATATCATATTCATAACTTACAATACTTATTGAAATAAAACCACTAGAAATTTGTTGTGATTATAAAAATAGGTTGTTTAGCAGTATTTGCCTGCTTTCTATTTTTAGAAAGTGGATTTTGTTCAAATTTCACCACTACGATTAAAATACAAATTTTTGTCTTGTTTTATGGGACTTGAGATATGAAAACATTTATGATTTATTCATTAATGATAATGAGATGCTTTGTAGCTATTTAAAAAATGCTTTGATAAGAAATATAATAACTCCTTATATACTCTCTGTAAACCCCAGCTCAATCAAGCTTTAATAAGCAAGCCAGTGAGTTTTGTTCCAAATATGAATAAAACAAAACTTGTAAAGTTGTGTCTTTCTTCTGTGTTTTTCATAAATATAATAAAAAATAAAGATAAAATAATGTCTAGATTGAATTCTTCATTCAGCCATCATTGATGCATATAGAACTAGTCACTGATCCATATAGAAATAGTCACTGATCAGAATAGAACTAGACAGTCACTGATCCATATATAACTAGTCACTGATCCATATAGAACTAGTCACTGATCAGAATAGAACTAGTCAGTCACTGATCCATATATAACTAGTCACTGATCAATATAGAACGTCACTGATCAGAATAGAACTAGTCAGTCACTGATCCATATATAACTAGTCACTGATCAGAATAGAACTAGTCAGTCACTGATCCATATATAACTAGTCACTGATCCATATAGAACTAGTCACTGATCAGAATAGAACTAGTCAGTCACTGATCCATATATAACTAGGCACTGATGATTATAGAACGTCATTATTTGATTAATAGATATACAATGTTTGATTGCGACTAAATATTTTGTTATGTGAATGAAATATCAGAAGTTAAGGATTCAGATATGCCAAAATAATATATTGAAAAGGGGTTTCCTATCTTGGCCTACACAGATTAAAACATCATTTTTTGTCACATTTTAAAATTCCAAATTATTTGTATTTTATTTATGAATGGTAATGAGATGCGTTGTATTCATGTTAAAGGGAATTTATCAAGATTTCTCAAGCTTTTAAATTTGGCTAAAAATCCTATATTTCCAATATATCATGCCTATATATATATATATATATATATATACTCACTGACACCATATTGCCAAAAGGGTATCTATTTAAACATGCCAAAATAATAATTTTGAAAGGGATATCCTAACTTGGACTAGGCTCCAAGCTTGATTAGACTAAAATAGATTTCCCTCTTAAAATGCAACATATTTTGTGATATATTAAATGAGTCGCATGATTTCATTTTGGTTTCAATTTGATCTGTTATACACAGGACTGTGTGGATCCAAGATTTCAGTTTAAAGGGGCGCAACACAAAGTCTGAACAGGCACACATGTTTTAAGTAGAAATATAGTTAATTTTAGTAAAATACAGGATTTTTTTGGGGGACTAGATCGGCCATTGATAAGGGCTTACAAGTAGTACAAATTGTTTCATCTTAGAAAGAGTCCAAATGACGTCAAGCAGTATTTAAGTGTTGTCTATTTTTAGGGGATTTGGTTTCAAGTTTGCCACTCCATTTTAGATATCGATTTTGTCACATTTTGGTGGATTTAATATATATCAATCCATTTGGATTTTATTTATCAATGATAATGATGTGATGCTTTTTATGCATTTTTAGCTCTACTGGCTAAAGGCGCGTTGTCTGTCGTCCATTGTCTGTCGTCTGTCGTCTGTTAGCAGCACTTTCTCTGAAACCACTAGGCCAATTAAATTGAAACTTCACAGTGATGTTTCTGTTGCATAGGAGACTATACAGAAGATTTTTTTTTTCGATCTGAAATTCAAGATCGCCGCCGTTACTAAAAATAGTCCAAAACTTAAAAAATCTTCTTCTCATGAACGGCCCAACAGATTTTCAAAATGTTTATGTAGTAATGATGACCAACTATAGTATTGTTAGATTTGTTCAAATGGTGTCCCTAGGGTTAAATATGACCCCGCCCCGAGGGTTCAATTAGGGGACACATGTCATTATAATTTTTTTTTTTTTAAATTGAAATGATTTTGCCTATATCTTCACAGAAGCATTGTTTGGTGAAGGAGGTTCAGATTTGTAAAAATGAATGGGTTCCACTGTCTAAAGGGGTCAGGAGGGGCCCCAAAAGGGTAAAAATTCAGAATTGCTAAAATCGTTTTCTTGAGAACCGGTTTGTCAGATTTGTTCATATTTGGCATAAATTATCCCTATGTGTAGGGGTTTGATTGCAGATAAGAATTTAGGGGCTAAAGTTTATAGGGGCCCTGTAAGGGGACTTAGAATTTTACATAGGGATACAATGGGAAAATAGAAAACTCTCTTTTTCTTTCATTTATTCTGAAACCACTTGGCCAATTAAACTGAAACTTCACATGCATGTTTCTGTTGCATAGGAGACTATACAGAAGATTTTTTTTTTCGATCTGAAATTCAAGATGGACGCTGTTACTAAAAATAGTCCAAAACTTAAAAAATCTTCTTCTCATGAACGGCCCAACAGATTTTCAAAATGTTTATGTAGTAATGATGACCAACTATAGTATTGTTAGATTTGTTCAAATGGTGTCCCTAGGGTTAAATATGACCCCGCCATGAGGGTTCAATTAGGGGACACATGTCATTATAATATTTTTTTTTATTTAGAAATGAAAGAGGTTCAGATTTGTAAAAATGAATGGGTTCCACTGTCTTAAGGGGTCAGGAGGGGCCCCAAAAGGGTAAAAATTGGGAATTACTAAAATCGTTTTCTTGAGAACCGGTATGTCAGATTTGTTCATATTTTGCATAAATTATCCCTATGTGTAGGGTTTTGATTGCAGACAAGAATTAAGGGGCTAAAATTTATAGGGGCCCTGTAAGGGGACTTAGAATTTTACATAGGGATACTATGGGAAAACAGAAAATTCGCTTTTTCTTTCATCCTTTCTGAAACCACTAGGCCAATTAAACTGAAACTTCACATGCATGTTTCTGTTGCATAGGAGACTATACAGAAGATTTTTTTTTTTTCGATCTGAAATTCAAGATGGCCTCCGTTACTAAAAATAGTCCAAAACTTAAAAAATCTTCTTCTCATGAATGGCCCAACAGATTTTCAAAATGTCTAAGTAGTAATGATGACCAACTATAGTTTTGTTAGATTTGTTCAAATGGTGTCCCTAGGGTTAAATATGACCCCGCCCCGAGGGTTCAATTAGGGGACACATGTCACTATAATATTTTTTTTTTTTTTTAGAAATGGAAATGATTTTGCCTATATCTCCACAGAAGCATTGTTTGGTGAAGGAGGTTCAGATTTGTAAAAATGAATGGGTTCCAGTGTCTTAAGGGGTCAGGAGGGGCCCCAAAAGGGTAAAAATGAGGAACTACTAAAATCGTTTTCTTGAGAACCGGTATGTCAGATTTGTTCATATTTGGCATAAATTATCCCTATGTGTAGGGGTTTGATTGCAGATAAGAATTAAGGGGCTAAAATTTATAGGGGCCCTGTAAGGGGACTTAGAATTTTACATAGGGATACTATGGGAAAACGGAAAATTTTCTTTTTCTTTCATCCTTTCTGAAACCACTAGGCCAATTAAACTGAAACTTCACATGCATGTTTCTGTTGCGTAGGAGACTATACAGAAGATTTTTTTTTTCGATCTGAAATTCAAGATGGCTACCGTTACTAAAAATAGTCCAAAACTTAAAAAATCTTCTTCTCATGAATGGCCCAACAGATTTTCAAAATGTCTATGTAGTAATGATGACCAACTATAGTATTGTTAGATTTTTTCAAATGGTGTCCCTAGGGATAAATATGACCCCGCCCCGAGTAGAACGTCCTCAGGCCCTCTTGGGCCTCTTGTTATAATTGTTTTATTTTGTATGGCATTTATAGCGTTTTTTCCTGGTATATTCCCTTTAAAGGCAGTATATCAGAAAAAAATCAGTATCAATGTCTAAAAAGATAGAATTACACATAAAATGAATACGCAGCATCTTTATTATTATTTATGAATAAATATTTTTGAATGATTTGGAATTTCAAATTCGCCAAAACATTACAAAAATTAATAACTAAATTGGAGCTGCAAATTGAAAGGAAATCCCATTTCCAAAATAAATATCACTCGTACTGCTAGGCGACCTTCACCTCCTGACACTGACTCTTTGTGAGATGAAACAAATTCAACAATATGTAACCAGTGTGATAGATCAAAGCAAAAAAAACTCATGTACCTCATTTGGTAAATCACAGAATACGCGGCATCATGTACCTCATTTGATACATCACAGAATACACTGCAAATTTAAGAGGGAAATCTATTTTAGTCTTAACCAGGGCATATAGGCCAAGATATGAAACCATTTTCAATACCAAATATTATTTTAGCATATTTAGTGGATATCTTTATGGCAATACGGGCTCAGTGAGTATAATTTTATAGTCATGTTAAGTTATGGAAAATCATTATTTTACAAAATCCCGATATACGTCCTTTAAAAAATTAATTTTGATTTTAAGCTCATCTAAGCAAAGCTCAGTAGAGCTGTTCAGGCTCACTTGGGCCTCTCGTTTCCCCGGTGTTGCCAGTAAAGGTATAATCAGTGTGGGGCCAATCAAGCATGCAAGGGAGCTTAGTAAGGCCTCCTGTTTATATTGTGATGATATTGTTTAGTTGAGCATAACAAAACTGATGAGGGAGATGTGACTAGAATGTCAACAAGATGTGTAATGTGCGCATATATACAATCCATCTCTCTGCCAAGTCGCTAATCATACCACTTACTGTTAGCTCTGCTGGTCATATATGCTGACATTGTTTGGATTTCATAAAACATTTATGTAACAATGTGGCTCCTGAAGATTGGTTTGAAAGTGAAGATGGCTGTTACTAAAAACAGCCTCCTTTAGGATAAAACTACCGTATATGGAAATACAGCCTCCTTAAGGATAAAACTACCATATATGGAAATACAGCCTCCTTGTGGATAAAACTACCATATATGGAAATACAGCCTCCTTGAGGATAAAACTATTATATTGGGAAATATAATCAAGCAAAATGACAAAATAATACTCAGATTCGGAGATAAATGAAGAATATTAAAATACGGAATTTCAGTTATTGTTATTACATGTTGGTAGCCATAAAATTTCACTTCATTTATCCATCCATTGTCCCAGAACATGTTCTAACTTGTCAGTTGATGGGATCCTATTTTCCAAGTTACCAGGAGACAATGAAAGGAAAATAACTAATTTTTCAACTACATGTAATAAAAAAGTATTTATTTCCCTTTGATATTCTCAAATATATATTGGCGGATATAGGTTTTATGTATTTGCTCAATTTCTTTATTTTAACATAATTCCAATCTCATAAAATTATGTATTTAAAGCATTTTCATTGGACAACATCAATTTTTTAAAGACTTTTATTTTTCAATAAAACACTTTGCCATTTCTTGCGTTAACAAAGGAGCATCGACATTTTGATGGTTGGTTTAACAATTACGAACTTAAATGATGTTCACTACAGTTCCACACTTATTATGCTCCCCCAAAGGGAGGAAGCATGAAGTCGCCGCTTTGTCCGTCGGTGCATCCCCAAGTTCTTGTCCGGGCTATTTCTCTACAACTTCTTGTTGGAATTTTATGAAACTTGCTAGGATGCATCATTACCAAGTGCAAATGCCGATAGTGTCTTTGTGTTCCTATTTGATAATTTTTCATGGAGTTATGGCCCTTTGATTCTTGTCAGTCCCATTTTGAAACTATGTTATTTTCAAAGTGATACTAAACATCCCATTTAAAAGGATATGTCTATCAGTGAAAAACCTTATTTATATAAACGCCTGAATTTTAAAATGGATAACTTGACTTTAGTTTAAACATATTTTATTGCTTTTTAACATATATACATATATAAGCAAAAGGTTAACTTGACTCATGTAATACATCCCAAATGTTGCAAGTTTCAGCAGGAAATCGATATTTGTATAAACTCGGCATGTTAGGAAGTCCCTTTTAAATAATTATATCAGCATGTTCAATTATTATATCCTTTTGACAAAATGGGGTCAGTGTGCATATAAAACTATCCTCATATATTCACTTTAATTACAAAATCTCTTCACTTTCATAATAATCTGAAATCTAAATTATGTGTAATATTTATTTTGTTTTGATTGTTTATAAACTATTCATACCTCTTAACTACTTATATAAAATTCCTTATACAGTAAAAACACTGTGACACTTAGAAAAAATAGAATGGAAGGGGGTTTTCGTTTTTTTTGTCACAAATTTAAATTTGCTGATTTTAGGCATTTCTTTTCACAAATACACTATTTTAACAGTAAAAAGGAAACTCTGTTGTTGAATAACATACAATAACAAAGGATAGTAAGGTAAATTAACCATGCAATTCAAAATTCTGGTTCACCCTTATGGTACCAAGGCTGCATACAACAGTTTCATAATGATTGAGCTTACGGTTTTTGAAAAGAAGTAAAAAATGTGAATTGTTTATGGACACACTATTTTTTTTAAGGCCCCACCCCAGGGTCAAACCACAAGAGTCAGGGATATGCAATTCACAATTTTTATAAAGAACCCATACAATTCCATAATCATGCTCACCATTTGTTTCCCAACACTCTATCCATTAGACTACCGCCCCACTTTGATCCCAGAGTAATTACATGTCAACTATTCGCCAACGATGCAGTTTGAACCAACAATTGTGAAATGACACAGAATTGCCCTGAAATCTGATATCAGCATCAAATTTTCAGTGGTGATTTCTAAAATACATGGTAGGATAAAATAAATCACTGCAGTACAAAAACCTGACAAAAAGAAGAAAAAGAGAACTAAAGTTTTTATTTCTACCTCCTTCATTATTCTGTAGATCCAGAGTACCTAAGGGAGATAATAGTGGTGTGAGTTCTGAAGAGGATCTTTTTTTATCTTAAAGATTGAACAGTAACATATCATGTAATAATTATTTACTCAATACAAGTTCAATAAAGTTTAACATATCCGATTATCTACACTTGTCACAAGTTCTGAAATAAGTTATGTTTTAGTGACACATAGTATCAGTTAAAATACTGGTATTTCTTGTAAAAAAGTAAAATTCACACTCATACTGACTTAGTTTTATAATAACTTGACCAATTATGTCTAAAAAAGGTCTGAAACTTTCACGACTGCATGGCAAAAAAAAAGGTGTCTGAAAATAGGATGAAAAACAAACATTGTCTTATTCACCTGACCATAGACAATCATTCCTACTTTATATGACTCAATGGAGAGGAGTGACACATGACTTATTCACCTGACCACGGATAATTTCTGAAATATTTTCTATCACTTTCGGGATTCGAACCCACAGACTCTGTGGTGTCAGCTCCTAACACATTTAAGACGACGACTCTACCGACTGCGCCACCACAACGTCAAAAAACATTGTGCAAATAGCTCATATATTGGCGTTGCCATCAATGTACACATAGGTGGGTATTATTATTTTGTATGGTTTTGAAGATTTGATGCAGTAACCTGGAATAACCTTCAGTTACCAAAGACAAAAAAGGGTAACCAAGTAACCAGAAATAGAGATATGATTTTTTTTTCAATATTTCTTATATTAGGATTTGTAGATTTGATGCAGTAACCTGAAGTAGCTGTCAGTTACCAAAGACACAGAAGGGTAACCAAGTAACCAGAAATAGAGACATGTTATTTTCAGATTTTTTTAATTGATTTTGTAGATTTGATGCAGTAACCTGAAGTAATCTTCAGTTACCAAAGACAAAGAAGGGTAACCAAGTAACCAGAAATAGAGACATGTTTTTTTTCTCCAGATTTTCTTAAGAGATTTTGTAGATTTGCTGCAGTAACCTAGAGCAACCTTCAGTTACCAAAGACAAAGAAGGGTAACCAAGTAACCAGAAATAGAGACATGTTTTTTTTCTCCAGATTTTCTTAAGTGATTTTGTAGATTTGCTGCAGTAACCTAGAGCAACCTTCAGTTACCAAAGACAAAGAAGGGTCACCAAGTAACCAGAAATAGAAACATGTTTTGTTTTTCCAATTCTCCTTATATAATGATTTTGTAGATTTGCTGCAGTAATCTGGAGTAACCTGTAGTTACCAGAGACAAAAAAGGGTAACTAAGTAATCAGAAATAGAGACATGATTTTTTTTCAATGTTTATTTTATTATGATTTTATAGATTCACTGCAGTAACATGGAGTAACCATCAGTTATCAAAGACAAAGAAGGGTAACCAAGTAACCAGAAATAGAGACATGTTTTTTTTCCAAATTTTCTTAAGTGATTTTGTAGATTTGCTGCAGTAACCTGTAGTTACCAAAGACAAAGAAGGGTAACCAAGTAACCAGAATTAGAGATATTTTTTTTTCAATACTTCTAGTTTTTTTATATTGCAGAATTTCTGCATTAACCTAAAATATGAGTAGCTTAAAGGTTTTTCTTGGTTACCAAAGACATAACAAGTAACTGCAGTAACCTCAGTTACCAAAGGCATATAGTGGGTTACAAATGGACTCACTTGTGCAGAGATGCACATTTTGTGCCATATCTACAAAAACTTGCAATAAAATTGCAAATGCAGCCACAAATGACTGGAACAGTGTTCAGCAGTTGGCTGTACAATACCATGGTTACAAAAAAGGAATAAATAAATAAAGAATAAAACAATTTTGAGCATGTGTAGTATGGTTTTTATAACCGAATCTCGTTGATGTCGATGCGTCCTCTCTCTACCAATGCAAAGCGAAGAAGTGATTTGGGGTTTCTCTAGCAGGTGCACGGTTACTGTAGTCAGTGATTTTTATCTTTAAATAGCATTCTAAATATAGCGCACAAGCGATATGTTCATTATACATGTGAAAGCTGAAGGCTTATGAGAAATAATAACCTCTTTTTTACACTCTCATAGTCATAAATGGCATATTGGAGACATTTCCTTCATAAAAACACACATTTTGGCAAGTTTATGCCTCAAATAAAGCATATATGTGCATATTTACATTATAATTTTGTGAAAATCACAACATTTTGAAGATTTTTTATTTTGGATGGTTGAAATGTGCAATTTTTTAGCATATACATTGTATTGAGTAATGTATTTTGGTAAGATTATGTCTTCAATGTGTCATGAGAATATTTTGGTGTAAAAAAATAATGGAATTAGGTAAAAAAAAATATTTTTGGTAAAATTAGTCAAATACATCAAAATTGCATGTCGGTCAATATTTCATGCCTGTATATCAGCGCAAAACTTGTAACTCCGGTTTTTTTTTTCAAAAATCATTTTTTTTACATTAATCACTATACATGTAGGTTTACAATGTGCATCTTTTGTAAAAATTTGGTCATGATACTTCAAATAATTTTGAAGATATTCGTTTTTAGTGAAACTTTTGTATCTCAAATACACTATTTAATTAGCGCAAAACTTTTGTAACTTGAGTTACAATAGTTTTGCACCGAATAATATCTTGGAAACCATTATTTATATCGGAGCAAAACTATTGTTACTTGAATATTAATTTTATTATATCCAATTATCATCTATATCCACACTTTTATTTAGTCCAAGAATACTGCAATATAAGTTTCAAATGATAGTTCATGAAAATCTTACAAGATTTTTCAGAAATAAGAGGTAAAGAGACTGAATTTTTTTTTACTTAATCTTTTGAAACATTTTAATTTTATAAAAAGTAACTTAATCAGATGAGTATGTTAAATGTTTTATTGATTATGACATTACTGACAATAAAATAGATGATTAATATAGTTATTCTGCTTTAAAAGAAACATTTGTTTATATTTCGTTAATATATCTGATTGTTAAAATTTGCAGTGAATTTTTCGGTTTGCATTTTTGTTTATATAGTAATATTGCTATATTGAATGGCAAAAGGCCATTCAATATAGCAATATTACTATATATACACTTTTAATTTATACCAATTATAACTTTACTAAACAAATATATCCTTTTTGAATACTTGCAGAATGATATTATTACCATACACTCAGTATATTCTTTTTAATTAATCACGAGTAGAAGTCCACAGTATCTAATTATATTAAAATGGCTGTTAAAGAACCAAAACAAATTTGAGATGTCGATAAACATAGGTTTCTCATAGTTAACTTTAATTATACCATTTGAATAAAGCACAACTAGGGTACTGTAGTTGGTATGGTGGGTGTAGACAGTACTGCTGGTACTGTAGTTGGTATGGTAGGTGTTGAGGTTACAGCTGGTACTGTAGTTGGTATGGTGGGTGTAGAGATTACAGCTGGTACTGTAGTTGGTATGGTAGGTGTAGAGGGTACAGCTGAAACTGTAGTTGGTATGGTAGGTGTAGAGAGTACAGCTGGTACTGTAGTTGGTATGGTAGGTGTAGAGTGTACAGCTGGTACTGTAGTTGATATGGTGGGTGTAGATGGTATAGTTGGTATGGTGGGTGAAGAGTGTACAGCTGGTAGTGTAAGTAGTATAGTGGGTGCAGAGAATATGGCTGGTAGCATAGTTGGTATGGTGGGTATAGAGGGTACAGCTGGTACTGTAGTTGGTATTGTGGGTGTGTATGGTACAACTGGTAGTGTAGTTGGTATAGTGGGTGTAGATGGAATAGCTGTTAGTATAGTTGGTATGGTGGGTGAAGAGGGTACAGCTGGTAGCATAGTTGGTATGGTTGGAGAAGAGTGTACAGCTGATAGCATAGTTGGTATGGTGGGTGTAGAGGATACGGCTGGTAGTGTAGTTTGTATGGTGGGTGTAGAGGGAACAACTGGTAGTGTAGTTGGTATGGTGAGTGTAAAGGGTACAACTGGTAGCATAGTTGGTATTGTGGGTGTATAAGGTATAGCTGGTAGTGTAGTTGGTATGTTGGGTGTAGAGGTTACAGCTGGTAGCAAAGTTGGTATGGTGGGTGAAGAGGGTACAGCTGATAGCATAGTTGGTATTGTGGGTGTTGATGGAACAGAAGCTTGGTAGTGTAGTTGGTATGGTGGGTGTAGAATGTATGACTGGCAGTGTTGTTGGTATGGTGCCTGTAGAGTGTACAGCTGGTAGTGTAGTTGGTATGGTTGCTGTATAGTATACAGCTGGAAGTGTAGTCAGTATTGTGGGTGTAGATGGTACAGCTAGTAGTGTAATTTGTACAGTTGGTGAAGAAGGTACAGCTAGAAGTGTAGATGGTATTGTAGGTGTTGATGGTACATCTGGTAGTGTAGTTGGTATTGGTGGGTGTATAAGGTACAGCTGGTAGTGTGGTTGGTGTTGTGAGTATAGAAGGTACAGCTGGTAATGTAGTTGGTATGGTGAGGTTAGAATGTATGACTGGTAGTTTAGTCAGTATAGACGGTACAGCTGGTAGTGTTATGAGTTGGTATTGTGGATGTAGAGGGTACAGCTGTTAGTGTTGTTGGTATAGTTGGTGTAGAGTGTACAGCTGCTAGCATAGTTGGCTTGGTGGGTATAGATGGTACAGCTGGTACTTTTATGAGTTTGTATTGTGGATGTAGAGGGTACAGCTGGTAGCGTAGTTGGTATTGTGATGTAGAGGGTACAGCTGGTAGTGTTATGAGTTGGTATTGTGGATGTAGAGGAAACAGCTGGTAGCGTAGTTGGTATGGTGGGTGTAGAGGGTATGGCTGGTAGTGTAGTTGGTATTGTGGATGTAGAGGGTACAGCTGGTAGTGTTATGAGTTGGTATTGTGGATGTAGAGGACACAGCTGGTAGCGTAGTTGGTATTGTGATGTAGAGGGTACAGCTGGTAGTGTTATGAGTTGGTATTGTGGATGTAGAGGAAACAGCTAATAGTGTAGTTGGTATGGTGGGTGTAGAGGGTATGGCTGGTAGCGTAGTTGGTATTGTGATGTAGAGGGTACAGCTGGTAGTGTTATGAGTTGGTATTGTGGATGTAGAGGAAACAGCTGGTAGCGTAGTTTGTATGGTGAGTGTAGAGGGTATGGCTGGTAGCATAGTTGGTATAGTGGGTGTAGATGGTACAACTAATAATGTAGTTGGTATGGTGGGTGAAAAAGGTACAGCTGTAGTGTAGATGGTATCGTGGGTGTAGACAGTACAGCTGGTAGTATAGTTGGTATGGTTGGTGTAGAGGGTACAGCAGATATTATAGTTAGTATGGTGAGTATAGAGGGTATGATTGGTAGCATAGTTGATATGGTGGGTGCAGAGGGCATGCCATAGCTGGTAGAGTAGTTTCAATGGTGGGTGAAGAGGGTACAGTTGGTAGTGTAACTGTATTGGTGGGTGTAGAAGGTACAACTGGTAGTGTTGTTGGTAGAGTGAGTATTGAGGTTAAAGCTAAAAGAGTAGTTGGAATGGAGGTTGTATAGGATACAGCTGGTAGAGTAGTTGGTATTGTGGGTGTAGAAGGAAAAATGAGCGATTGAGATATAGTGGTATAGTGGATCGAGTAAGTACAGCGAGTAGTGGTGTTGGTATGATGATGTAATGGGTGCAACGGGTAGTGATTTTGATATGAAAGGGATAGCAAGTAGTGAAATGAGTAAAGAATTATAGAGGATGTAGAACGATAAGTGAAGAGTTGAGATGGATTGGTGGATGTAGTGTTCAGGAAACAGAGGGGAGAGATGTTGGTTTTGGAAGTCAGTAGTTGAGATGGTATGGTGAACATAGTTAGTAAAGTGAGTAGTGATGTTGATATAAAGTGGATTGTGATTAATAATTAATGGAGTTGATATGGTTGATGTTTAGGGCACAGGTAGTGTGGTACTGTGAATGAGTCAGTAATGGGTTCTGGTTGCTATTATAGATGATTGTCGGAAGAGAGAAAACAGTACCTATATAATTGAGTAATGTAGAGGGTGCATTGGTGCTAGTATACTAGATGTAGAGTGTAGAGTTGGTGGTGATGTTGGTATGTTGGTTGTTTAGGATGCAGTGGGTATAGTTATGTTAGTTTGGTGAATGTAAAGGTTACAGTATCATGGTGGTGATGTTGGTACATGTATGAAGACAATAAAGGTGTTTAATTGATTTGATACAATGGATTTTGAAGGTGCTGTTGGAATTGTAGCTAGTATGATGAATGTAGAGGGAACAGTGGGTAGTAATGTAGTAGTGGGTTATAAATATATTACCTACAGATTTCATGTATGTTCTAAGGTACAATGAGATCAGTACTAACTGATTACTTTAGATGGACTAGTGCAAGTATTTAAACATGTATTTTTGATCTTAAGATCAGTTCAGTATGGACAGGATTAGGAAAAAATATCAGGAGTACTGATGAAGTATCAGAACAATGCTTATTAATGAATCAACAAAGTGGAAGAATATTCCAATTTGCATATTAATAAAACTGATTTTTACATACCGTATATTCCCTTATAAATGCCCCCACTCTAATAAACGCCCCCCAACTATTTTTCTGGAAAATTGAGAAAAAAAAAACAACGTATATGCGATTTGAGTGCGTATTCGCCCATCTTTCCCTGATAGATTATTTTGTTACACAGACAACAATTAGCGGAGTGTTTATGACCTTTGAACTCTTTAACCCATTATTTATATCTTGGGTGACCACTTAACCACTTTTGGTTGAACAAATACTTCCCCATATTTGCTGTTTAATACTAGTAAAACTACTGTCTGCCGATTAAAACATTACAAAACGTCGGAAAATGCGGCTAGTCTGTGTACGCTGAAAGCTCATTGTTCCACGTTGATAAGAGCAAGCGTCCAAGTGAATTAAAGTGAAGAGTACACTGACCATAAATTCGGATATTCCAGTACGCACACTAGTAATTTCATACAGGTTTTTAGCTTTTTTTCATCCTATGTCGATTATTTCATTCACTCTCAAATAATTCTGAACCACTTTTTCGAAGATTTAAACCGGATTTAAGGTTTTTTCCATTGCTTTATTGGTTTAAATGTATTTTTAACTGTTGTTAAATTTGCTTTTTTATATCTTTTATAAACGCCCCCACCTTGTAAAATGTAACGCCCCCAGGGGCGTTAATTAGGGAATATACGGTAATTTAATACTTTCATAACTGAAATATTATACTTTTCAGTATTAATGACATAAGTTTACACGAGAATTCTCAAAATTATTGTAACTATAGGCTAAAACATAACTAATACAGCTTAATATACTTTTGTATATGTTTTTCTGTATTTCCAATACTTCTTATATGTTTGTGTAACATTAAATATAATTAAAAATGGTTTTGGATTAATAACAACATAATTTTAAACAATGTTTATCCAGTTACAGTGTATTAAACTTAGAAATTAATTATTTATCTCATAAAACTTGGTGCAAAACTATTGTAACACCAAATATAAATTCAGTTATATTGAATTTCAAAACAACACTATTGTAACTCAAACTTTTACAAATAAATCCAGTTGTATTTAAACTTAAATTGATAACACTTGTTAATATTGTAAGCAGTTTTTATTTGAAATTTGAAAAATATTAGCAAAAATATTTAAAGATGAAAATAAAAAACAGTTTTTTCATCCCCTTAACCTAGTTACAATAGTTTTGGGCCAAGCCCTCGATATAATGATCATGTAAAAAGTGGTATTTTGACAAAAGTTTCAGTATTTAATGCATGCAACTTGGCAGTATTACTTCAAATTGATAGTTCTTATTAAAAAAAAGGTAATTATGAAATTAAAAAAAATATCCTTATATTTAGTGTGGTTTAGTGGTAGATCGTCCGCCTCACATGTGGAAGGTCGTGGGTTCAATCCCCGGCCGGGTCATACCAAAGACTTTAAAAATGGTACAAGAAGCTTCCTCCTTTGACGCTTAGGATTTAAAGGAGAGTTCTAGGTCTGGTCGGCCCGGTGTCAGTATAATGTGACTGGGTGGTGTATCATACCATGTGTCTGCGGCATGATACTCCAGTGTGACAGCGCTTAGAATACTGTCTCAGGTAGACACCGTCGCGATATGACTGAAAAATTGTTGAAAGTGACGCTAAACACCATACAACATTATATTATAGGTATAGTACCACCATTGAAAAAAGGAAGTGCTTCCGTGGGGTAGTCGCATAATGGTGGTTATGATGTATTTTGAACATTTTGAAAGCATTGTCATGTTTGAATTGTGAATTTAGAAAAAAAATTGATGCTTGGAAATTGGGTTATGAATACATGATTTCTTAAGTCTACTTTCACTTTGTCAACAGTGTACCAACTGAGTAGAAAAAAAAATGTTATATTACACATGA
Source organism: Panopea generosa (assembly GCA_029582155.1). Taxonomy (NCBI): domain Eukaryota; kingdom Metazoa; phylum Mollusca; class Bivalvia; order Adapedonta; family Hiatellidae; genus Panopea; species Panopea generosa. The sequence goes on along the minus strand of CM055912.1, from coordinate 24,907,743 downwards.
CCCCTATTTTTCTCATCATATTTTGATAGTGCAGAGGTTAACAAACAGTCAAATGTAGGTTTCACTTCTTTTATTTGGGATTCTCTATGAATGACAAGCCTTCAAACTTTTATTATTTACTATAGAATAAAGAACAAAAATCAATGGTGGGGTTACACCTCAGTACAAGTGAAAGTCCAAACATGACGGAAGTTACAACAGACAGGGAACTAGTCAGATTTAACCTGATGGCAGCAATGTGTACTGGAAACAGAGGTATAGGGAACAACTTGAATCTCCCGTGGCCAAAACTAAGGCAAGTATAACACAGAGTTAAACAATAAATATATTGCATAACACCATTTCGACACATAACGGGTTATATGCAGTTTATTGACCACAGAATGAACATTGAATAAAAACACGATCATTCCCGGAGTAAGTAACTGGCAAACTTTCTCACAAAGTATTTGGACTAAACTTTTTTAGTGTGAAGGCACTTGATGATTCATCAATGGGGAAAATAATTTTAGATGAAATAGTTTCCAAGTTTTTAGACAAATGGGGAAAAAATTAAGGTCAATTTGAAGGAAAATACATGATTTTTAGTAAGGAAAGACATCAGACTATACTCTGTAATTATACAGTGTTGACCTGTTACTATATAATGTTAAAACAACAATCATACAGAGCATTTGGCTATAATCATACACACAGTGTTTAATAACTATACACACAGTGTTTAACAATAGTCATTCACACATTTGGCTATAATTATACACAGTGTTTAACAATAATTATACACAGTGTTTAACAATAATTATATATAAATATGGTGTTTGACCATAGTCTTACAACATTTGGCTATAATTATACACACATTGTTTAACATTAGTCATACAACATTTGGCTATAATTATACATGCAATGTTTAATAATTATACACACAGTGTTTAACAGTAGTCCTACAACATTTGGTTATAATTATACACACAGTGTTTAACAAAAGTCGTACAACATAATTATACACGCAGTGTTTAACAATAGTCATACATTTGGATATAATTATACACAAAGTGTTTCACAATAGTCATTCACACATTTGGCTATAATTATACACACAGTGTTTAACAATTATTATACACACAGTGTTTAACAATAATTATACACACAGTGTTTAACAATAGTCTTACAACATTTGGCTATAATTATACACCCAGTGTTTAACAATAATTATACACACAGTGTTTAACAATAATTAAACACACAGTATTTAACAATAGTCATACAACATTTGGCTAGAATTAAACACAGAATGTTTAACAATAGTCGTTCACACAACATTTTGCTATAGTTATACACACAGTGTTTAACAATAATTATACACTCAGTGTTTAACAATAGTCATTCACATAACATTTGGCTGTAATTATACACACAGTGTTTAAGAATAACTATATACACAGTGTTTAACAATAACTATACACACAGTATTTGACAGTAATTATATACACAGTGTTTAACAATAATTATACACACCTTGTTTGACAGTAGTCTTGTACACAACATTTGGCTATAATTTTACACACAGTGTTAAACAATAATCATACACACAGTGTTTGATAATAGTCGTACACACAAGGCTATAATTATACACACAGTGTTTAACAATGGTTATACACACAGTGTTAAACAATAGGCATACACACAACATTTGGCTTTCATTATACACAGTATTTAAAAATAATTATATACACAGTGTTTAACAATAGTTATACACACTGTTTGACAAGTCATGCACACAACATTGTGCTATAATAATACACATGGTGTTTAACAATAGGTATACACACTACATTTGGCTAAAATTATACACATGGTGTTCAACAATAGGCATACACACAACACATTTGTCTATAATTATACACAAGTGTTACACAATAATTTTACACCAGTGCTCCAAGAATAGGATAGCCCGATGCCCGGGGCTTGTCAAATCTGGATCAGGGCATGTGCCTTTTTCAAAGTTACTTGCCCGTCGGGCTTGTCTTAAAAAATCGGACAAGCTAGTTTTCACAATACACAGGTCTGCAAATATCTCTATTCGATACGACGCAGGTCAAACTGTTGTTTAAAGACCGTAACTAATCAGTATAAACAATTGACCCCTGCGGTGTTTATCACACCACATGCCCGTTAATGCGACTTTGGAAACCTCTCATGCATAATCATTTATCTATTTTTATTACTCTAACGTGATTAGTGGATAGCTTTGAATATAAATTAATCTATTTTTAATAACCGCTGTGATTGGTCGTATATACGACCAAGGTATACGTTTCTTACCACCTACCCGAGCAAAGACAAAAAAAGATGATGACGTAATTCGCGGGTGTCTCTCAAATTCTCCATTATGAAGAGTATAAAATTATCTCCCTTTGCCAAAATGGTAACGATTTCTAAAATCTGATTATGTTTTTACAGATAATTTGCGATCGATCGCGTTATGTAAAATGTCAACGTTAGGTTCTGATAATTTTATAAATATTTCGTAGATTTACAATAATTGGAACTGTATGTATATAAATTTTCTTCTGTGAAAACGTGAAAGTTGATATTTAAATTGAGTTTACGGCAAAGAAAAATGTGGGTGGGGTATTATAGTAATAAACATTGCTTTTTGGTTGTGTGGTTTCAGCGTATAATTTTCTTTTGCATGATTTAAATATAATATTGAAACCAACAATTAAGATGAATTACGTGGTTTTTTTTAATATTTGAAATATAGTTGACTAGTTGCACTTTCTAGACATTTGAAGGCTATAAAGTGATCGCGGTCACCCATCCAAGTACTAACCCCGTACTTCGTTGCTTAACTTCCAATACAGTCAGTGCACTTCTACCGTGCCACTGTAAAAGCTAGCTTAACAGCGAGGCTGTTGTAAGTGACCTATGTATATTCACTACAGCTATCATAGACTGCATTTATTTATCATATTTCCAAGTGCTCTTGGATAGATTGAATAGCTTTGTAGGCTTGACATTGCCATACTTGTATGTTATGACAGCAATAATAAGAAAACAAGAGAAAGATATTTAAAATATTGTTTTAAATAAACTCCTGCTCCCACACTGCCACTTAATCTACAGAACAGAAATGAGTCAATAAAGAACAAAGATTAAAAACAACATAATAAGTTGGACATACTGACAGAGACATAGTCAGTTCTCCCTAAATTCTCTCACTTCTCCCGGTCTTATTCAAACTCTAAAACTTGTGATTGAGACATGCATAATGTTAAGGGGAGCTAACCCTACATAAAATTAATACATTTAAGTCTATGTTTACATATTTCATATTATACCGCAAGGTGTATTGGTAATAAAAATCTGGGCATATGAACCGTTGTTCAGGGCAAGTTATTTTTCAGCCAGGGCAAGTAGATTTTTTCAACCTACTTGCCCTGGGCTAGTCCCAAAATTTTTTTTTCTTGGAGCACTGTACACACAATGTTCAACAAATCATCGTACAACATTTGGCTATAATTATACACACAGTGTTTAACAATAGTCACACACAACATTTGGCTATAATTATACACATGGTGTTGAACAATAATTATACACACAGTGTTTAACAATAGTCATACACACAACATTTGGCTATAATAATACACATGGTGTTGAACAATAATTATACACAAGGTGTCTAACAATAGTCCTACACACGTTTGGCTATAATTATACACACAGTGTTTAAAAATAATTACACACACAGTGTTTAATAATAGTCGTACACTCGTTTGGCTATAACTATACACAGTGTTCAACAATAGTCGTACACTCGTTTGGCTATAATTATACACAGTGTTCAACAATAGTCATACACACATTTGGCTATGATTATACACACAGTGTTTAACAATTATTATACATACAGTGTTTAACAATAATTAAACATACAGTGTTTAACAATAGTCTTACAACATTTGGCTATAATTATACACAAAGTGTTTCACAATAGTCATTCACACATTTGGCTATAATTATACACAGTGTTTAACAATGATTATACACACAGTGTTAAACAATAGTCATACACACAACATTTGACTTCCATTATACACAGTATTTAAAAATAATTATATACACAGTGTTTAACAATAATTATACACACTGTGTTTGACAAGTCATGCACACAACATTGTGCTATAATAATACACATGGTGTTTAACCATAGGCGTACACACTACATTTGGCTATAATTATACACATGGTGTTCAACAATAGGCATACACAAAACAGATTTGTTTATAATTATACACAAGTTTTTAACAATAATTTTACACACAATGTTCAACAAATCATCATACAACATTTGGCTATAATTATACACACGGTGTTTAACAATAGTCATACACACAACATTTGGCCATAATTATACACATGGTGTTGAACAATAATTATACACAAGGTGTCTAACAATAGTCCTACACACGTTTGGCTATAACTATACACACAGTGTTTAAAAATAATTACACACACAGTGTTTGACAATAGTCATACACACAACATCTGGCTATAATATACACACAGTGTTTAACAATAATTACAAACACAGTGCTTAACAATAGTTGTACACAAGTTTGGCTATAACTATACACACAGTGTTCAACAATAGTCATAAACACAACATTTGGCTATAAATATACACAGTGTGTAACAATAATTATTCACAGGGTGTTTAACAGTAGTCATTCACACAACATTTGCAGAGATGCCAACTCCTCCGATTTTGGCGGAGTGAATCCGATTTTTGTACGAAAAATCCGCTCTCCGATTTTCCATGAATTGTCTCCGATTTTTAAAAAAAAAATGGTCTGGGATAAATTTCACAGGTAAAACAAACAATCAGCACCGTTTACACTGACACCGGTTTTGATGTTTGGACATTTCCGTAGGCGCTACGTCACTTCTAGAAGCGCTATTAATTAGGTTATCCGGAAAATACCCGAGTATTTACGAAAACAATATCGGATGATCCGGAAAGGCCGATCAACAACCTTCAAAATCCAATATGGCGGATGCAACACCGCCAAAGAAAAAAAAGTACGAACATAAACAAACATTTATTAAAAGTTACACCGATGCATATCCTTGCTTTTCGACATCAAAGATAGGGGTGTATTATTGCATTCTGCAAGGTCTGTAATGCAGAAATTATGTTATCTCACGGTGGGATGGGTGATTTGAAAAAAAAACATTGCTACAAAACAGCACATCACCCGCTCAACTTGTCAGTCGTCGTCAAGGAAAATATCGACAATGGTTGTGACAACTCAACCAGTGGATGAGTCGGTAATTAAATCCCAATAAAGCTTAATTTGAATGTTCAATAAAGCCTCGCTTTTCATCAGTTTGTCAGCTTTTTTAATTTATTCTATAAAACTCGATCACTCAATTCTCTTTTTCATCAGGTATTATGAAATATTTCTTAATAAATACATGACTTTTTTTCACTGAAAAGTGCTGAAATGCCATCTCCGAGCATCTACAACTTGAAAAAAATTCTGGGGGAGGAACCCCAGACCCCCCCCCCCCCCCCCCAAAACCCTAGCTTTCGACCACACTCCTATTTTCAGATATTAAGGGTTGGCATCTCTGCATTTGGCTATAATTATACACACAGTGTTTAACAAAAGTCGTACAAACATAATTATACACGCAGTGTTTAACAACAGTCAAATATTTGGATATAATTATACACAAAGTGTTTCACAATAGTCATTCACACATTTGGCTATAATTATACACACAGTGTTTAACAATTATTATACACACAGTGTTTAACAATGATCACAGACACAGTGTTTAACGATAGTCGTACACAGGTTTGGTTATAATTATACACACAGTGTTGAACAATAGTCATATACACAACATTTGGCTATAATTATACACACAGTGTTTAACAATAATTATACACAGGGTGTTCAACAATAGTCATACATACAACATTTGGCTATAATTATAGACAGAATGTTTAACAATAGTCATACAACATTTGGCTAAAATTATACACACAGTGTTAAACAATGGTTTCTATGCAACCACTTGTTCAATATGAATGAAACTTCACATGTGTGTTCAGCATCATCAATGGAACACACATAAATAAGAACTATTACTTTGGGTTACATTTTTACAGAGTTATGGGCCCTTTGACAACACTTTCAATCATTTTGACATTTCTTGTCCGGTCTGTCATCTATGGATAAATTTTAAAAACACTTGGCTCAGTTGATCAACATGACATAATTAAGTGTCACATGTAAGACCCAGAACCTTTCCTCAAAGATCATGGTCACACTTTCAATTTGTTTGATATTGTGTGTCTGGTCTGTGACTTTTCCTTTAAATTAGCTTGAATTATCAAGATGACATGACCACGTATCATAAGACCTAGACCCATACCTCAAAGGTCAAGGTCACACTTTTAGTATGTATGACAACACTTTGAATCTCTTTATATTCATGGATACATTGCTACCTATTATAACATAATTATATTGTTATTTTTCAACGATCATTTGGGGGGCATGCGACACTTACCAGTGACATATCTTGTTTGTTTAATTTTTTTTTATGAAAATAAAGGGTCGGGCTGGTATGAAAATTAGGGAGCAGGTGGGTATTGCAATCTAGCAATTTATATATTATGGCCTAATAATAGTTTAACACTGTGTGTATTATGGTAGAACAGTGTGTATAATTATAGTTTAACACTGTGTAGTTATGGTAGAACAATGTGTCTATAATTATAGTTTTAAACTGTAAAGTTATGGTAGAACAGTGTGTATAATTATAGTTTTACACTGTGAGTAGTTATGGTAGAACAATGTGTCTATAATTATAGTTTTAAACTGTAAAGTTATGGTAGAACAGTGTGTATAATTATAGTTTTACACTGTGTGTAGTTATGGTAGAACAGTGTGTATAATTATAGTTTTACACTGTGTAGTTATGATAGAACAGTGTGTGTATAATTATAATTTTACACTGTGTGTAGTTATGGTAGAATATTGTATTTATAATTATAGTTTTACACTGTGTGTAGTTCTGGTAGAACTGTATTATTATAGTTTTACACAGTGTGTAGTTATAGTAGAACAGTGTGTGTATAATTATAGTTTTACACTGTGTGTAGTTATGGTAAAACATTGTATTTATAATTATAGTTTTACACTGTGTGTAGTTATGGTAGAACAGTGTGTTAATAGTTGTAGTTTTACACTGTGTGTAGTTATGGTAGAACAGTGTATGTATAATTATAGTTTTACACTGTGTGTAGTTATGGTAGAACAGTGTATGTATAATTATAGTTTTACACTGTGTGTAGTTATGGTAGAACAGTGTATGTATAATTATAGTTTTACACTGTGTGTAGTTATGGTAGAACAGTGTATGTATAATTAAAGTTTTACACTGTGTGTAGTTATGGTAGAACAGTGTATGTATAATTAAAGTTTTACACTGTGTGTAGTTATGGTAGAACAGTGCGTGTATAAGAATAATTTTACACTGTTAAGATTATGGTAAAACAGTGTGTGTATAATTATAGTTTGACACTGTGTGTAGTTATGGTAGAATAGTGTGTTTATAATTATAGTTTGACACTGTGTGTAGTTATGGTAGAACAGTGTGTTTATAATTATAGTTTTACACTGGTGTAGTTATGGTAAAATAGTGTGTGTATGATTATAGTTTTACACTGTGTGTAGTTATGGTAGAACAGTGTGTTTATAATTTTAGTTTTACACTATGTCATTATGATAAATCTTGACCAGAGCAGTTATTCGAGTTTATTAAACTGTATATCAATTTACGGAATATATTTTATTTTCAAAAACAAGTATGAACAGTCAATTCCAAAGTACAACAATTTGATAAAATGCTAAGAATATCATGAAAATTTAGAAAAAATAATAGCGTGATTTAGATTTAATGACGCAACATGTAAATAAATGGAAAAACTTGCAATTATTCTAATAAAAATATCACAACTGAATTTTAAATCAAATTGATAATGTAAAGCACCTTAATCTCTTTTCATGACAGCAACTGTCTCTTTTCCTTCTTTTATCCAAATCTTGTTTTCCTTTTCACTTTATTTCCCAGTCTCTTCTTATTATTTCATAGAATAATTCATAATAAAAAGTTAACTATATGTATTAAATAAATATATTTATAAAATGTATGTTTTATGAAATAATGAAAAAATTAAGAGAAAAAAAAGAACAGTGTGTTTATAATTATAGTTTTACACTGTGTGTAGTAATGGTAGAACAGTGTGTGTAATCATGGTAGAACAGTGTTTGTAATTATAGTTAAACATTGTAATTATGGTAGAACAGTATGTCTATAATCATAGTTTAACACTGTGTAATTGTGGTAGAACAGTTTGTCTATAATCATAGTTTAACACTGTGTAATTGTGGTAGAACAGTTTGTCTATAGTCATAGTTAACACTGTTATTGTGGTAGAACAGTTTGTCTATAATCATAGTTTAACACTGTAATTGTGGTAGAACAGTTTGTCTATAATCATAGTTTAACACTGTGTAATTGTGGTAGAACAGTGTGTCTATAATCATAGTTTAACACTGTGTAATTGTGGTAGAACAGTGTGTCTATAATCATAGTTTAACACTGTAATTGTGGTAGAACAGTGTGTCTATAATCATAGTTAAACACTGTAATTGTGGTAAAACAGTTTGTCTATAATCATAGTTTAACACTGTGTAATTGTGGTAGAACAGTGTGTCTATAAGCATAGTTTAACACTGTAATTGTGGTAGAACAGTTTGTCTATAATCATAGTTTAACACTGTGTAATTGTGGTAGAACAGTTTGTCTATAATCATAGTTTAACACTGTAATTGTGGTAAAACAGTTTGTCTATAATCTTAGTTTAACACTGTGTAATTGTGGTAGAACAGTAGTGTGTCTATAAGCATAGTTTAACACTGTGTAATTGTGGTAGAACAGTGTGTCTATAAGCATAGTTTAACACTGTGTAATTGTGGTAGAACAGTGTGTCAATAAGCATAGTTTAACACTGTGTTATTGTGGTAGAACAGTTTGTCTATAATCATAGTTTAACACTGTGTAATTGTGGTAGAACAGTGTGTCTATAAGCATAGTTTAACACTGTGTAATTGTGGTAGAACAGTTTGTCTATAATCATAGTTTAACACTGTGTAATTGTGGTAGAACATAGTTTAACACTGTGTAATTGTGGTAGAACAGTGTGTCTATAAGCATAGTTTAACACTGTGTATTTGTGGTAGAACAGTTTGTCTATAATCATAGTTTAATACTGTGTAATTGTGGTAGAACAGTGTGTCTATAAGCATAGTTTAACACTGTGTAATTGTGGTAGAACAGTGTGTCTATAATCATAGTTTAACACTGTGTAATTGTGGTAGAACAGTATGTCTATAATCATAGTTTAACACTGTGTAATTGTGGTAGAACAGTGTGTCTATAATCATAGTTTAACACTGTGTAATTGTGGTAGAACAGTGTGTCTATAATCATAGTTTAACAATGTGTAATTGTGGTAAAACAGTTTGTCTATAATCATAGTTTAACACTGTGTAATTGTGGTAGGACATAATTTAACACTGTGTAATTGTGGTAGAACAGTGTGTCTATAATCATAGTTTAACACTGTGTAATTGTGGTAGAACAGTATGTCTATAATCATAGTTTAACACTGTGTGTAATAATGGTAGAATAATATGTGTGTATGTAATTATAGTTTAACACTGTGTTATTATGGTAGAACAGTGTGTGTGTGTAAGTACATGTATAGTTAAATACTGTGTATACAATTTTAATGTGTTGTTATTTTTCAGTCATGACTGGATGTATTATAAAACAAAAACATCCACATTAGTAGATCCAGGCACAGGTACGCACACAACGTAATAGTTTTTAAATCAACTATTCTATGAATAGGGAGTTTCTGTATTAGCCTCGGCATCAAGTCTCATCTGCGTTAAAGTTTTGGTGCAATCTTTTAATAAGTGTTTATAGCTTACATGGAACTTCATATACATGTGCATGCTCATACTGAGGGAGTATGTTACATATTGGGTGCCGTAATTCAAAGTCATATTGCAGGGTGAAAAGATCATATTTTGTCTTAAACTTTGCAGTAAAATTTTGGTGCAAGTTGCATTTCTTGCAGTTGTATGGCTGGAACTTGGTTTAAATGTGCATGACTGTACTCTGAGGCACCTGCCCAAGCATTTCCCCCACCAAAAAGGTTTTGAAATTTGCTTTAAATGAAATATTTGGCCCAATTTCACTTTTTCACACAATTTCACATCAATAAATATTGAAAAATTAAACTTTTATAATGGAAATACTAATATAATTATGTATCTTATTTAATTAATTTGCATTCAGCTATATGTTAAGAGATGGCTCTTTTAAGACGAGATTTGCCAAGATATGGTTCCAGTATTAATAGTGATCTATGCCAATGTATGATTCCAGTATTAATAGAGAGATATGCCACGATACCATTCCAGTAGGAATAATGAAAAGCCTGTTGAGACTAGATTTGCCAAGAGGTGGCCCCAGTATGAACCGAGATGACTTTATTAAGACAAGCTATGGTCCCTGTATTTCAACTTTATTTTTATTTGTATAGATAGTGGTAAGAGATGACTCAAGTAAGATTAGATTAACCAAGATATGGCTCCAATAAGAATAGATGTCTCTATTAAGATTATATTTACCAAGATGTGGCTCTAATATAAAAAGATGGCCCCATTAAGACTAGATTTAACAAGATATGGCACAAATATGAATAGATGTCTTTATTAATACTAGATTTACCAAGATATGGCCCTAATATGAATAGATGGCTCCATTGAGAATAGATAAAACAAGATATGGTCCCAATATGAATAGATGGCTCCATTGAGACTATATTTAACAAGATATGGTCCCAATATGAATAGATGGCTCTGTTTAGACTAGATTTACCAAGATATGGCTCCAATATGAATAGATGTCTTGGTTAAGACTAGATTTACCAAGATATGGCTCAAATATGAATAGATGTCTCCATTAAGACTAGATTTACCCAGATATGGCTCCAATATGAATAGATATCTTGGTTAAGACTAGATTTACAAAGATATGGCTCCAATATGAATAGATGTCTCCATTAAGACTAGATTTACCAAGATATGGCTCAAATATGAAAAGATGTCTCCATTAAGACTAGATTTACCAAGATATGGCTCCAATATGAATAGATGTCTTGGTTAAGACTAGATTTACCAAGATATGGCACCAATATGAAAAGATGTCTCCATTAAGACTAGATTTACCAAGATATGGCTCCAATATGAAAAGGTGTCTCCATTAAGACTAGATTTACCAAGATATGGCTCCAATATGAATAGATGGCTCTGTTCAGACTAGATTTTCTAAGATATGGCTCCAATATGAATAGATGGCTCTGTTAAGACAAGATTTCCCAAAATATGGCTCCATATAAATAGATGGCTCTATTAAGACTAGATTTACCAAGATATGGCTCCAATATGAAAAGATGTCTCCATTAAGACTAGATTTACCAAGATATGGCTCCAATATGAATAGATGTCTTGGTTAAGACTAGATTTACCAAGATATGGCTCCAATATGAAAAGATGTCTCCATTAAAACTAGATTTACCAAGATATGGCTCCAATATGAAAAGATGTCTCCATTAAGACTAGATTTAATAAGATATGGCTCCAGTATGAATATATGGCTCGATTAAGACTAAATTTACCAAGATATGGCTCCAATATGAATAGATGTCTTTATTAAAGCCTCATAAAACTGCTGAAATGCACACAAATTGATAATAACAAAAATGATTGTAATTACATGTGTTATAGTATTGCTAGAACCATTCCTGTAGACCCCTTAGTGACTGTTTTTAAAAAAGCCCGAAAATAAATAACTTCTATTGAAATATGTTTTTCTTAGGCGAGCGTACCAAACTTTTAACTTTTATTTACATTTTTGTAATTCCGTAATGACTCGGTTGTTTTCCGCTGTACCACCGCCAGGTGTTCGGAAGTACACAAATGAATAGTGCAGTGGTAGTGTGCGGATTAAGATCATTAGATAAGGGGTTCAATAACAAGATTAGAAAAGTTATGGTTTTACTAATATTATGTATCGTTATTGGGTTTTCCTCTTTTTTAAAAAAATATATTGATGTCTGCAATAAAACTGTATCAAACGTAGTACGCATTATATTATTTATACGCACTGAAAAACAATGAGTACGGAATACTAGTTTTGTCTAGTTACTCTTGCACAGGATTCTCCCTTGCATATACTTGTGATACTATCGTATGTGCTATTACATCACAAATCACTTATTGAGAGGATACCAAGGGTGGTTTGTTTAGTATAGTTATTAAAAAAGCAATTTTATTTTTAATTTTATATAAACGATACGTCTCTTACGTGCAATAAATTTGCTCACGGGCTCCAGTTCATTACTGAGGGGAATAAAGTGGATGTTCTTAAAAACTATCTAACTGCAAGCGGTTATTCAATTTTAACCGCATCCCCTACAGTTCCCCATACTTTGCTCCTCTCTTAAGTGTTACAGACGACACGTTTCCTAACATGCTTCGTAACTCCCCATTTTCTTCAGGTGTAAGACGAACATTAATTTGTAAACAAAACCAATTTTTAATTATGTACTAATAATTTGCTTTAAATTTATTTTTTGTTTGTACAGTCTCTCAGTGATCAAATAAACATGTATTCTATCATCTGGAAGAGTAAATTTGACTGAAATTAAAACCAAAAACAACGGTTTCAGAAGTTTAATGAGCCATTAATACTAGAATTACCAAGATGTTGCTCCATTATCAATAGATGTCTCCATTAATACTAGATTAACCAAGATGTTGCTCCAATATCAATAGATGTCTCCATTAATACTAGATTAACCAAGATATTGCTCCAATATCAATAGATGTCTCCATTAATACTAGATTAACCAAGATGTTGCTCCATTATCAATAGATGTCTCCATTAATACTAGATTAACCAAGATGTTGCTCCATTATCAATAGATGTCTCCATTAATACTAGATTTACCAAGATATTGCTCCAATATCAATAGATGTCTCCATTAATACTAGATTAACCAAGATTTTGCTCCATTATCAATAGATGTCTCCATTAATACTAGATTTACCAAGATGTTGCTCCAATATCAATAGATGTCTTTATTAACACTAGATTTACCAAGATGTTGCTCCAATATCAATAGATGTCTTTATTAACACTAGATTTACCAAGATGTTGCTCCAATATCAATAGATGTCTCCATTAATACTAGATTAACCAAGATGTTGCTCCAGTATCAATAGATGTCTTTATTAACACTAGATTTACCAAGATATTGCTCCAATATCAATAGATGTCTTTATTAACACTAGATTTACCAAGATGTTGCTCCCCAATATCAATAGATGTCTTTATTAACACTAGATTTACCAAGATGTTGCTCCATTATCAATAGATGTCTTTATTAACACTAGATTAACCAAGATGTTGCTCCAATATCAATAGATGTCTCCATTAATACTAGATTAACCAAGATGTTGCTCCAATATCAATAGATATCTCCATTAATACTAGATTTACCAAGATGTTGCTCCAATATCAATAGATGTCTTTATTAACACTAGATTTACCAAGATATTGCTCCAATATCAATAGATGTCTCCATTAACACTAGATTAACCAAGATGTTGCTCCATTATCAATAGATGTCTCCATTAATACTAGATTTACCAAGATGTTGCTCCAATATCAATAGATGTCTTTATTAAGACTAGATTTACCAAGATGTTGCTCCAATATCAATAGATGTCTTTATTAATACTAGATTTACCAAGATGTTGCTCCATTATCAATAGATGTCTCCATTAATACTAGATTTACCAAGATGTTGCTCCAATATCAATAGATGTCTTTATTAACACTAGATTTACCAAGATGTTGCTCCAATATCAATAGATGTCTTTATTAACACTAGATTTACCAAGATGTTGCTCCAATATCAATAGATGTCTTTATTAATACTAGATTTACCAAGATATTGCTCCAATATGAATAGATGTCTCCATTAAGACTAGATTTATAAAGATATGGCCCAAATATGAATAGACGACTCCGTTAAAACTAGATTTACTAAGATATGGCCCCAATATGAATATATGGCTCTGTTAAGACTAGATTTATCAAGATATGACTCAAATATGAATAGAGGACTCCATTATAACTACATTTATCAAGATATAGCCCCAATATGAATATATGGCTCTGTTAAGATTAGATTTACTAAGATATGGCTCCAATATGAATAGATGTCCCCATTAAGACTAGATTTACTAAGATATGAATAGATGGCTCCATTAAGACTTGATTACCAAGATATGCCTCCAATTTGAATAAAGAGAAAACTCCATTATGACTAGATTTATCAAAATATGGCCCCAATATGAAAAAACAGCTCTGTTCAGACTATATTTATCAAGATACAGCTCCCAATACAAATAGAGGTCTCCGTTGAGACTAGATTTACAACGATAAGGCTCATATATGAATAGATGGCTCCGTTTAGGCTAGATTTACCAAGATATGGCTCCAATATGAATAGATGTCTTGGTTAAGATTAGATTTACCAAGATATAGTTCCAATATGAATAGATGGCTCCCTTGAGACAAGATTACCAAGATATGGCTCCAATATGAATAGACAGCTCTGTTAAGACTAGATTTACCTAGATATGGCTCTTATATGAATATATGTCTCAAGGAAATTGACTATGTGTGGCTTTTGGGTTTGGAAGAGTCCAGTTAAAATGCACTTGGAGTAAAGATTTATGACAAGATTTACCAAGATATGGCTCCAATATGAATAGATGGCTCTGTTAAGACAAGATTTACCAATATATTCTCTAATGTGAAAAGATGTCTCTGCTATTCCAAGGTAGAAAGATTGTTCACATACGTGAATACAGGAAACTGAAGGGTTTGTTGATTACCTCCATGAAGTTACACTGATCTATATTTCAGCAGGTAGAAAGATTGTTCACATACGTGGCAGAACAACATGGCAGGTGTGCCAGGAAACTGAGAGATGTCTTCCAAATGTGTATCACATCGTCATCAGTAAAACATTAACACAGAGGTAACACTCTCCACATTTAACCTTCCATGTGTATCACACTACAAGTAAAACATTGCCACAGAGGTAACACTCTTCACATTTAACCTTCCACATGTATCACACCACCAGTAAAACATTGCCACAGAGGTAACACTCTTCACATTTAAACTTGCACGTGTATCACACCATCAGTAAAACATTGCCACAGAGGTAACACTCTCCACATTTAACCTTCCACGTGTATCACACCATCAGTTAAACATTGCCACAGAGGTAACAATCTTCACATTTAACCTTGCACATGTATCACACCATCAGTTAAACATTGCCACAGAGGTAACACTCTTCACATTTAACCTTGCACGTGTATCACACCACCAGTAAAACATTGCCACAGAGGTAACAATCTTCACATTTAACCTTGCACGTGTATCACACCATCAGTAAAACATTGCCACAGAGGTAACACTCTCCACATTTAACCTTCTACGTGTATCACACCATCAGTTAAACATTGCCACAGAGGTAACAATCTTCACATTTAACCTTGCACATGTATCACACCATCAGTTAAACATTGCCACAGAGGTAACACTCTTCACATTTAACCTTGCACGTGTATCACACCATCAGTAAAACATTGCCACAGAGGTAACACTCTCCACATTTAACCTTCAACGTGTATCACACCACCAGTAAAACATTGCCACAGAGGTAACACTCTTCACATTTAACCTTCCATGTGTATCACACCATCAGTAAAACATTGCCATAGAGTTAACACTCCACATTTAACCTTCCACGTGTATCACACCATAAGTAAAACATTGCCATCAAGGTAACACTCTTCATATTTAACCTTTCACGTGTAGCACACCATCAGTAAAACATTGCCACAGATGTAACACTCTCCACATTTAACCTTCCATGTGTATCACACAACCAGTAAAACATTGTGACAGAGGTTACACTCTTCACATTTAATCTTCCACTTGTATCACACCATCAGTAAAACATTCCCACAGAGGTAACACTCTTCACATTTAACCATGCACATGTATCACACCATCAGTTAAACATTGCCACAGAGGTAACACTCTTCACATTTAAACTTCAACGTGTATCACACCACCAGTAAAACATTGCCACAGAGGTAACACTCTTTGGGTTTAATCTTCCCTTTCATGTGTATCACACCATCAGTAAAATATTGCCACACAGGTAACACTTCACATTTAACCTTTCACATGTATCACACCATCAGTAAAACATTGCCACAGAGGTAACACTCTTAACATTTAACCTTCCATGTGTAACACACCATCAGTAAAACATTGCCACAGAGGTAACATTCTCCACATTTAACCTTCCATGTGTATCACAACACCAGTAAAACATAGCGACAGAGGTAACACTCTTCACATTTAACCTTTCCTGTGTATCAGACCATAAGTAAAACATTGCCATCAAGGTAACACTCTTTATATTTAACGTTCTATGTGTAACACACTATCAGTAAAACATTGCCACAAAGGTAACACTCTCCACATTTAACCTTCCATGTGTATCACACCACCAGTAAAACATTGCGACAGAGGTAACACTCTTCACATTTAACCTTCCATGTGTATCACACCATCAGTAAAGCATTGCCACAGAGGTAACACTATTCGCGTTTAATCTTCCCTCCCACGTGTATCACACCATCAGTAAAATATTGCCACACAGGTAACACTTCATATTTAACCTTCCACGTGTATCACACAACCAGTAAAACATTGCCAAAGAGGTAACACTCTCCACATTTAACCTTCCACGTGTATCATACCATCAGTTAAACATTGCCACAGAGGTAACACTCTTCACATTTAACCTTGCACATTAGGCCGTGAGCTAAACAAAAAATTGGTACCAATTTTCTGGCAAATTCCCCCTATGATTTTTTGAAAGATATATATATTTACACCAAAAAAAATCGGGGGGGGGCCATATCTCGGGCACAGCTTAATGTCTGAAAATGAGCAATTCCAAAATGGCTTCCAAAATGGCCGCCAATTTCTTAAAAAATGTCATTATCTATAATATACACCAGATTTTCAAATTTTAACTGCATAAATGTATGTGTTTTAAGTTACTTATCACATTAATGTATGAAAATTGTAATGTTCTTCTTTAAAACACACTCTGTTGAAAAATAAATGGATTTTGTTAATAAAAACTAAAACCATCAACACCAAGAACACATTTTTGCATTAAAACTGTATAAATTTTATGTTTTTTATATGTTAGATGGTATATGTCCTAATATTTTAATCAGATATGATATAAGGTTAAAAAGGAACTATAGATTTTATCAAAATTAGGTGTTAAACTCTCTTTTTTTTGTGAATTACAGCAAAATCAAAGTGGGTGGGGTAAATCGCACAATATTTACACAATTTGACAATTACGGTAGTCATAATTTATATACATATATTGGTTAATCATGTTTAACATTTATTTCTAACGAAATTAATTCATGATCACTTAAAATTGATGAAAATACAAATTTGAAATATTTATACATTTGTTTTAAACAAGAAGCCCATGTAAGTCGATCACCTGAGTAAAGGATTGACCCCTGTGGAGGTCCTAAATTTGACAAAAGGGGTCCAGATTGATCAAATTTTATACAGGGCTACCAGACAATACTAGATGTAAAATATTCAAACCAAATACATTGTGCTTATTAACACTTTGTAAAAGTTAACCTCTGCGGAAGCCCTTAATTTCACCCCAGCAACCCGATTTGAACAATCCTGATAAAGGACTATCAACCAATTGACCAACAACATATCACTTGCAAAAGATTAAAAAATGCTATATTTACCTATAGCATTCTCATATTTACTATAAAAGTGTTTTTAATACAAAGCCTCGGTAGACCCCAGTCAATTAATTAGAATAAAGAAAACTCTACCATAGGGAAATTCTATAGGAACTATGATAACATTTGACCTACGATCTTGAGTTAAAGCTTTTTGAAAATTCACATTTTCATTTTTTCTAATCGAAGTGGTAGTCTAGTGATAGAGCTTTTGCCTCGCATGTGGTAGGTCATGAGATCGATCCCCGGTCGGGTCGCACCAAAGATTTAAAATGGTACTAGAATCTTCCTCACTTGGTGCTCAACACTTAGAGATTAAGTCTGGTCGACCTGTTGTCAGTATCATGTGACTGAGTTGGTATCATATCATATTATGTCTGTGACATGATATGATATTTGTGGCAACGCTTAGAATATCTTCTGATTCAAATAGACTAGATATGACTGAAACAATTTTGAAAGGGACTCTTAACACAATACAACATTAATCCCTTCTCTTCTACCCCTGCTGGTCCCTTATTGATATGTATTCCTCTTTAAAGGACCCAGTCTCAACTATAATGACTTAACAATGCTCAAGATCTGAAGATGATACTTTTGAAAATCCACAAATTCATCCCTTTTTAGACCCCTACTGAAACTTTATGGAGATCATAAGGATAAGGGTAAAAGGACACAGTCGTCCCAATGTTATGATTAAACAATGATCCAGCTCTTAAGATGATCAAAATAATTCCATTTTCTGGGGCCCCAATGAGCCCTTACCCTTTCATTTGAACAAACTTGAAACTCCTATTCATCTATACTGAATAAAAACGAATTTGGCTGGTCGGTTATTGAAACTTTATTAAATTAAGATTTCTGGTGGCCAGGGCCTATGATCATGGCATAAATAAACCTGAGAGATACTAATTGCAAAAATCAAAGCCAGTATTGCACTTTTCAAGAAGAATATTGTTGAAATTTTGAATAAGAAAATAACTGATAAACCTCTGGGACGGGTCCAGTCTTGACACCAGGGTCTTAATTTGAACAAACTTCGAGTAAGATACTTCACTTAAAATTTGGTGAAAACCTATCGAGCAGCATCTGAGGAGTGATTTATAGAATTTTTTGACAGACATTCGAACTAATAGGTATTTAAGTGATCTTTAGCCATATAAAAGCAACTTAGACCAAGAAATATACTTGAGAATAAATGGTTGTGCTCTTTAATCAACAGCTACAGCAATATCTACTGCCATTGTAATGATCTTTTAAGTGGTAAGGAAAGGGAAGAGAATGCTTTATATATGCTTAAACAGATCAAGAATACAATCTTTCGAAAGAAAATCCATATGATTAGTTTTACGATATATTCGGTAGCGTTCAGAAAACAAATTAAATTTTTTTGTAACGAATGCATTCTCGAGGTTGATAATCAGTTATTTAAATACATTGTTTTGGTAGCATCTAGTTGACATTTGGTTGTGAAGGAAGTGCTTCAAAATCCACCAGGACCATTAACCTTGGCACTGGCTAACTGTCATGGTTTCCTCAAGAAAACAAATAAATCTGCACTTGCAAGGAACATGTCCAACATAGACCAGTATGTGTTAGTGATGCTATGATGATTGTCAACAAAGTAAGTGTTGAGAACGTTTGGAGATCTGTCCAAAAACACATTTGATACTGCAATGCAAGAATAGCTTTAGAATTATCATGGTATTTGATGTAAACTATAATGCAGAGATGAATAATATAAGCTTGGGTAGTGGATTGTGGATCTGTAATATCAATAGAGGACAACCAATTCAGCAATAGAGATGCCTCTAAGGTTTTCCAGAAAGCAAGGCAGCATTAACCAATTTTCTTGTTGATACTTGGAAGGTCCCATACTACCTTGCCATTCTAGGTGATATTTGCAACATCAGAAAACAAATGTTATAAACTAACGCATGATACTGTTTGTCATGTGGAAGATTCAGCATATTCACATGAAAAACTGGAACTCGCACCCTGCTAAATGCTGCTACATGCCAATCAACACTTTAACTCTATTGCCATTGAATCAGATGATGTGTTTATGCTATGTCTGGCACTTTACAGGGAGATCGAGCATATATTTATCAGATGTAGGAACAAGACAGAGATATATGGAAACTCTCTTAGTGATAACGGAAGTTTTTTTCAATTATTTACCAGATGTGACCCAGTGGTCAATGGTCATGGAAAGGTGTCTGCCATTAGATTTGTTTTGAAAATCAGTGTATTCCAATCAGCTATGTTAAAGTTAGGAGAAGAATGGATTGTACTACTTTGCGAGCTGATTGCATCTCTCCAAGACTTCAAATGTAGAATATATGCTGCAAAGGCTACTAATACTAAAGTGAATAGCTTGTGCAACAAGATGTTTCGGGTTTAATATCTTGGTGTTGAATTAGGAAACACTTCCCTCCTGTGAAGGCACATTATATCTCCACTCATTGCGAGATAATTATCAGACATCTGGTGTAGAAGCCCAATAAACTTTACTGAAATTCAAGTCGAAAAGATCACGGATGGCTCATGGAAGATGGTTAGTTGGAAGCTAAATGGATGAAGTGATATTTTGCTACACAGGTTGTTATAGAATTCATGTCTCCTGCAAGTACTATAGATAATGTAAATTAACATGTCATTGTCTGTTAAATGCACTAAAATGCTCATCCGTCTGCAAAAATCGAGTAAGAGTTTTGATACGGAACATAGAGAAAGCTCTGATGGAGAGAATGGCAGCAATGACGACATGTACACTATCCAACTATTTCTTGTAACAACGAAAATGTACAGAATGGATTAAATACACATAGTGTTTTATTACAGTATAAGATTATGTTATTTTAGAGTTCAAAATTGCTTGAAACAGAAGTTTATTTTATGTAAAAATTTTCTAAAAAAACATTCCATATTTTGCAAGTGTACCTATATGTATCGTCATTCTTATTATGTTATATGGAAATCATTAGCAGACTTGTATGATTTAAATTACAGTTCATCTGATCAATTTAAACTTGATAATTATATTTAAAAAAAAATGAATAAATACTACTTATAAATGTTACGTTTCACATTTTTGTAACGTATTATATGTTATATAAAGTTATAAAAATTTGTTTGTATTGTACTAACATTTGTCCACATAACATTTATAAAAGCATCACGACGTGATGATACCATTTGGGTGTTAATATCAATCAAAGCCTGCAGGAATTTGATCTGATCCAATTTAAACTTGATAATTATAATTAAAAAAAATGAATGAATACTACTTGTTAATGTTACATTTCATATTTTTGTAACGTATTTTATGTTATATAAAGTTATAAAATTGTGTTTGTATTGTACTAACATGTGTCAACAGAACATTATATAAAAGCATTAGCACGAGATGAAACCATATTGGTGTTAATATGAATCAAAGCCTGCAGGAATTCGATCTGATCCAATTTAAACTTGATAATCAAATTTTAAAGAAGTGAATAAATACCACTTGTCAACGTTACATTTCATATTTTTGTAACGTATTTTATGTTATATAAAGTTATAAAATGTGTTTGTATTGTACTAATATGTGTCCACAGAACATTATATAAAATCATTAGAACGAGATGAAACCATATTGGCGTTAATATGAATCAAAGCCTGCAGGAATTTGATCTGATATTTTAAGATGATTTTTAGAACGATTATATTACTGTTTTTATCAGATGAATGTAACGTTAATATTGTTTAGAAGAAATTACTACTTATAATAAATTACATATTTTAAATTTATCTGATACAGTGGTGTTTTATTATGTATTTTTGTTTATGTTACATTAATACTTTATAAACAAATCTAGGAAGTGATTTCAATAAAAATATCGGAAATCAATATTACTTCTAAAAAGTAACGTCAAATGTCATTGTAACATAAAAAAAACAAAATGATTACAAAATAATTGCTTAATGCGGTATTTTATATCAGAAGAACACTTCTGCTCTTGTTTAAACACCATTGGCTAACACATATAACAATTATTCACTGCACTAATGCAACTGTTTTGTATATTAAAAAATAAGAAATTATTTGTAATGATTTTAATGAATTTACAATTACTATAGAAACTCACTAAAATAAGACACTAAGCTGTGCCTCAGAGGTGGCCCCCTGACTTTTTCATATACCACAGACATGTATCTATTCAAAAAATAGTATAGCAATTTGCCAGTCTGATTGGTACCAATTTGTTAAATTTTGGGTCTTAGCTCACGGCCTACATGTATCACACCATCAGTTAAACATTGCCACAGAGGTAACACTCTTCATTTAACCTTGCACGTGTATCACACCATCAGTAAAACATTGCCACAGAGGTAACACTCTCCACATTTAACCTTCAACGTGTATCACACCACCAGTAAAACATTGCCACAGAGGTAACACTCTTCACATTTAACCTTCCATGTGTATCACACCATCAGTAAAACATTGCCTTAGAGTTAACACTCCACATTTAACCTTCCACGTGTATCACACCATAAGTAAAACATTGCCATCAAGGTAACACTCTTCATATTTAACCTTTCATGTGTAACACACCATCAGTAAAACATTGCCACAGAGGTAATACTCTCCACATTTAACCTTCCATGTGTATCACACCACCAGTAAAACATTGCGACAGAGGTAACACTCTTCACATTTAACATTCCACGTGTATCATACCATCAGTAAAACATTCACACAGAGGTAACACTCTTCACGTTTTACCTTGCACATGTATCACACCATCAGTTTAACATTGCCACAGAGGTAACACTCTTCACATTTAAACTTCAACGTGTATCACACCACCAGTAAAACATTGCCACAGAGGTAACACTCTTTGGGTTTAATCTTCCCTTTCACGTGTATCACACCATCAGTAAAACATTGCCACAGAGGTAACACTCTTCACATTTAAACTTCCATGTGTATCACACCATCAGTAAAATATTGCCATCAAGGTAACACTCTTCATATTTAACCTTCCATGTGTAACACACGATCAGTAAAACATTGCCACAGAGGTAACACTCTCCACATTTAACCTTCCATGTGTATCACACCACCAGTAAAACATTGCGACAGAGGTAACACTCTTCACATTTAACCTTCCACGTGTATCACACCATAAGTAAAACATTGCCATCAAGGTAACACTCTTCATATTTAACCTTCCATGTGTAACACACCATCAGTAAAACATTGCCATAAAGGTAACACTCTCCACATTTAACCTTCCATGTGTATCACACCACCAGTAAAACATTGCGACAGAGGTAACACTCTTCACATTAAACCTTCCATGTGTATCACACCATCAGTAAAACATTGCCACAGAGGTAACACTCTTCGCGTTTAATCTTCCCTTCCACGTGTATCACACCATCAGTAAAATATTGCCACACAGGTAACACTTCACATTTAACCTTCCACGTGTATCCCACCAGCAGTAAAACATTGCCACACAGGTAACACTCTCAACTTTTAACCTTCCATGTGTATCACACCATCAGTAAAACATTCCCACAGAGGTAACACTCTTTACATTTAAACTTCAACGTGTATTACACCACCAGTAAAACATTGCCACAGAGGTAACACTCTTCACATTTAACCATCCACATGTATCACACCACCAGTAAAACATTGACACAGAAGTAACCCTCTGCACATTTAACCTTCCACGTGTATCACACCATCAGTAAAACATGGCCAAAGAGGTAACACTTCACATTTAACCCTCTACATTTATCACACCATCAGTTAAACATTGCCACAGAGGTAACCCTCTGCACATTTAACCTTCCACGTGTATCACACCATCAGTAAAACATTGCCAAAAGAGGTAACACTCTTCACATTTAACCTTCCACATTTATCACACCACCAGTTAAACATTGCCACAGAGGTAACACTCTCCACATTTAACTTTCCACATGTATCACACCACTAGTAAAACATTGTCACAGAGGTAACACTCTGCACATTTAACCTTCCATATGTATCACACCATCAGTTAAACATTGCCACAGAGGTAACACTCTCCACATTTAACCTTCCATGTGTATCACACCATCAGTTAAACATTGCCACAGAGGTAACACTCTCCACATTTAACCTTCCACATGTATCACACCACCAGTAGAACATTGTCACAGAGGTAACACTCTGCACATTTAACCTTCCATATGTATCACACCACCAGTAAAACATTGCCACAGAGGTTACACTCTTCACATTTAACCTTCCATGTGTATCACACCACCAGTAAAACATTGTCACAGAGGTAACACTCTGCACATTTAACCTTCCATATGTATCACACCACCAGTAAAACATTGCCACACAGGTAACACTCTTCACATTTAACCTTCCATGTGTATCACACCATCAGTTAAACATTGCCACAGAGGTAACACTCTCCACATTTAACCTTCCACATGTATCACACCACCAGTAAAACATTGTCACAGAGGTAACACTCTGCACATTTAACCTTCCATATGTATCACACCACCAGTAAAACATTGCCACACAGGTAACACTCTTCACATTTAACCTTCCATGTGTATCACACCATCAGTTAAACATTGCCACAGAGGTAACACTCTCCACATTTAATCTTCCACGTGTATCACACCACCAGTAAAACATTGTCACAGAGGTAACACTCTGCACATTTAACCTTCCATATGTATCACACCACCAGTAAAACATTGCCACACAGGTAACACTTCACATTTAACCTTCCATGTGTATCACACCATCAGTTAAACATTGCCACAGAGGTAACACTCTCCACATTTAACCTTCCACATGTATCACACCACCAGTAAAACATTGTCACAGAGGTAACACTCTGCACATTTAACCTTCCATATGTATCACACCACCAGTAAAACATTGCCACAGAGGTAACACTCTTCACATTTAACCTTCCATGTGTATCACACCACCAGTAAAACATTGCCACAGAGGTAATACTCTTCCTATTTAACCTTCCACATAATACTCTTCACATTTAACCTTCCACGTGTATCACACCATCAGTTAATCATTGCCACAGAGGTAAAACTCTTCACATTTAACCTTCCACGTGTATCACACCACCAGTAAAACATTGCCACAGAGGTAATACTCTTCCTATTTAACCTTCCACATAATACTCTTCACATTTAACCTTCCACGTGTATCACACCATCAGTTAATCATTGCCACAGAGGTAACACTCTTCACATTTAACCTTCTACGTGTATCACACCATCAGTTAAACATTGCCACAGACGTAACACTCTCCACATTTAACCTTCCACATATATCACACCACCAGTAAAACATTGCCACAGAGGTAACACTCTTCACATTTAACCTTCCATGTGTATCACACCATCAGTAAAACATTGCCACAGAGGTAATACTCTTCCTATTTAGCCTTCCACATATTACTCTTCACATTTAACCGTCCATGTGTATCACACGATCAGTAAAACATTGCCACAGAGGTAACACTCATCACATTTAACCTTCCATGTGTATCACGCCATCAGTAAAACATTGCCACAGAGGTAACTTTCCACATGTATCACACCATCAGTAAAACATTGCCACAGAGGTAACACTCTTCACATTTAACCTTCCCATGTATCACACCATCAGTAAAGCTCTGTCGCAGAAACAACATTTTTCACTACTAAATCTTCACACGTAAATCTTCCACTTATAAAACCCTCAACAGAAATAGTTAAACTTTTGATTGGGGAAAAGTGTGGATAAACTTGTAATGTGTAGTGGCACCTTTTTTTTTTACAGTTTGTTTTGTATGCAATTAAATTACACGGCCCCTTTTCAATTTTGATACTTTGTTTTTTTTGTGCCCAGTGTCTGTCATCTGTCTCTCTCTAACTTTAGCTTCAAACATTTTCTTCTCTGAAACCTCTGGACAGATTTTCACCAAATTTTGTATGAAGCATTGATACATGAGGCTTCAAGTTTTTTTTTCAACTCATGACCCTGGGGTCAAACTTGGTCCTGCCCCAGGAAGTTTATAGGTTTTTTGTTCAAAATTTTAAAAATCTTCTCCAAAAGTACAAGGTCTGGAGCTTTGATATTTTGCATGAACAGGTAGTATCACCTACCAGTAATCAGTTTCTCTCAGGCTTGTTCAAGCAATGATCCTAGTGTCAAAATTTGGCCACAACCCTAGAAACTTATCAGTTGAACATTTAAAAATTGTGAAATTTCTAAAAAAAAATTCCCAAGAACCAACCAGTCAAATTTGTTAATATTTAGTATAAATGATCACTACGAGTAGGGGTTTCGGGTTTATTTAAACAAACAATCTAGGGCTCTTTGGGACCAAATAAGGGGATGGGCTTTGATTTTTACATAGGAATTCTATAGGAAAACAATAAATTATGCATTTCTCATCCATTTTTAGTTTGACTATTCGGAGAATAAAGAGAGCTATTCTTCTCACCCAGGCATTGGTGTCACACCTTGTTTTGCATGCAAGTCCTTATCTCAAAAAAATTGCATGTATTGACTTGAAACTTTATGCAAGCCTTCCCAGTCATCAACCCTACTACAATAACTAAGTTATATAACACTTGCATGACTATAATGCAAATTATTACCCTTGTTTGACTAAGAAAATCTGGTTAAAGTTTTGCATGCAAGTACATATATCACCAGCCAATAGTTACAGCTCTTGTTTTTTATGCCCCCCAAAAGATTTTTGGGGTGGCATATAGTAACCGCAGCGTCCGTCCGTCCGGTATTTCGTTTCCAGCCTGTATCTTTGTCATGCATAATGGATTAATTGTTGATACTTGGTACAAATGATCAACATAACATGACGACGTGTCGTGAGTAAGACACACACCGGTACCTCAAAGGTCTAGGTCACAATTTGAATACACTTTGAGTCTGTGAGATTTCGTGTCCGGCCTGTAACTTTTTCATGTATAGATGGATTTTAATGATACTTGCTACAAATTATCATTATAACATGACGACGTGGCGCGAGTAAGCCTACACCCGTTACTCAAAGGTCAAGGTCACTATTTTAGTTTGTTTGACAACACTTCTAGTTTGTGTGAGATTTTGTGTCCAGTCTGTAACTTTGTCATGCATAGATGGATTTTATAAATACTTGCTACAAATGATCAACATGTCGCGAGTAAGACCAACACCTGTACCTCAAAGGTCAAGGTCACAATTTGAGTTCGACAACAATTTGAGTCTGTGTGAGATTTCGTGTCTGGCCTGCAACTTTGTCATGCATAGATGGCTTTTTATAAATACTTGTTATAAATGATCAACATAACATGACGACCTGTTGCACTTAATACCCAATTCCAACTTCAAAGGTCAAGGGCACAATTTAACTTTGTTTGACAACACTTTCAGTCATTTTGACATTTCTTGTCCGGTCTGTCATCTATGGATAAATTTTAAAAACACTTGGCTCAGTTGATCAACATGACATAATTAAGTGTTGCATGTAAGACCCAGAACCTTTCCTCAAAGATCAAGATCACACTTTCAATTTGTTTGATATTGTGTGTCTGGTCTGTGACTTTGCCTTTAACTTGGCTCAATTTATCAAGATGACATGACAACGTGTCATAAGTAAGACCTAGACCCATTCCTCAAAGGTCAAGGTCACAATTTTAGTATGTATGACAACACTTTGAATCTGTTTGAGATTTCAAGTCCATCCTTTAACTTTATCATACATGGATAGATTTCAAAAACACTTGGCTCAATTTATCAACAATTTATCTGTAACTTTGTCTTACTTTAGGGATTTTTAAATAGCTTTACACAAGTGATCAGCATGTCATGATGATGTTTCAGTAGCATTTAACTGTTGAAATACCCAGACCATTACATCAGATGTCAAGGTCATGGTTACACAAAGGTCAAGTTCACGCTTTAATGTAAAAAAACATGAAATTGCATGTCTAGTCTGAAACATCAGTCCATTACTCTTTATATTCATGGATACATCACTACCTTTTATAACATACATGTAATTATATTGTTATTTTTCAATGACCATTTTAGGGGGGGGGGGGGGGGGGGGGCATGCCACAATTACCAGTGACATTTCTTGTTGTGTGGTAGTTTGAGTGTGTTTTCTTCTTTTTAGTGAGGCTAACCATCCTAGATTACTAAAAATTGTGCCATCATTTGAAGCAGCCATATCATACTGTGATAGTTTGATGAGTGGAGGGGGCCTGGATAGTGTGTGGATTATGGGTGGATCCCATGTATACCAGGTTATATATATTATGTTTGTCAGTGTGTTTGGAAAATAAAATGGCAGTAACTGTTGTTCCTGTATATGAAAAAATTAAGTTATTCAAAACCATATACTGTCATCAATGCATTGGTCAATTAAGTGTAAAAAGTAATAATTTCAGCTCGTACAATGTATACATAGGTTAGTTGTTATGTTTTTGTCATTAAAAAGTTAAACTTTAATTTTATTGAGCAAACAGTTGGGAAGTATCAGTCTGAGATCTAGTTACACATACTGCTTTTGCATTCTGGTCCTAGTTACACATACTGCTTTTGCATTCTGGTTCTAGTTACACATACTGCTTTTGCATTCTGGATCTAGTGACACATTCTGCTTTTGCATTCTGGATCTAGTGACACATACTGCTTTTGCATTCTGGATCTAGTGACACATACTGCTTTTGCATTCTGGATTTAGTGACACATTCTGCTTTTGCATTCTGGTTCTAGTGACACATACTGCTTTTGCATTTGGATCTAGTTACACACACTGCTTTTGCATTCTGATTCTAGTTACACATACTGCTTTTGCATTCTGGATCTAGTGACACATTCTGCTTTTGCAATCTGGTTCTAGTGACACATACTGCTTTTGCATTCTGGATCTAGTGACACATTCTGCTTTTGCATTCTGGATCTAGTAACACATACTGCTTTTGCATTCTGGATCTAGTGACACATTCTGCTTTTGCATTCTGGTTCTAGTGACACATACTGCTTTTGCATTTGGTCCTAGTTACACATACTGCTTTTGCATTCTGGATTTATTGACACATTCTGCTTTTGCATTCTGGATCTATTGACACATACAGCTTTTGCATTCTGGATCTAGTGACACATTCTGCTTTTGCATTTGGTCCTAGTGACACATACTGCTTTTGCATTTGGATCTAGTTACACATACTACTTTGTATTATGGATCCAGTTACACATACTGCTTTTGCATTTTGGATCTAGTTACACATACTGCTTTTGCATTCCGGTTCTAGTTACACATACTGCTTTTGCATTCTGGTTCTGGTTACACATACTGTTTTTGCATTCTGGTTCTGGTTACACATACTGCTTTTGCATTTGGATCTGGTTACACATACTGCTTTTGCATTCTGGTTCTAGTGACACATACTGCTTTTGCATTTGGATCTGGTTACACATACTGCTTTTGCATTATGGATCTGGTTACACATACTGCTTTTGCATTCTGGTTCTAGTTACACATACTGCTTTTGCATTCTGATTCTAGTTACACATACTGCTTTTGCATTCTGGATCTAGTGACACATTCTGCTTTTGCAATCTGGTTCTAGTGACACATACTGCTTTTGCATTCTGGATCTAGTGACACATACTGCTTTTGCATTCTGGTTCTAGTAACACATACTGCTTTTGCATTTGGATTTAGTTACACATACTGCTTTTGCATTCTGGATCTAGTTACACATACTGCTTTTGCATTTGGTTCTAGTTACACATACTGCTTTTGCATTTGGATCTAGTTACACATACTGCTTTTGCATATTGGATCTAGTTACACATACTGCTTTTGCATATTGGATCTAGATACACATACTGCTTTTGCATTTTGGATCTAGTTACACATACTGCTTTTGCATTATGGATCTAGTTATACATACTGCTTATGCATTCTGAATCCAGTTACACATACTGCTTTTGCATTCAGGTTCCAGGTTCACATACTGCTTTTGCATTATGGTTCTAGTAACACATATTGTTTTGCATTCTGGATCTAATTACACATACTGCTCTTGCATTCTGATTCTAGTAACACATACTGCTTTTGCATTTTGGATCTAGTTACACATACTGCTTTTGCATTCCGGTTTTAGTTACACATACTGCTTTTGCAAATTGGATCTAGTTACACATACTGCTTTTGCACTTTGGATCTAGTTACACATACTGCTTTTGCGTTCCGGTTCTAATTACACATACTGCTTTTGCATTCTGGTTCTGGTTACACATACTGTTTTTGCATTCTGGTTCTGGTTACACATACTGCTTTTGCATTTGGATCTGGTTACACATACTGCTTTTGCATTCTGGTTCTAGTGACACATACTGCTTTTGCATTTGGATCTGGTTACACATACTGCTTTTGCATTATGGATCTGGTTACACATACTGCTTTTGCATTCTGGTTCTAGTTACACATACTGCTTTTGCATTTTGGATCTAGTTACACATACTGCTTTTGCATTATGGATCTAGTTACACATACTGCTTATGCATTTTGAATCCAGTTACACATACTGCTTTTGCATTCTGAATCCAGTTACACATACTGCTTTTGCATTCTGGTTCTAGTGACACATACTGCTTTTGCATTATGGATCTAGTTACACATACTGCTTTTGCATTCTGAATCCAGTTACACATACTGCTTTTGCATTCTGGTTCCAGTTTCACATACTGCTTTTGCATTCTGGTTCTAGTAGCACATACTGCTCTTGCATTCTGGTTTTAGTTACACAAACTGCTTTTGCATTTCGGATCTAGTTACACATACTGCTTTTGCATTCTGGATCTAGTTACACTTACTGCTTTTGCATTATGGTTCTAGTTACACATACTGCTTTTGCATTTGGATCTAGTTACAAATACTGCTTTTGCATTCTGGTTCCAGTTTCACATACTTCTTTTGCATTCTGGATTTTAGTAACACATACTGTTTTGCATTCAGGTTCTAGTGACACATACTGCTTTTGCATTTGGATCTAGTTACACATACTGCTTTTGCATTCATGATCTAGTTACACATACTGCTTTTGCATTCTGGATCTAGTTACACATACTGCTTTTGCATTCTGGATCTACTGACACATACTGCTTTTGCATTCTGGTTCTAGTAACACATACTGCTTTTGCATTCTGGTTCTAGTTACACATACTGCTTTTGCATTTGGATCTAGTTACAAATACTGCTTTTGCATTCTGGTTCCAGTTTCACATACTTCTTTTGCATTCTGGATTTTAGTAACACATACTGTTTTGCATTCAGGTTCTAGTGACACATACTGCTTTTGCATTTGGATCTAGTTACACATACTGCTTTTGCATTCATGATCTAGTTACACATACTGCTTTTGCATTCTGGATCTAGTTACACATACTGCTTTTGCATTCTGGATCTACTGACACATACTGCTTTTGCATTCTGGTTCTAGTAACACATACTGCTTTTGCATTTGGATTTAGTTACACATACTGCTTTTGCATTCTGGATCTAGTTACACATACTGCTTTTGCATTTGGTTCTAGTTACACATACTGCTTTTGCATTTGGATCTAGTTACACATACTGCTTTTGCATATTGGATCTAGTTACACATACTGCTTTTGCATATTGGATCTAGATACACATACTGCTTTTGCATTTTGGATCTAGTTACACATACTGCTTTTGCATTATGGATCTAGTTATACATACTGCTTATGCATTCTGAATCCAGTTACACATACTGCTTTTGCATTCAGGTTCCAGGTTCACATACTGCTTTTGCACTTTGGATCTAGTTACACATACTGCTTTTGCGTTCCGGTTCTAGTTACACATACTGCTTTTGCAAATTGGTTCTAGTTACACATACTGCTCTTGTATTCTGGTTCTAGTTACACATACTGCTTTTGCATTTTGGATCTAGTTACACATACTGCTTTTGCATTCCGATTCTAGTTACACATACTGCTTTTGCAAATTGGATCCAGTTACACATACTGCTCTTGCATTCTGGTTCTAGTTACACATACTGCTTTTGCATTTTGGATCTAGTTACACATACTGCTTTTGCAAATTGGATCTAGTTACACATACTGCTCTTGCATTCCGGTTCTAGTTACACATACTGCTTTTGCATTTTGGATCTAGTTACACATACTGCTTTTGCATTCCGGTTCTAGTTACACATACTGCTTTTGCAAATTGGTTTTAGTTACACATTCTGCTCTTGCATTCTGGTTCTAGTTACAAATACTGCTTTTGCGTTTTGGATCTAGTTACACATACTGCTTTTGCATTCCGGTTCTAGTTACACATACTGCTTTTGCAAATTGGATCTAGTTACACATACTGCTTTTGCATTCTGGTTCTGGTTACACATACTGCTTTTGCATTTGGATCTAGTTACACATACTGCTTTTGCATTCTGGTTCTAGTTACACATACTGCTTTTGCATTCTGGTTCTAGTTACACATACTGCTTTTGCATTCTGGTTCTAGTTACACATACTGCTTTTGCATATTGGATCTAAATACACATACTGCTTTTGCATTTTGGATCTAGTTACACATACTGCTTTTGCATTATGGATCTAGTAACACATACTGCTTATGCATTCTGAATCCAGTTACACATACTGCTTTTGCATTCTGGTTCTAGTAACACATACTGCTTTTGCATTCTGGTTCTAGTGACACATACTGCTTTTGCATTCTGGTTCTAGTGACACATACTGCTTTTGCATTTGGATCTAGTTACACATACTGCTTTTGCATTTTGGATCTAGTTACACATACTGCTTTTGCATTCTGGATCTAGTTACACATACTGCTTTTGCATTCTGGATCTAGTGACACATACTGCTTTTGCATTCTGGTTCTAGTGACACATACTGCTTTTGCATTTGGTCCTAGTTACACATACTGCTTTTGCATTCTGATTCTAGTTACACATTCTGCTTTTGCATTCTGGTTCTAGTGACACATACTGCTTTTGCATTCTGGATCTATTGACACATTCTGCTTTTGCATTCTTGATCTATTGACACATACAGCTTTTGCATTCTGGATCTAGTGACACATTCTGCTTTTGCATTTGGTCCTAGTGACACATACTGCTTTTGCATTTGGATCTAGTTACACATACTACTTTTGCATTATGGATCCAGTTACACATACTGCTTTTGCATTCTGATTCTAGTTACACATACTGCTTTTGCATTCTGGATCTAGTGACACATTCTGCTTTTGCAATCTGGTTCTAGTGACACATACTGCTTTTGCATTCTGGATCTAGTGACACATACTGCTTTTGCATTCTGGATTTAGTGACACATTCTGCTTTTGCATTCTGGTTCTAGTGACACATACTGCTTTTGCATTTGGATCTAGTTACACATACTGCTTTTGCATTCTGATTCTAGTTACACATACTGCTTTTGCATTCTGGATCTAGTGACACATTCTGCTTTTGCAATCTGGTTCTAGTGACACATACTGCTTTTGCATTCTGGATCTAGTGACACATTCTGCTTTTGCATTCTGGATCTAGTGACACATACTGCTTTTGCATTCTGGATCTAGTGACACATTCTGCTTTTGCATTCTGGATCTAGTGACACATACTGCTTTTGCATTCTGGATCTAGTGACACATTCTGCTTTTGCATTCTGGTTCTAGTGACACATACTGCTTTTGCATTTGGATCTAGTTACACATACTGCTTTTGCATTTGGATCTAGTTACACATACTACTTTTGCATTTTGGATCTAGTTACACATACTGCTTTTGCATTCCGGTTCTAGTTACACATACTGCTTTTGCATTTGGATCTAGTTACACATACTACTTTTCCATTTTGGATCTAGTTACACATACTGCTTTCGCATTCCGGTTCTAATTACACATACTGCTTTCGCATTCTGGTTCTGGTTACACATACTGTTTTTGCATTCTGGTTCTGGTTACACATACTGCTTTTGCATTTGGATCTGGTTACACATACTGCTTTTGCATTCTGGTTCTATTGACACATACTGCTTTTGCATTTGGATCTGGTTACACATACTGCTTCTGCATTATGGATCTAGTTACACATACTGCTTTTGCATTCTGGTTCTAGTTACACATACTGCTTTTGCATTTTGGATCTAGTTACACATACTGCTTTTGCATTATGGATCTAGTTACACATACTGCTGATGCATTTTGAATCCAGTTACACATACTGCTTTTGCATTCTGAATCCAGTTACACATACTGCTTTTGCATTCTGGTTCTAGTTACACATACTGCTTTTGCATTATGGATCTAGTTACACATACTGCTTTTGCATTCTGAATCCAGTTACACATACTGCTTTTGCATTCTGGTTCCAGTTTCACATACTGCTTTTGCATTCTGGTTCTAGTAGCACATACTGCTCTTGCATTCTGGTTTTAGTTACACAAAATGCTTTTGCATTTCGGATCTAGTTACACATACTGCTTTTGCATTCTGGATCTAGTTACACTTACTGCTTTTGCATTCTGGTTCTAGTTACACATACTGCTTTTGCATTTGGATCTAGTTACAAATACTGCTTTTGCATTCTGGTTCCAGTTTCACATACTTCTTTTGCATTCTGGATTTTAGTAACACATACTGTTTTGCATTCAGGTTCTAGTGACACATACTGCTTTTGCATTTGGATCTAGTTACACATACTGCTTTTGCATTCATGATCTAGTTACACATACTGCTTTTGCATTCTGGATCTAGTTACACATACTGCTTTTGCATTCTGGATCTAATGACACATACTGCTTTTGCATTCTGGTTCTAGTAACACATACTGCTTTTGCATTTGGATTTAGTTACACATACTGCTTTTGCATTCTGGATCTAGTTACACATACTGCTTTTGCATTTGGTTCTAGTTACACATACTGCTTTTGCATTTGGATCTAGTTACACATATTGCTTTTGCATATTGGATCTAGTTACACATACTGCTTTTGCATATTGGATCTAGATACACATACTGCTTTTGCATTTTGGATCTAGTTACACATACTGCTTTTGCATTATGGATCTAGTTATACATACTGCTTATGCATTCTGAATCCAGTTACACATACTGCTTTTGCATTCAGGTTCCAGGTTCACATACTGCTTTTGCATTATGGTTCTAGTAACACATATTGTTTTGCATTCTGGATCTAATTACACATACTGCTCTTGCATTCTGGTTCTAGTAACACATACTGCTTTTGCATTTTGGATCTAGTTACACATACTGCTTTTGCATTCCGGTTCTAGTTACACATACTGCTTTTGCAAATTGGATCTAGTTACACATACTGCTTTTGCACTTTGGATCTAGTTACACATACTGCTTTTGCATTCCGGTTCTAGTTACACATACTGCTTTTGCAAATTGGTTGTAGTTACACATACTGCTCTTGTATTCTGGTTCTAGTTACACATACTGCTTTTGCATTTTGGATCTAGTTACACATACTGCTTTTGCATTCCGATTCTAGTTACACATACTGCTTTTGCAAATTGGATCCAGTTACACATACTACTCTTGCATTCTGGTTCTAGTTACACATACTGCTTTTGCATTTTGGATCTAGTTACACATACTGCTTTTGCAAATTGGATCTAGTTACACATACTGCTCTTGCATTCCGGTTTTAGTTACACATACTGCTTTTGCATTTTGGATCTAGTTACACATACTGCTTTTGCATTCCGGTTCTAGTTACACATACTGCTTTTGCAAATTGGTTTTAGTTACACATACTGCTCTTGCATTCTGGTTCTAGTTACAAATACTGCTTTTGCATTTTGGATCTAGTTACACATACTGCTTTTGCATTCCGGTTCTAGTTACACATACTGCTTTTGCAAATTGGATCTAGTTACACATACTGCTTTTGCATTCTGGTTCTGGTTACACATACTGCTTTTGCATTTGGATCTAGTTACACATACTGCTTTTGCATTCTGGTTCTAGTTACACATACTGCTTTTGCATTCTGGTTCTAGTTACACATACTGCTTTTGCATATTGGATCTAAATACACATACTGCTTTTGCATTTTGGATCTAGTTACACATACTGCTTTTGCATTATGGATCTAGTAACACATACTGCTTATGCATTCTGAATCCAGTTACACATACTGCTTTTGCATTCTGGTTCTAGTAACACATACTGCTTTTGCATTCTGGTTCTAGTGACACATACTGCTTTTGCATTTGGATCTAGTTACACATACTGCTTTTGCATTTTGGATCTAGTTACACATACTGCTTTTGCATTCTGGATCTAGTTACACATACTGCTTTTGCATTCTGGATCTAGTGACACATACTGCTTTTGCATTCTGGATCTAGTGACACATACTGCTTTTGCATTCTGGTTCTAGTGACACATACTGCTTTTGCATTTGGTCTTAGTTACACATACTGCTTTTGCATTCTGATTCTAGTTACACATTCTGCTTTTGCATTCTGGTTCTAGTGACACATACTGCTTTTGCATTCTGGATCTATTGACACATTCTGCTTTTGCATTCTGGATCTATTGACACATACAGCTTTTGCATTCTGGATCTAGTGACACATTCTGCTTTTGCATTTGGTCCTAGTGACACATACTGCTTTTGCATTTGGATCTAGTTACACATACTGCTTTTGCATTTTGGATCTAGTTACACATACTGCTTTTGCATTCCGGTTCTAGTTACACATACTGCTTTTGCATTCTGGTTCTGGTTACACATACTGTTTATGCATTCTGGTTCTGGTTACACATACTGCTTTTGCATTTGGATCTGGTTACACATACTGCTTTTGCATTCTGGTTCTAGTGACACATACTGCTTTTGCATTTGGATCTGGTTACACATACTGCTTTTGCATTCTGGTTCTAGTTACATATACTGCTTTTGCATTCTAATTCTAGTTACAAATACTGCTTTTGCATTCTGGATCTAGTGACACATTCTGCTCTTGCAATCTGGTTCTAGTGACACATACTGCTTTTGCATTCTGGATCTAGTGACACATTCTGCTTTTGCATTCTGGATCTAGTGACACATTCTGCTTTTGCATTCTGGATCTAGTTACACATACTGCTTTTGCATTCTGGATCTAGTGACACATACTGCTTTTGCATTTTGGATTTAGTGACACATTCTGCTTTTGCATTCTGGTTCTAGTGACACATACTGCTTTTGCATTTTGATCTAGTTACACATACTGCTTTTGCATTCTGGATCTAGTGACACATTCTGCTTTTGCATTCTGGTTCTAGTGACACATACTGCTTTTGCATTTGGATCTAGTTACACATACTGCTTTTGCATTTGGATCTAGTTACACATACTACTTTTGCATTTTGGATCTAGTTACACATACTGCTTTTGCATTCCGGTTCTAGTTACACATACTGCTTTTGCATTTGGATCTAGTTACACATACTACTTTTGCATTTTGGATCTAGTTACACATACTGCTTTTGCATTCCGGTTCTAATTACACATACTGCTTTTGCATTCTGGTTCTGGTTACACATACTGTTTTTGCATTCTGGTTCTGGTTACACATACTGCTTTTGCATTTGGATCTGGTTACACATACTGCTTTTGCATTCTGGTTCTAGTGACACATACTGCTTTTGCATTTGGATCTGGTTACACATACTGCTTTTGCATTATGGATCTAGTTACACATACTGCTTTTGCATTCTGGTTCTAGTTACACATACTGCTTTTGCATTATGAATCTAGTTACACATACTTCTTTTGCATTCTGAATCCAGTTACACATACTGCTTTTGCATTCTGGTTCCAGTTTCACATACTTCTTTTGCATTCTGGATTTTAGTAACACATACTGTTTTGCATTCAGGTTCTAGTGACACATACTGCTTTTGCATTTGGATCTAGTTACACATACTGCTTTTGCATTCTTGATCTAGTTACACATACTGCTTTTGCATTCTGGATCTAGTTACACATACTGCTTTTGCATTTTGGATCTAATGACACATACTGCTTTTGCATTCTGGTTCTAGTAACACATACTGCTTTTGTATTTGGATTTAGTTACACATACTGCTTTTGCATTCTGGATCTAGTTACACATACTGCTTTTGCATTTGGTTCTAGTTACACATACTGCTTTTGCATTTGGATCTAGTTACACATACTGCTTTTGCATATTGGATCTAGTTACACATACTGCTTTTGCATATTGGATCTAGATACACATACTGCTTTTGCATTTTGGATCTAGTTACACATACTGCTTTTGCATTATGGATCTAGTTATACATACTGCTTATGCATTCTGAATCCAGTTACACATACTTCTTTTGCATTCAGGTTCCAGGTTCACATACTGCTTTTGCATTATGGTTCTAGTAACACATATTGTTTTGCATTCTGGATCTAATTACACATACTGCTCTTGCATTTTGGTTCTAGTAACACATACTGCTTTTGCATTTTGGATCTAGTTACACATTCTGCTTTTGCATTCCGGTTCTAGTTACACATACTGCTTTTGCAAATTGGATCTAGTTACACATACTGCTTTTGCACTTTGGATCTAGTTACACATACTGCTTTTGCATTCCGGTTCTAGTTACACATACTGCTTTTGCAAATTGGTTCTAGTTACACATACTGCTCTTGTATTCTGGTTCTAGTTACACATACTGCTTTTTCATTTTGGAT
This sequence comes from Panopea generosa, assembly GCA_029582155.1. Lineage (NCBI taxonomy): Eukaryota > Metazoa > Mollusca > Bivalvia > Adapedonta > Hiatellidae > Panopea > Panopea generosa. The sequence continues at coordinate 24,868,796 of CM055912.1, read as the reverse complement.
CTAGTTACACATACTGCTTTTGCATTCCGATTCTAGTAACACATACTGCTTTTGCAAATTGGATCCAGTTACACATACTGCTCTTGCATTCTGGTTCTAGTTACACATACTGCTTTTGCATTTTGGATCTAGTTACACATACTGCTTTTGCAAATTGGATCTAGTTACACATACTGCTCTTGCATTCCGGTTCTAGTTACACATACTGCTTTTGCATTTTGGATCTAGTTACACATACTGCTTTTGCATTCCGGTTCTAGTTACACATACTGCTTTTGCAAATTGGTTTTAGTTACACATACTGCTTTTGCAAATTGGTTTTAGTTACACATACTGCTTTTGCATTCTGGTTCCAGTTTCACATACTGCTTTTGCATTCTGGTTCTAGTAGCACATACTGCTCTTGCATTCTGGTTTTAGTTACACAAACTGCTTTTGCATTTCGGATCTAGTTACACATACTGCTTTTGCACTTTGGATCTAGTTACACTTACTGCTTTTGCATTCTGGTTCTAGTTACACATACTGCTTTTGCATTTGGATCTAGTTACAAATACTGCTTTTGCATTCTGGTTCCAGTTTCACATACTTCTTTTGCATTCTGGATTTTAGTAACACATACTGTTTTGCATTCAGGTTCTAGTGACACATACTGCTTTTGCATTTGGATCTAGTTACACATACTGCTTTTGCATTCTTGATCTAGTTACACATACTGCTTTTGCATTCTGGATCTAGTTACACATACTGCTTTTGCATTCTGGATCTAATGACACATACTGCTTTTGCATTCTGGTTCTAGTAACACATACTGCTTTTGCATTTGGATTTAGTTACACATACTGCTTTTGCATTCTGGATCTAGTTACACATACTGCTTTTGCATTTGGTTCTAGTTACACATACTGCTTTTGCATTTGGATCTAGTTACACATACTGCTTTTGCATATTGGATCTAGTTACACATACTGCTTTTGCATATTGGATCTAGATACACATACTGCTTTTGCATTCTGGATTTAGTTATACATACTGCTTTTACAGTCTGATTCTAGTTACACATACTGCTTTTGCATTCTGGATCGACAGTAGAACTTCGATAGCTCGAACTCGGTTGGCTGGAACACCTCCTATCGCTCGAACAACTAACCCGGTCCCTGCCAAATTCCTATTTAATTGATATTGTTCTACCACCGATGGCTAGAACACTGATAGGTGGAACAGTCGAACTAGAAATTAGGTCCCGCCAACACACTTACCTGTGTTTTTCACACCTTTCTGTCGAACAGCTTATCAAAGATAAAGAAAATCGGAGAAGTCTGCCATGTTTGTTCACGAATTCAAAGATGTGAAGTAATTTCTACAAGTCATAATATTCCCACTGTCTTAGAGCGAGAAGTTTGTAATGATAATGCAGCGAGTGTGTTTGTAATTGGTTACACGTTTGCTTTAATTGCATACCGCATGTTGCATTTATTAAGTTAATTTGATTCCTAATTTGATGTTTACTGGTAATTTAAAATAAAAATAAAATCAATTTATATTGCAAACATTGAAAAGTAAAGAGTGTCACATACAATTTTACCATATAAATCTTAGACATGAAAAGTTCAGTTTCATTGCACAATGTCGCATTAAACAACACATTTACCTGAAGAAGAAACGGCTGAGCAACTTAGTGATGGACCAAGTAACCGGGGGATAACTAAGTCAGCCGAGCAACTTGGTGAAGGACTCGGTAAAACCGTAGTGTGTTTATTATGTCATTTACATTCTCGTGAACACCGAAAGCTAAATATAACTATTTATACATGAATATATAGTATTACGATTATAAAAGGTAAATTAAGTAATTATAGTGTAAAACAATTATATTTGGAAATTATATTTTCTGGTATATTGTATTTTCTACATAAACAGGAAAAAAACATTATTTACATCGGATTCATCTATTGCACCTGTTCAAAGCGTACACATGGGATTCAATAACATGCTCATCAGCGTAGTTGTGCACCATGTACATGTACGATGATTGTTGTACCAGGCTTGACTCGAACTACCGCTGACTCGAACTATTTTGTCCAGTCCCGTCGAGTTCGAGCAGTCGAAGTTCTACTGTAGTTAAGCATTCTGCTTTTGCATTGCTTTTGCATTCTGGTTCTAGTTACACATACTGCTTTTGCATTCTGATTTTAGTTACACATACTACTTTTGCATTCTGGATATAGTTACACATACTGCTTTTGCATTTTGGTTCGAGTACTGTTTTACTGATTAAAGGCCTTTTGCATTTTCCGCATTAAAATTCTTGTCCATGCCTCTTTCCATGAATCAACACTTGCATTTCAATGAAACTTGAAGAGAAAGATCAGTTTGAAATCTTTTGTGTTTCCTTATGCATACCTTTTGTGTTCCTGTTTCCTTGTTGTGCATTCCTTTTGTGTTCCAGTTTCCTTGTTGTGTATTCCCTTTGTGTTCCAGTTTCCTTGTTGTGCATTTCTTTTGTGTTCCAGTTTCCTTGTTGTGCATTCCTTTTGTGTTCCAGTATCCTTGTTGTGCATTCCTTTTGTGTTCCAGTTTCCTTGTTGTGCATTCCTTTTGTGTTCCAGTCTGATGATTTTCAGCTAAATGAAGAATTTTGTGCTTCTTCTCTTGAACCTTTGCCACAGTCCCTGTTGTGATTGATATATTGTGTCTCTTTGTTATCCATCTTTCACTGCTGATTTAAGTGGGAAAGTTATCATATACTTGCAGAGATGGGTATGCTCTAGTACTGGTTAACGTTTCAGGATCGCAGGAAAGAGTGTTAGGTTAACTGATCATATGTCGCCCATCAATGGCATAATGTTTTGACGAAACTTGCTAGAAATGATCAATGTGAAATCACAATGGGCTACTTTGCTTTTTGGTGCTATTGCAGTTTTTCTTAATTACAGCCCCATAACCAGTCTAAATATACAAAACAATAATATTTAAAGGGAATACATCAGGAAAAAAACACCATTTATTTCTTAAATACTCATTGACGAGCTTTGCATTGTCATTCAGATTCGTTCAAAATTTACTACATGTACCTTTAAATGGATCAAAATGATCTGCCTAATTTAATACATCACAAAATATGTTGCTGTTTTAAGTGGGAAATCTTGATATATTCCCTTTAACTTCTGTATGTTTGTGTGTTTACAGTCAGCCATAAACCACCCACAATGCTACACTATATATCTGACACATGTACATGGAAACTTCCCAGCTACAGTGTACTTCCCAGTGTTTGAACAACTGTTCCATGAAATCAGGTAAGACATATGAATAAGTACCTCATTGCTCTAGTCAACTAATACCATGAAATCAGGTAAGATTTATGAGTAAGTACCTCATTGCTCTAGTCTACTAATACCATGAAATCAGGTAAGACTTATAAGTAAGTACCTCATTGCTCTAGTCAACGAATACCATGAAATCAGATAAGACTTACGAGTAAGTACCTCATTGCTCTAGTCAACTAATACCATGAAATCAGCTAAGACTTACGAGTAAGTACCTCATTGCTCTAGTCAACGAATACCATGAAATCAGGTAAGACTTACGAGTAAGTACCTCATTGCTCTAGTCAACGAATACCATGAAATCAGGTAAGACTTACGAGTAAGTACCTCAATGCTCTAGTCAACGAATACCATGAAATCAGGTAAGACTTATGAGTAAGTACCTCATTGCTCTAGTCAACGAATACCATGAAATCAGGTAAGATTTATGAGTAAGTACCTCATTGCTCTAGTCTACTAATACCATGAAATCAGGTAAGACGTATGAGTAAGTACCTCATTGCTCTAGTCAACGAATACCATGAAATCAGGTAAAACTTACGAGTAAGTACCTCATTGCTCTAGTCAACGAATACCATGAAATCAGGTAAGACTTACGAGTTAGTACCTCATTGCTCTAGTCAACGAATACCATGAAATCAGGTAAGACTTACGAGTAAGTACCTCATTGCTCTAGTCAACGAATACCATGAAATCAGGTAAGACTTACGAGTAAGTACCTCAATGCTCTAGTCAACGAATACCATGAAATCAGGTAAGACTTACGAGTAAGTACCTCATTGATCCAGTCAACGAATACCATGAAATCAGGTAAGATTTACGAGTAAGTACCTCATTGCTCTAGTCTACTAATACCATGAAATCAGGTAAGACTTATGAGTAAGTACCTCATTGCTCTAGTCAACGAATACCATGAAATCAGGTAAAACTTACGAGTAAGTACCTCATTGCTCTAGTCAACTAATACCATGAAATCAGGTAAGACTTACGAGTAAGTACCTCATTGCTCTAGTCAACGAATACCATGAAATCAGGTAAGACTTACGAGTAAGTACCTCATTGCTCTAGTCAACGAATACCATGAAATCAGGTAAGACTTACGAGTAAGTACCTCATTGCTCTAGTCAACGAATACCATGAAATCAGATAAGACTTATGAGTAAGTACCTCATTGCTCTAGTCAACGAATACCATGAAATCAGGTAAGACTTACGGGCAAGTACCTCATTGCTCTAGTCAAAAAATACTATGAAATCAGATAAGGCTTACGAGCAAGTCAACGAATACCGTGAAATCTGGTAAGACTTACTAGCAAGTACCTCATTGCTCTAGTCAACAAATACCATGAAATCAGGTAAGACTTATGAGCAAGTCAACGAATACCATGAAATCAGGTAAGACTTACTATTAAGTATCTCATTGCTTTAGTCAACAAATACCATGAAATCAGGTAAGACTTATGAGCAAGTACCTCATTGCTTTAGTCAACAAATACCATGAAATCAGGTAAGACTTACGAGTAAGTACCTCATTGCTTTAGTCAACAAATACCATGAAATCAGGTAAGACTTATGACTAAGTACCTCATTGCTCTAGTCAACAAATACCATGAAATCAGGTAAGACTTATGAGCAAGTACCTCATTGCTCTAGTCAACAAATACCATGAAATCAGGTAAGACTTACGAGCAAGTACCTCATTGCTCTAGTCAACAAATACCATGAAATCAGGTAAGACTTACGAGTAAGTACCTCATTGCTTTAGTCAACAAATACCATGAAATCAGGTAAGACTGATGAGCAAGTACCTCATTGCTTTAGTCAACAAATACCATGAAATCAGGTAAGACTTATGAGCAAGTACCTCATTGCTTTAGTCAACAAATACCATGAAATCAGGTAAGACTTACGAGTAAGTACCTCATTGCTTTAGTCAACAAATACCATGAAATCAGGTAAGACTTATGAGCAAGTACCTCATTGCTTTAGTCAACAAATACCATGAAATCAGGTAAGACTTATGAGTAAGTACCTCATTGCTTTAGTCAACAAATACCATGAAATCAGGTAAGACTTATGAGCAAGTACCTCATTGCTTTAGTCAACAAATACCATGAAATCAGGTAAGACTTGTGAGTAAGTACCTCATTGCTCTAGTCAACAAATACCATGAAATCAGGTAAGACTTATGAGTAAGTACCTCATTGCTTTAGTCAACAAATACCATGAAATCAGGTAAGACTTATGAGCAAGTACCTCATTGCTTTAGTCAACAAATACCATGAAATCAGGTAAGACTTATGAGTAAGTACCTCATTGCTCTAGTAAACCAATACCATGAAATCAGGTAAGACTTATGAGCAAGTACCTCATTGCTTTAGTCAACAAATACCATGAAATCAGGTAAGACTTATGAGTAAGTACCTCATTGCTCTAGTCAACAAATACCATGAAATCAGGTAAGACTTATGAATAAGTACCTCATTGCTTTAGTCAACAAATACCATGAAATCAGGTAAGACTTATGAGCAAGTACCTCATTGCTTTAGTCAACAAATACCATGAAATCAGGTAAGACTTATTAGTAAGTACCTCATTGCTTTAGTCAACAAATACCATGAAATCAGGTAAGACTTGTGAGCAAGTACCTCATTGCTTTAGTCAACAAATACCATGAAATCAGGTAAGACTTGTGAGTAAGTACCTCATTGCTCTAGTCAACAAATACCATGAAATCAGGTAAGACTTATGAGTAAGTACCTCATTGCTTTAGTCAACAAATACCATGAAATCAGGTAAGACTTATGAGCAAGTACCTCATTGCTTTAGTCAACAAATACCATGAAATCAGGTAAGACTTATGAGTAAGTACCTCATTGCTCTAGTAAACCAATACCATGAAATCAGGTAAGACTTATGAGCAAGTACCTCATTGCTTTAGTCAACAAATACCATGAAATCAGGTAAGACTTATGAGTAAGTACCTCATTGCTCTAGTCAACAAATACCATGAAATCAGGTAAGACTTATGAGTAAGTACCTCATTGCTTTAGTCAACAAATACCATGAAATCAGGTAAGACTTATGAGCAAGTACCTCATTGCTTTAGTCAACAAATACCATGAAATCAGGTAAGACTTATTAGTAAGTACCTCATTGCTTTAGTCAACAAATACCATGAAATCAGGTAAGACTTATGAGCAAGTACCTCATTGCTCTAGTCAACAAATACCATGAAATCAGGTAAGACTTACGAGCAAGTACCTCATTGCTTTAGTCAACGAATACCATGAAATCAGGTAAGACTTATGAGTAAGTACCTCATTGCTCCAGTCAACGAATACCATGAAATCAGGTAAGACTTATGAGCAAGTACCTCATTGCTTTAGTCAACAAATACCATGAAATCAGGTAAGACTTATGAGTAAGTACCTCATTGCTTTAGTCAACAAATACCATGAAATCAGGTAAGACTTATGAGCAAGTACCTCATTGCTTTAGTCAACAAATACCATGAAATCAGGTAAGACTTATGAGTAAGTACCTCATTGCTTTAGTCAACAAATACCATGAAATCAGGTAAGACTTATGAGCAAGTACCTCATTGCTTTAGTCAACAAATACCATGAAATCAGGTAAGACTTATGAGTAAGTACCTCAATGCTCTAGTCAACAAATACCATGAAATCAGGTAAGACTTATGAGTAAGTACCTCATTGCTCTAGTCAACAAATACCATGAAATCAGGTAAGACTTATGAGCAAGTACCTCATTGCTTTAGTCAACAAATACCATGAAATCAGGTAAGACTTATGAGCAAGTACTTCATTGCTCTAGTCAACAAATACCATGAAATCAGGTAAGACTTACGAGTAAGTACCTCATTGCTTTAGTCAACAAATACCATGAAATCAGGTAAGACTGATGAGCAAGTACCTCATTGCTTTAGTCAACAAATACCATGAAATCAGGTAAGACTTATGAGCAAGTACCTCATTGCTTTAGTCAACAAATACCATGAAATCAGGTAAGACTTACGAGTAAGTACCTCATTGCTTTAGTCAACAAATACCATGAAATCAGGTAAGACTTATGACTAAGTACCTCATTGCTCTAGTCAACAAATACCATGAAATCAGGTAAGACTTATGAGCAAGTACCTCATTGCTTTAGTCAACAAATACCATGAAATCAGGTAAGACTTATGAGCAAGTACCTCATTGCTCTAGTCAACGACTACCATGAAATCAGGTAAGACTTACGAGTAAGTACCTCATTGCTCTAGTCAACAAATACCATGAAATCAGGTAAGACTTACGAGTAAGTACCTCATTGCTCTAGTCAACAAATACCATGAAATCAGGTAAGACTTATGAGTAAGTACCTCATTGCTCTAGTCAACAAATACCATGAAATCAGGTAAGACTTATGAGTAAGTACCTCATTGGTTTAGTCAACAAATACCATGAAATCAGGTAAGACTTATGAGCAAGTACCTCATTGCTTTAGTCAACAAATACCATGAAATCAGGTAAGACTTATGAGCAAGTACCTCATTGCTCCAGTCAACGAATACCATGAAATCAGGTAAGACTTATGAGCAAGTACCTCATTGCTCCAGTCAACGAATACCATGAAATCAGGTAAGACTTATGAGCAAGTACCTCATTGCTCTAGTCAACAAATACCATGAAATCAGGTAAGACTTACGAGTAAGTACCTCATTGCTCTAGTCAACAAATACCATGAAATCAGGTAAGACTGATGAGCAAGTACCTCATTGCTTTAGTCAACAAATACCATGAAATCAGGTAAGACTTATGAGTAAGTACCTCATTGCTCCAGTCAACGAATACCATGAAATCAGGTAAGACTTATGAGCAAGTACCTCATTGCTCCAGTCAACGAATACCATGAAATCAGGTAAGACTTATGAGCAAGTACCTCATTGCTTTAGTCAACAAATACCATGAAATCAGGTAAGACTTACGAGTAAGTACCTCATTGCTTTAGTCAACAAATACCATGAAATCAGGTAAGACTTATGAGTAAGTACCTCATTGCTTTAGTCAACAAATACCATGAAATCAGGTAAGACTTATGAGTAAGTACCTCATTGCTCTAGTCAACGAATACCATGAAATCAGGTAAGACTTACGAGCAAGTACCTCATTGCTCTAGTCAATGAATACCATGAAATCAGGTAAGACTTATGAGCAAGTACCTCATTGCTTTAGTCAACAAATACCATGAAATCAGGTAAGACTTACGAGTAAGTACCTCATTGCTCTAGTCAACGAATACCATGAAATCAGGTAAGACTTACCAGTAAGTACCTCATTGCTCTAGTTAACGAATACCATGAAATCAGGTAAGAATTATGAATAAGTACCTCATTGCTCCAGTCAACGAATACCATGAAATCAGGTAAGACTTATGAGCAAGTACCTCATTGCTTTAGTCAACAAATACCATGAAATCAGGTAAGACTTATGAGCAAGTACCTCATTGCTTTAGTCAACAAATACCATGAAATCAGGTAAGACTTATGAGCAAGTACCTCATTGCTTTAGTCAACAAATACCATGAAATCAGGTAAGACTTACGAGTAAGTACCTCATTGCTCTAGTCAACGAATACCATGAAATCAGGTAAGACTTACCAGTAAGTACCTCATTGCTCTAGTTAACGAATACCATGAAATCAGGTAAGACTTATGAATAAGTACCTCATTGCTCCAGTCAACGAATACCATGAAATCAGGTAAGACTTATGAGCAAGTACCTCATTGCTTTAGTCAACAAATACCATGAAATCAGGTAAGACTTATTAGTAAGTACCTCATTGCTTTAGTCAACAAATACCATGAAATCAGGTAAGACTTATGAGCAAGTACCTCATTGCTTTAGTCAACAAATACCATGAAATCAGGTAAGACTTACGATTAAGTACCTCATTGCTCTAGTCAACGAATACCATGAAATCAGGTAAGACTTACCAGTAAGTACCTCATTGCTCTAGTTAACGAATACCATGAAATCAGGTAAGACTTATGAATAAGTACCTCATTGCTCCAGTCAACGAATACCATGAAATCAGGTAAGACTTATGAGCAAGTACCTCATTGCTTTAGTCAACAAATACCATGAAATCAGGTAAGACTTATGAGCAAGTACCTCATTGCTTTAGTCAACAAATACCATGAAATCAGGTAAGACTTATGAGCAAGTACCTCATTGCTTTAGTCAACAAATACCATGAAATCAGGTAAGACTTACGAGTAAGTACCTCATTGCTCTAGTCAACGAATACCATGAAATCAGGTAAGACTTACCAGTAAGTACCTCATTGCTCTAGTTAACGAATACCATGAAATCAGGTAAGACTTATGAATAAGTACCTCATTGCTCCAGTCAACGAATACCATGAAATCAGGTAAGACTTATGAGCAAGTACCTCATTGCTTTAGTCAACAAATACCATGAAATCAGGTAAGACTTATGAGTAAGTACCTCATTGCTTTAGTCAACAAGTACCATGAAATCAGGTAAGACTGATGAGTAAGTACCTCATTGCTTTAGTCAACAAATACCATGAAATCAGGTAAGACTGATGAGTAAGTACCTCATTGCTTTAGTCAACAAATACCATGAAATCAGGTAAGACTGATGAGCAAGTACCTCATTGCTTTAGTCAACAAATACCATGAAATCAGGTAAGTCTTATGAGCAAGTACCTCATTGCTCTAGTCAACAAATACCATGAAATCAGGTAAGACTTATGAGTAAGTACCTCATTGCTCTAGTCAACAAATACCATGAAATCAGGTAAGACTTATGAGTAAGTACCTCATTGCTTTAGTCAACAAATACCATGAAATCAGGTAAGACTTATGAGTAAGTACCTCATTGCTCTAGTCAACAAATACCATGAAATCAGGTAAGACTTATGAGTAAGTACCTCATTGCTTTAGTCAACGAATACCATGAAATCAGGTAAGACTTATGAGTAAGTACCTCATTGCTTTAGTCAACAAATACCATGAAATCAGGTAAGACTTATGAGCAAGTACCTCATTGCTCTAGTCAACGAATACCATGAAATCAGGTAAGACTTATGAGTAAGTACCTCATTGCTCTAGTCAACAAATACCATGAAATCAGGTAAGACTTATGAGTAAGTACCTCATTGCTCTAGTCAACAAATACCATGAAATCAGGCAAGACTTATGAGTAAGTACCTCATTGCTTTAGTCAACAAATACCATGAAATCAGGTAAGACTTATGAGTAAGTACCTCATTGCTCTAGTCAACAAATACCATGAAATCAGGTAAGACTTATGAGCAAGTACCTCATTGCTTTAGTCAACAAATACCATGAAATCAGGTCAGACTTACCAGTAAGTACCTCATTGCTTTAGTCAACAAATACCATGAAATCAGGTAAGACTTATGAGTAAGTACCTCATTGCTTTAGTCAACAAATACCATGAAATCAGGTAAGACTTATGAGTAAGTACCTCATTGCTTTAGTCAACAAATACCATGAAATCAGGTAAGACTGATGAGTAAGTACCTCATTGCTTTAGTCAACAAATACCATGAAATCAGGTAAGACTTATGAGCAAGTACCTCATTGCTTTAGTCGACAAATACCATGAAATCAGGTAATACTTACTATTAAGTACCTCATTGCTCTAGTCAATGAATACCATGAAATCAGGTCAGACTTACCAGTAAGTACCTCATTGCTTTAGTCAACAAATACCATGAAATCAGGTAAGACTTATGAGTAAGTACCTCATTGCTTTAGTCAACAAATACCATGAAATCAGGTAAGACTTATGAGTAAGTACCTCATTGCTTTAGTCAACAAATACCATGAAATCAGGTAAGACTGATGAGTAAGTACCTCATTGCTTTAGTCAACAAATACCATGAAATCAGGTAAGACTTATGAGTAAGTACCTCATTGCTTTAGTCAACAAATACCATGAAATCAGGTAATACTTACTATTAAGTACCTCATTGCTCTAGTCAATGAATACCATGAAATCAGGTAAGACTTACTATTAAGTACCTCATTGCTTTAGTCAACAAATACCATGAAATCAGGTAATACTTACTATTAAGTACCTCATTGCTCTAGTCAATGAATACCATGAAATCAGGTAATACTTACTATTAAGTACCTCATTGCTCTAGTCAATGAATACCATGAAATCAGGTCAGACTTACCAGTAAGTACCTCATTGCTTTAGTCAACAAATACCATGAAATCAGGTAAGACTTATGAGTAAGTACCTCATTGCTTTAGTCAACAAATACCATGAAATCAGGTAAGACTGATGAGTAAGTACCTCATTGCTTTAGTCAACAAATACCATGAAATCAGGTAAGACTTATGAGTAAGTACCTCATTGCTTTAGTCAACAAATACCATGAAATCAGGTAAGACTTATGAGTAAGTACCTCATTGCTTTAGTCAACAAATACCATGAAATCAGGTAAGACTGATGAGCAAGTACCTCATTGCTTTAGTCAACAAATACCATGAAATCAGGTAAGACTGATGAGCAAGTACCTCATTGCTTTAGTCAACGAATACCATGAAATCAGGTAAGACTGATGAGCAAGTACCTCATTGCTTTAGTCAACAAATACCATGAAATCAGGTAAGACTTATGAGCAAGTATCTCATTGCTCTAGTCAACAAATACCATGAAATCAGGTAAGACTTATGAGCAAGTACCTCATTGCTCTAGTCAACAAATACCATGAAATCAGGTAAGACTTATGAGTAAGTACCTCATTGCTTTAGTCAACAAATACCATGAAATCAGGTAAGACTTATGAGTAAGTACCTCATTGCTTTAGTCAACAAATACCATGAAATCAGGTCAGACTTACCAGTAAGTACCTCATTGCTTTAGTCAACAAATACCATGAAATCAGGTAAGACTTACGAGTAAGTACCTCATTGCTTTAGTCAACAAATACCATGAAATCAGGTAAGACTTATGAGTAAGTACCTCATTGCTTTAGTCAACAAATACCATGAAATCAGGTAAGACTTATGAGTAAGTACCTCATTGCTTTAGTCAACAAATACCATGAAATCAGGTAAGACTTATGAGTAAGTACCTCATTGCTCTAGTTAAGAATACCATGAAATCAGGTAAGACTTACTTGTAAGTACCTCATTGTTCTAGTCAACGAATACCATGAAATCAGGTAAGACTTACCAGTAAGTACCACATTGCTCTAGTCAAGAATACCATGAAATCAGGTAAGACTTACTTGTAAGTACCTCATTGTTCTAGTCAACGAATACCATGAAATCAGGTAAGACTTACCAGTAAGTACCACATTGCTCTAGTCAACGAATACCATGAAATCAGGTAAAACTTACGAGTAAGTACCTCATTGCTCTAGTCAACGAATACCATGAAATCAGGTAAGACTTACAAGTTAGTACCTCATTGCTCTAGTCAACGAATACCATGAAATCAGGTAAGACTGATGAGTAAGTACCTCATTGCTTTAGTCAACAAATACCATGAAATCAGGTAAGACTTATGAGTAAGTACCTCATTGCTTTAGTCAACAAATACCATGAAATCAGGTAAGACTTATGAGTAAGTACCTCATTGCTCTAGTCAACGAATACCATGAAATCAGGTAAGACTTATGAGCAAGTACCTCATTGCTTTAGTCAACAAATACCATGAAATCAGGTAAGACTTATGAGCAAGTACCTCATTGCTTTAGTCAACAAATACCATGAAATCAGGTAAAACTTGCGAGCAAGTACCTCATTGCTCTAGTCAAAGAATACCATGAAACCAGGTAAGACTTATGAGCAAGTACCTCATTGCTCTAGTCAAAGAATACCATGAAATCAGGTAAGACTTATGAATAAGTACCTCATTGCTCTAGTCAACGAATACCATGAAATCAGGTAAGACTTACGAGCAAGTACCTCATTGCTCTAGTCAACGAATACCATGAAATCAGGTAAGCATTACGAGTAAGTACCACATTGGTCTAGTCAACGAATACCATGAAATCAGGTAAGACTTACCAGTAAGTACCACATTGCTCTAGTCAACGAATACCATGAAATCAGGTAAGACTTACCAGTAAGTAACACATTGCTCTAGTCAACAAATACCATGAAATCAGGTCAGACTTACCAGTAAGTACCTCATTGCTCTAGTTAACGAATACCATGAAATCAGGTAAGACTTACCAGTAAGTTCCTGATTGCTCTAGTCAACGAATACCATGAAATCAGGTAAGACTGACTTGTAAGTACCTCATTGCTCTAGTCAACGAATACCATGAAATCAGGTAAGACTTACCAGTAAGTACCACATTGCTCTAGTCAACGAATACCATGAAATCAGGTAAGACTTACCAGTAAGGACCTCATTGCTCTAGTCAACAAATACTATGAAATCAGGTAAGACTTACGAGCAAGTACCACAATGGTCTAGTCAACGAATACCATGAAATCAGGTAAGACTTACGAGCAAGTACCTCATTGCTCTAGTCAACGAATACCATGAAATCAGGTAAGCATTACGAGTAAGTACCACATTGGTCTAGTCAACGAATACCATGAAATCAGGTAAGACTTACCAGTAAGTACCTCATTGCTCTAGTCAACGAATACCATGAAATCCGGTAAGACTTACCAGTAAGTACCTCATTGCTCTAATCAAAGAATACCATGAAATCAGGTAAGACTTACCAGTAAGTACTTTATTGGTCTAGTCAACGAATACCATGAAATCCAGTAAGACCTACGAGTAAGTACCACATTGCTCAAGTCAACGAATACCATGAAATCAGGTAAGACTTACAAGTAAGTACCTCATTGCTCTAGTCAATGAATACCATGAAATCCGGTAAGACCTACAAGTAAGTACCTCATTGCTCTAGTCAACGAATACCATGAAATCAGGTAAGACTTATCAGTAAGTACCTCATTGCTCTAGTCAAAGAATACAATGAAATCAGGTACAGACCCTAAACCGCTCAAGTACCCCATAATTGCACTCCGTTTGCGCTCAGTTTGCACTCCGTTCGCGCTCCGTTTGCATGCACTCGATTAAACGCGATTAATTTAATGCACTCACAAACGCAAGTATTCGCTCACGAGCGCTATATAGCCGAGTGCTCTATTTAATACTCCTCTTAGCGTTCGCTTCGTTCAGCGTTCACTCAACGTTCAGTTTGCTCAGTTCGGTTTCCGGCCCATAACCAATCGCAACATCACAACTCTTTAAAATGATTCTATATTGACTTTTTAATTTAATCTATTCCAATGGAGCAATAAAATATATCCATGGGATTTAGTAAAGGTAAATTAATTCATAATCCGATTGTTTGTCTACATATTACGTCACCCGCTGGGCGAAAGGTTGAACTAGTATCGATAGTAGGCATGTTTAACGGAAGTGTCTATGTTTTGATATGTGATCAGTGGTCTGGGTGATCGAAGAATATCGCATGTTAAACCGGCTTCTGTTATCCAGACCGACATGTGTTTGCTTCAGTATCTTCTTTGATATACCGTGAGCCGTTTGTTATAGGAAAGCAATAAAGTCTGTCCACAAAATTTACATAATTTTTTATACATCATCAACATGACCTAAATATATTGTTATTAATAATTAAATTTAATTAATAATTCCATACTGTTGATGCCTCGTTGGCCTTATAATAATCCATAAATCTACTCAGTGTAAGCAGTGACTTAACAACATGTGGATATATCACTGGCTTTGTTTATGTTCAAATTAAAATAAGCTTTATAATCAATAATATGCACTGCATGGGTGATGAAAAATTTATTATAATCCGTGCGATGCAATTCGACATTATAATAAATGAATTTTGAAAAATAATAATCTTGTAGGGTTTTTCTCGATTTGGGTCCAAATGTAGCTTCACTAAACTTAAAAAAGATATTCTGATATTTTAAGTTTTTATAATTATTTTCGTTATCATTATGTATATAAATATACTTGCATTGAACTTTTTTCAGTGGGTTTCTCAAATTATTCTTTTACTGATAGTATGCTTTATGTTAATATATTATTTAAAATGACAAACTATATTAAACTTGTTTGATACTACACCCACTGTGCTATACCGCTAATTATATGACACGCAGCAACACACCTGAGGTGTTAATTACGTTATGTCACATGCCAGTGAGAGCCGTGTCAATTAAGTTATATGCTAAAGCGGTGACTTATCGGTCTATTGACCACTGAAGATATGTATGATTTCATTTTGATTGTAAGTCGTGCCAGATGGATAAATCTTAATTGAGCCAACATTATGTGATTGAAAAGAAAAGATAAAAAAGAAAAACTACCAGCCAATTAATAACAAATAAAAAAATCATTTAAGATATTGGTTATTCGAAGTTTCAGAACGCTTAAGTATGTAAATATCATGATGTTAATATCATTAAATTAACGAACCGAAAACCCCACGCCAGTTCTGAATGAATGGTAGAAAGTGTGACATACAAGTATTAAGGGATGTGTATTCAGGGCTGTCATTTTACCACAGCTGCCATAGCGATTTCATATAAAAAACAGATCAGAATTGTTAATTTACAAAATAAAACAATCCTACAATTTTAAAACTTATAAAAATTAAAGACATGTCTCTAAATAATTCCTTGTAAAAATGTAGTATTTTATTTGTATTATTTTTTACTTTCATTATTTGTTTTATTTTTTTAAATATTATTATCATTGGAGCTATTATTATAATATACATATTGCTTTATTGATTTGTCACAGCTTTTATATTGGATATGTGCGTACGTGCATCTGGTCAGTCGTTCACAATTAATAATTTAATTACTATTATGAAGGCAGAGTTGCATGGCAATCATCAAAACAGATACCCATGGTGAGAACCACATGTTTGTCAATAAAGAGTTAATAGGTGATTTATCGGTCCATTGATCACGAAGAACCCTGCGGGTGTGTAATTTTCATTTTGATTATAATTTGTGCCAGATGAATGAATCTTTATTTAACCCGCAGCATGTGATTGGATAAGAAATATATAGTCAAAATCAATACTAAAATATGCAGATTTTTTTATAATATTATGATTATTATTATCATTATTATTAATATCTATTATATATGTTATTATTATTTATTACTATTATTACAAATATTATTAATATTATTGTTATTATTGCTATATTATTATATTATTATATTATTATTATCTGAGTATTTTTTCTTCTTTATTATTATTATTATTATTCTTATTATTATTATTGTTGACATTTCTTACTTGTTGCCCCTTTCACAGCTTTTATAATGGCTTAATTGTTACGTGCTTACGTGCACGTGATCAGGCGTATCGATTTTGTTGAAAAGCGGGAAAACAATATATTTACTATTTTATAAGCAGTGAATACATGTTCTTTTTTGTTTATTTAAACCTTCCTCGTGATCAAAAACTGTTCTTTAGTCAATATAAAATCACAACCTCAAAAAGGTCACTTAGAAATTTACGTTTATTAGTTTTTATTTCCTGTGTCTAATGTGTTATTTTGGTCTGTCGTGTTAATTTGGCATACATACATTTATTTTACTTTAATTTAGCTTGATTGTAAAGTAAGCTCGGAGCTTATGCAGATCGTTCTCCAGTGCATTCCCTTATTAGATCTGGTACTGAATTGTGTTTCGAGAGGTTGGGTAGAGCCTGGGTCAAACTCGCGACCTCTGCCGTCTGAAGACAGCACCCTATCCGCTGTACTACTGACCCACTTTATATTTTAGAATACAATTAATTTATTACTATTATTTTAATGAGATGTGCACGAGTATAATGTTTCCGCTTGAATAACAATATAACAATTTTACGTAGTTTTGTTCACAACTCAGCACAAACTCAGTGTAACTATGTTTGGGGAAAATATAAAACTAAAGTCTAAATTAAATTGAAAATTGGTAATTTTTATTTTGCCGAAATACCCAAACAAATAGAATCATAAAATTTCCGCATATCTATGTTTTATTTGATTCACGCATGCTTTGATATTTTTGTATTTGGAGCTGTATACGCTTAAATCGAAATAAATTACATGTTTTGTATGTTCTATAACTAATTTATATCGAAATAACACGGAAAATAGTGAATTCAAATTACATCTTTTCGAATTGTTATTTTAACAATATATATAATTATTTATATTTTTGTTGTGCAAACCAAATCATGCTTAAACATGCAACTAAATTAGCCTTGAAACCGTAGATAACCATTGATGTGTCGTCTATTGTATGATAGGTATTTTAAACATTATTGTATTGATCCGCTAAATATTGATATGTATGTTATAATTGATAAATTGTTGACCAAAATAAATTTTATCATGCGTTTTACAATAAAACATTTATATAAACTACATGGTTTATATTTATGTGAAAGAAAATTTCTTTTCTATCTCGATTTTAAGTATCGACTTCACGATCAAATAATGAAAAAAGAGTGTATCGGAATGAACGAGTGCACTCAGTAGCGCACGCATAGTTCTGTTATCAGTTATCTTACTGTGTCTATCGTTTACTGCATATACTGCGCATCTGAGTGCACTCAGTACTCAGCGCACTTGATGCATTCAGGAGTGCGTTTATTATTAAAAATCCAGCGATTGCTTACGGTCCAGGTCCGCTCCGTCAGCACTCAATCTGCGCTCCGTTCGCGCTCCGTGTGCGCTACGCTCGCGCTCCGTTCGAGCTCCGTCTGCGCTACGCTCGCGCTCCGCTTACGCTCTGAGTGCACTCCGTTTGCGTGCAGTTGGGGTACTTGAGCGGTTTAGGGTCTGTAAGACTTATCAGTAAGAACCTCATTGCTCTAGTCAACGAATACCATGAAATCAAGTAAGACTTACGGGCATGTACCTCATTGCTCTAGTCAATGAATACCATGAAATATGGTAAGACTTACTTACAATTGTAAGTACCTCATTGCTCTAGTCAACGAATACCATGAAATCAGATAAGACTTACTAGTAAGTATCTCATTGCTCTAGTCAACGAATTCCATGAAATACTTACAAGTAAGTACCTCATTAGTCAACGAATACTATGAAATCAGGTAAGACTTACGAGTAAGTACCTCATTGGTCTAATCATCAAATACCATGAAATTGAGTAAGACTTTCTAATTAGTACCTCATTGTTCTTGTCAAGGAAGCGCTTTCCTACTCTATATTCTGTTTTAAAGTGTGGTCTCAAGGTCACTTATCTCTCACTGCTGAGGTCATAAGTTTGAGTCTGCACGATCATAAAACTTTATGAGAGAAAGTTTGTCACTTATTTGCGGGAGGACGATGGTTCTATCTATTCTGAGGTCTTCTACCGTCAATGAAATTGCATGTGCCATAATATATAAACTGAAATGTGTTGAAAATGGCATGAAACCCATTAAAAAATCTGCTTTCCATTAGAAATGTGGTTATAATGCTGGCCTAGCAGTCTTATAATAAGACTTGAATTAATAATAAGAATTATTAGGCTTAGTTGACTCTATTTACCATTACGAATCATTTTGTGTCCATCATTCATCCATCAACTATTGCTGTGTACACTTTAGAACCTACATACTTTTATTGGATGCTCACTAAACTTTCACACTAGTAATAAAAGGTCTTGCCATAGTTCTTGTATATGTCAAAATCAGTTAATTGATGACTGGGTTTTTGCCCTTGAAACATCTTGAGTTGCACTTATTGACCTTGTGTGAAATCTGGCATAGATCTGTATTGGATCTTCACCAAACATACACATAAGTTATTTTACCAATATTATCATTCTTGAACTGGTCATATCAGATAAATGATTTTTAGCTCACCAGGACTAAGTCCAAGGAGAGCTATTGCCATGACCCCGGCGGCGTCGGCGTCTGTAGACACCCAAGATAAACTTTTGCGTTTAAGTATAAGATATCTATGCAACCACTCATTGGATGTGAATGAAACTTCACATGTGTCTTCACCATCATCAATGCATTTTGGCATAGTTATGACCCTTTTTGGACTTAGACACCCAGAGGCGAGTTTTGTTGTCTTCTGACAACTCTTGTTTAAACTTGCTTCATTTAACCTTAAATTCACCCTTGCACCCAAATCTATATTTAAACTGATATAGAAGTTATATAAACATTAAAATGTCAAAAATGTTATTGAACCAGCCAAATCAAATACTAGTAACTATTGTACAAGAAACAATAACTATTGTACAAGTAACAGTAACTATTGTACAAGTAACACTAACTATTGTACAAGAAACAATATCTATTGTACAAGTAATAGTAGCTATTGTACAAGTAACAATAACTATTGTACAAGAAACAATAACTATTGTACAAGTAACAGTAGCTATTGTACAAGTAACACTCACTATTGTACAAGTAACAGTAACTATTGTACAAGAAACAATAACTATTGTACAAGTAACAGTAGCTATTGTACAAGTAACAGTAGCTATTGTACAAGTAACACTAACTATTGTACAAGTAACACTAACTATTGTACAAGTAACAGTAACTATTGTACAAGTAACACTAACTATTGTACAAGTAACAGTAACTATTGTACAAGTAACAGTAACTATTGTACAAGTAACAGTAACTATTGTACAAGAAACAGTAACTATTGTACAAGTAACAGTTACTATTGTACAAGTAACACTAACTATTGTACAAGTAACAGTTACTATTGTACAAGTAACAGTAGTTATAATATAAGTAACAGTTACTATTGTACAAGTAACAGTAACTATTGTACAAGAAACAATAACTATTGTACAAAAAACAGTAGCTGTTATATAAGTAACAGTTACTATTGTACAAGTAACAGTTACTATTGTACAAGTACATGTAACACTAACTACATGTATTGTAACAATAATTATTATATATATCATCATGAATGCTTCAATCTGATTGTTTAAAACTGATACTAACCGGGTCAAATTAAATGAACTACTGGCCACTTATTCCTTCAAAAATTAACTATTGACCACTTATTCTGTCAAAACTAGTTTCACCCGGTTACCGAGTAAATAGTTCAAAACAAACATTCTTCTGTTCTCATGCTGATAGTCCATTCAAACTCCATTTGCTTCACTCGATAAAACAACAGTTAAACTGAACTGTTTATTATATTCTGTAAATGAAAACTGACACTGAAGTCCCACTTTTTTAATGCTAAAATACAATTAAACCATTTTCCACAACTGATATGTTTGTATAATGACGTCAGGTTGTACAATATAATTATGAAGGTGAGGAATTTTAACCTAATAGTTATTAGAATTTGTAAGAGAAGAACAGACATACAAAGGCTACAATAAAAAAATATGCTTTGTTAAAAAATGCAGTGAAAGTATAAATGAAGTGAGGTGAAAAACTTTTACTTCATGACCTACCTTTTTATTGTTATCCAATATAATAAAACAACTATCTACTTTTTGAGCGGTCAATGGTTAAAATTATTTATCCAAGGAAAATGACTATTGACCCAAAGCAGGAAACTATTGACCGAGATGGCTAAAAAAGGTAGATAGTTGTATACTATTGTACAAGTAACAATAACTATTGTACAAGTTGCCTGTTGCACAGTAAATGGGCCAATTATGTTAGCATCTAAGTAAAAAAAAAAAGTTTAAGATATTCATTTGTTTTTGTTTTTTTCTAATACATTTATGTTTTAAGTATGTAAGACAACCGAAGAAGAGATAAGTTTCAACTTTAATTTTAAAAAAAATCATATATTTCTCTAGGCAGGTAGACAAGGGGGCGGACGTTACAGCTTCATGAGTTATGTTGATGTGTGTGCTTGTTTTTAATGTCTAAGTCTTTAAATTCATTCATCTTGTGTATCTGTAGTAACATATAAGCAACATTTGAAAAAAATATACTTTTAAGTATTTTTTTTTACATTTTGTAGATTCTAAAGGGCAAAACAAATATAACCATACTTTTATCTTTCCTTTAAAAGATGGTTTTACTTGTTTAATCTGTATAAAATTAACATTAAAATAAAGAAGTAACACAAATATAACATACTATGAACATTTATTACAGTCTCTTTTATGTCAATTTTAATAAATAGCATATGTACAACATAAGGGCTCAGGGGACGGACGTTACAATATAAGGGGACGGATGTTACATTAAATTTGAACATCACTCTAAGAGAGATACAATTGTTTGAGTTCATACAATTCTTATTAAGTAAAAGTAATGTGTAAAAGAAATGTAGCTACTTATAATTAAAAAAAAAATACAATTTCAAAATAGTATTTTTATAATATATTTCAATTAAAATATGTTAATTCATGATTTTGTCATGCATTCATTGAAATTTTTCCGTTTGAATTATTGGTTATACTTGGTCATACTATTACACAATATTTGGTAATAATGGGACTTGTTTTCAGCATCCAATACCCTTTTTGTCCAAGTTTTAGAAATTTTATAGGAACTTAAAATTGTCTATAGCACAAGGGGACGGACGTTACATTTAAATGAGATGATATTAAAACTACATTTTAAGGAAACCACTGCTAAATTCTAAAACTTTTAAACTAATATATAATTAATCCAAGTAATTTAGATGCAACAATGCTTGTTGTGGATTTTTGTTTCTCTTTTTGGTTTCCTAATTTCTGCTTCAGAGATTCATTGATAGAGAATTGTGTGTTTAGTTTTTTTCGAGTCACTTTTTGGTTTAACACAGCCTGTACAAAGGGACTCTTGACTTGACATCTGGCGAGACCGTGGTGTCGTATTTTCAACAAGTTTTCAATGATACGCGCCTTCTTAGCTGGAGTTCCAAGCAAAGTTTCTTTAACACGTTTGAATGCTCGAACCTTACTACTTTTATACTTGTATGTTTTATCACTGTCAACTATTGGGGAATTTGAAACCGATTTCTTACTGTCCTTTGGGGTATTCAGGTGAACACGGAGTCGAAAATTGTTAGCCTCTTTATCAATTGTTACTGGCTGCGCAGTAGTTTCATGTCTTCCCTATGTTGTTCATTCCTTTGTCTTTGGTTTTTAGGGGTTCGGGGTTGTAGGCATGATGGTCTCATTTTTTCGGTGTTGTCTTTCCCTGAATTTACGAACACAGTCTGCTGTTGCTGATTTAATTTTCTCTGTTAAAGACAGATTTGAACTTTCTAGGTTGATTTTCAGTAGTGTCCGTCAATATTTGGCTCTCTGATTTCTTCCTAGCTACATCTTTTTTCTAAGTTTCTGCATGCTTTTCCTGCAATTATGTTAAAGTAAAATATTACAAAATGAACTAATGTTTACAATACCTATAATTTGAACAGCATAGATCTGTCTGTCTAACTCAACTA
The DNA here is from genome assembly GCA_029582155.1 of Panopea generosa. Taxonomy (NCBI): domain Eukaryota; kingdom Metazoa; phylum Mollusca; class Bivalvia; order Adapedonta; family Hiatellidae; genus Panopea; species Panopea generosa. Next base: position 24,846,048 of record CM055912.1, on the reverse strand, counting down.
TACACACAATATATGGTATGTATTTACAGACAGTTTAGTTCACTTATTCAAATAATATTTTTAACTTATTTTACATCGATTGTGAAAAGAGTTATTACATCTTAGACAAATCATGCTCCAAGTCTTCCTGGGTAGAACCAGTACTAAGCGTATGCAGATAAAGTGCAGTAATTACAAAGCAAGCACGATTATTAAATATTAAAATAACCCTGAAATAGCAAACATGATTATAACATATTAAAATAACCCCTAACTAGGTAAAAACAACTTAAATGTTTTTTGCAACCTGTGTAGATGTTGACCCCGATCAGCCATCCATGCAGTCTGAGCAGGGTCTACACTGTTTGCTACTCAGTCAATAAATTATAAAAAAAACACCCTATAAATCAGGAATAAAGAATGGTCCATTTATAAACCATGTGATGAATAAAGGGATATTAAAATAAAATGATCATATAATTACCTTATTAAGCTTCAATTTTTCTTTGGCGGTGCTTTTTGTCTCTTTCTTTCTCGCGTTAAGCTTCTGCATCCATTATTGCACGATAAGAAACGAATGATAAGATTTTTATTTCATACCCTTTTAAAGTAAATTTAGATGAAGCCAAGTTGAGCCGTATTTTTGACATGCCACTTTGTTAATTTTACTGTGTATTCTACCTGCCATTTTACCCCCATTTAACATCATTACCCATTCTAGTTCCCAGGACAAATATGAATTTCTCACATTTTTAAGAAGTGCCAAATGGAATATAATGTCTACATCTATATTGTACAAGGAATATGCTACTGTCAATCTACCTGACATCCTACTGTGCTCTCCTAATTTCCCCAAGGACTACATTCACACCATGTGGTAATATACACTGGAGACATACTGCCCCCCTCTGTCTGCATACTGCACACAGTGCCTCCATAGATCACCCCATGTTTAATAACCCCTAGGTTAATGACAGGATGTATGTAATATTACATCATTTTATGGACTATTGCTAATTTCAACATTTTCAGTTAAATTAGAGGGTTTGTATCAATTGTACATTGCTACTAAAAAATCAAGTAACGTCCGTCCCCTTTTTGTAACGTCCGTCCCCTATTTTTTAAAGTGAATTTAAACATTCAATTTAAATGCAAATTCTCTTAATTTTTGTTTCCTAAACAAACATGTGTATACGAAATTTAAGAAAGTACTCTTCCATGAGATTGTAGCTATAAAATTTTATTAAATACCACAATTCATTGATCTTGCCTTATGAATTTATTAAAAAGTCTATAATATGGTCAATATATATATATATATTATTTTTTTAATTTTTATTCAAGTCTAAACAGCACACTGCTAACATAAAATACTTTTATAAAGTGAAAAAAATGTGAAAAGATGATAAAAACATAGATTTATTATTTGTATATATAGGGGGACGGACGTTACGGGGATGGACATTACATGTAAATTTTACATTTTAGTGTATATTTTCCTTGAATATGCCCAGACCAAGTTTTATTTAACTTTTTTTTGGATAGTACATGGATATGTTTATCAGCAGGTGAATGTATTATTCTGTTTATCTTTTTGGAAGAATATATGGCAGGGGGACGGACGTTTCAGTTTTTTTGTCACAAATTGAAATTTTCTGATGTTAGGTATTTTTTTCACAAATACACTATTTTAACAGTAAAAATAAAACTCTGCTTTTGAATCACATACAATAGCAAAGCATAGGAAGGAAAATAAACATTCATTTAGTACATATTCATATATTTATGAATAAATAAGGGAACAAAGGTTTTAATTGAATTTTTTCCATTACGAACTAGTGATATCGTTCAAAAGTCTACATAAGAAAAACGACTTAGTTGATTATGAAAAGCCATACATCAAAATAAAAGTAATTAACCAAAGGACAGGTTAGCTCATATGGTAGCGTGTCTTACTGTCAATCCAGAGGTTGTGAGTTTGAATCCCGCATGGCCAGTCACCATGACTATTGATATACAAAATTGCGCCTCATTGTCGTTTATCTCTTACCACTTATTCAAGTGGGAAAGTTATCAGTTACTAGCGAAAATTGGTGTGCTTGAGTACTGGTTAGCTTTCCTGGACCCCAGGAAAGAGTGGTTAGGTTAACTGACCACATGTTAGCACTCAATGGCATTAATATGATAAATATTCTAACAAACAAATACTAATATGTAGCCATTTTATATAGACACAAAGTACTCTACCAAATGGCAGCAGAAAAAGGGTCCTGCAAGCCCGAGTGGTCTAAGGCGCCACCTCAAGATCACTTGCGTCTCACTGCTAATATCGTAGGTTCAAGTCCCAGTCACTCCAAAAACTTTAACCCTTTACTCCATATGCATTTTAAGTGGAATCTTCCAAACTCAAAGCCATACATAGTCAATTTCGATGGAGATAAATATTACCTATTTATTCAGATAGAGCAGAAAACAGTGTGGGGCCTGTTCAAATTGTTCTTTATTAGAACTGGTCCCACACTGTTTTCCAAAGCCTCCTATATTAGTTGTCCAAAGGTGTCAATATGAAGTAAAGGGTTAAGTGAGAAAGTGTGCCAGTTACGGCAGAATGGTGATTCAACTCCGATTCAGTCTGCGGTCTTCTTCCACCAATAAAACTGGATATGCCACATAAATTAAAACCTGGAATGTGTTGAAAATGGCATTAAACCCCATTCAGCAGAGTGTTAATCCTGTTATTTCATTCAGTTGCTTACTGAAACCTATTCCCTAACAAATATTTCCTAATTTACAATTAAATGTTGTGCATGTTCATTATATGAATCAATCCTCAATACTCACCTTGTATTTATTTCAGGGATGATGCACTGGGCCAAACTCACCATGAAGAGAATGGAGTGCAGTATGATTTTAAAGTGTACAGAAAAAATGAATAAAGAGTTATATGAGCGGCACACTTTGCTATAATTGTTTATCGTGTTTTTTCATGCTGTACCTAATCTTACTACACCTTGCATTACAAATGCATGTACATCTAGTTCAGGTATTACACATCGTCGAATACCCGCGGGTGATAATTCTGATACTCTATATTCATCAAATTTTCGATACAAAATGTTTCACAATGCAGATGTAAATATTGTTTTATAGTCTATCCCAGAACCTGATATCTCCCAAATCAGGTCTATTAACCACCAATGGAAAAAGCAGGGAATTCTATGCCTGTCCCACAATTCATAGCAATTGAACGCTTACTAAATTATGATGTCATTCAAACTTTCTCTGAAGCATCTGACCAATCAGCGTGTTCATAACCATTGTTATATAATTATAAAATATATCTTTTATAAAAATAGGGAGAGCTGGGTTCTTTCTACAGGTGTAATCCCACCATTGCCTTTTAGCTTGACTATTCGGAGAATAAAGAGAGCTATTCTACTCACCCAGGCGTCGGCGTCACACTTTGGTTAAAGTTTTGCATGCAAGTCCCTATCTCAGTAACCATTGCATGTATTGCCTTGAACACAAGCCTTCCTAGTCGTCAACCCTACTACAATAACTAAGTTAGATAACTCTTGCATGAATATAATGCAAATTATTGCCCTTGTTTGACTTAGAAAATCTAGTTAAAGTTTTGCGTAATAGTACAATCAAGTCCATATCTCAGTAACCATTGCATGTATTGACTCGAAACCTTACACAAGCCTTCCCAGTCACCAACCCTACTACACTAACTTAGTTACATAACTCTTGCCTGAATATAATGCAAATTATTGCCCTTGTTTGACTTAGAAATTAAGGTTAAAGTTTTGCATGCAAGTACCGTCAAGTCCATATCTCACCAACAACTCAATGTACTTGATTGAAACTTAACACAAGCCTTCCCAGTCATTAATTCTACTACAATAACTAAGTTAGATAACTCTTGCATGAATATAATGCAAATTATTGCCATTATTTGACTTCGAATTTTGGTTAAATTTTTGCATGCAAGTACTGTAGAGTCCATATTATACCAACCACTCAATGTATTTAATTGAAACTACATATGGCTTTGTTGTCATGAAATCAATGAATTAATCAAGTCGGATAAATCTTGCCAGATTTTTGTGCAAATTTGAGCCTTTGTTTTACTTAGAAATTTATAACTCGGCAGTCACTGCATGTATTTGATTGAAACTTCATACAAGATATTCCAGTTATAAGACCTACTCAATTTTGTAAGTTAGATAACTCTAATTTGCTTGGATGTGTCATCAGTCTCAATCAAATTTGTACTTCTGTGACAAATAGTCGAACGTGCCGTCTCTCCAACAGCTTTTGTTGTTCTTTATTCTATAGTAAATAATAAAAGTTTGAAGGCTCGTCATTCATAGAGACCAAAATGAAAAAGGGAAACTTACATTTTACTGTTTGTCAACCTCTGCATTACCAAAATATGATGAGAAAAGTAGGGGTCATTTGTCATATAAGAGATTGTCTTGGGCTCAGCGTGTACATTGTTGACAAAGTGAAAGTAGACTTCCGAAATCATGTATTCATACCCAAATTTCCAAGCATCAATTTATTTTTCTAAATTCACAATTCAAATATGACAGTGCTTTCAAAATACATCAATTATGACATTCAAATAAAAATAATGAGCATTTAATTAAGGAAAATGCATTATAAAGAAGAAGAAATGAGGATTATTTATAACCGCCGATATCCGCTAAATAGTCTGGTTCTCTTATTTACATCTGACTGAAAACCAGTTTTCAAGAAGGTTTTGCTCAGTGCGCATGTCCAACGATGAAAAGTACGAGAAATTTCGGAACTCTTCAGATTCGTCTATTTGACATAAAGGCCAAAAAAAGTTATGTGTTTTGGGCAGCCCGACCCTACCTGGCCAAAATACCCGACCCTAGACTTTTTTTTATGATTTTCCGAGTTCATATTTGTTCCGCGCTACCAGAGAATTCTGTTTGAGAAGCCCAATAAATCATATTTCCCAACAGTCAGCATATCTTGTATACGTTAATCCCTTTAATTCACACTAGTCCGAATATACAATCATCAACACATCAATAAATCAGTGTCCAGCTGTGAGATGGAGTAAAATTTATGCAGCACACAATCGTAATATGAAGTTGGACCACCATTAATTTCACATATACCGTAATATTAGCGCAATAAGCTGTCACACTTACAGTTGTACTCCAAACTCATTGATAATTTCCAGAATTCATATTCAATTCAAGCAGAACACACAAAAAAACAGTTAAAAACATGGGCATTAACTGCTTCCAATTTCACAATTTTGCTCAATCCCTATTTCACATACAGAGGTGAAATTATGCAAATTCTTACCGTCTAAGAAATAGTCCCATCTGTGTGTTGTAGCTACCAGTCCACTCAAGATAAACTCCGCCCTTATCAGTAGTAAGCTAATCAGATTTAAGATGATATCGGAAATACCTGTGATAAAAAATTGCTTATTTATTATAACTTCAGTGGTCTGCTCTCAAATATAGAAGCAAGTGAAACTTCGAAGTTTGTCTCTCAAAACCAAAAAGCAAATCTCAATATTAATTTCACAAATTTCACAACTATTCGCTGCGGTTTCAAATTTTCGGCATTTTTTTACATTATGCTTTGATAGTTTACACGATGTTTTAACCTTTTTGACTGGAAAAGAAGAATGTTATATTGGTTTGAACCCTTAACAATTTGCAGGTCCGTTTATTTTCATATTTTAAACTGACAAAACAATTTTACATGTGTTTTCGCGATTTTCAAAATGTACATTTTCTCAAAGTTAATGGATTGAAATGTATACCTTGTGTACATACATTGAAGTTGTGCATATACATTGTTTAAAAACACTTAAGGTTCTCACTACTAATGGGCTTTACACTTCTTTTAAAACCAAGGACTTGACTTCAGCATAGAGATTATTGAAAAACAATTTTAAAAAATGATGAAACAAATGATATATAATTATGAACAAATGAATGTTTTCCAATCAGTGATCTTCTTAAACTTCCAATTAAAAAATTGTTCTCCAATTCTTCTTGAATAGTTTTCCAATTTATCATTTAATTTCTTGTTAAATTGTAAGCCTACCATTGATTTTCCATCTTATTTCTATAGTGAATGAAACATTTTTAAACACTAGCCATTCACAGAAAGAAGGGAAACTTATCGTGTAAATTTTATTATTTATTAATATAATTATATAGTGCCAAATTATCATTAGAAAATTAGGAGTCATGTTTCATGCAAGAAAGTTTTTATTTTGTTCTGTTTATACACTTGTGACGAAAAACGCCTTGTATTGAAATCCATAGCATCGGTGTATTTTGTTACACCGTTATACTTTTCTGTTGGTTAGTAACTTTATATTTACCTTTTATATATGAATAGTCTTAAGTATTCTTTATTGTTTATTAAGTTACATTAATAAACGTACAGAAAACATAGTTAATAAACTGCCAGGCAGACGCTCATTGAATTTGATTTAGGATGCTTATGCAATGGAATCGCATAATCTCATACATCATTATGTGGTCAACAACGCTAAGAATGCCCGATTAAAGTCATGTGACTAGGCCATGTGACTAATGCTTTATAAGCAGCCGACCGCTGGTATTCTGGGTCAGTCTGGTGCTACAAACTCGATGGAGAAGGAGCTGCAAGAAGACCCTGCATAATTAATTAATTATTATTATTTGGTAATACAGACTGGGACTTTGTACCGAGTGCCACAAGTGAATGAGGGATTCTCAGAAGTGCAGTTTTGAACTCAAATTGCAGAACCCTCTGAAACTTGTGAACAATGGTCCGGGTCGCAGTCTGTTGGGTGCCATTGTTTGTCTCAGACAGGTGTTGGGACAGGTTTGGAACATTGCTGCAGGACTAGTTTTATTTATTTAAAACAGAGTCCTGAGCAAGTGTTTGAGACGTAACTCTGATACTTTGGTGCAGCTCGGAGTTTCGAGTTTGGAGTGCTGCAGGACTAGTTTTATTTATTTAAAACAGAGTTCTGGGCATATGATCGGAGTGCTGCAGAACTAGTTTTATTTAGTGTTGTGCGAAACGTTCGTTCGAAACATTTATAATTTGGTTTTATATGTATAAGTTAATTGTACGTAATTATTTTTTAAAACAGGAATCATTTGTTCAATCATTTGTCATCCAATCATAAAGCAACGTAGCTTACGAGAAATTATTTGACAATTTATCTTGAATCAAACGGCAAGTAGCCCAAGGAAAATTCTTATATATCATATGTATTAGTAATTGTGTGCATAATCCGCTCGGTGCACGTTACACACTGTTGACAAAGTGAAAGTAGAAATATAATGTATTCATACAGCGATTCCCAAACATATTTTTTTCCTACTTAAAAACTCAAACATAATACTAAAAAATCATATGTGTTGAAACGGCATTCAAACAAATGTTTGGTAAAAGTTAAACAGACTGTTTTAATTTTAATACATAGCTGACAGTGTGTTGATGGATACAGATAGCTGAAGTTTAGAACTGTCTTAATGACAATGTGCTGACAAATGTTGCTTAAACCATGTTTGATATGAGTTGACCAATCATGAATTTATTTATTCAAGTAAAGACAGTAAACATGTTGAATACTAGATTTTGTAATTTGAATATAGTTATCAGTTAACCACAAGTAGAATTGCATCTATAAAGTACTATTAAAGACTATTTAGTCGCGACTAAGTAATTCCTCGCAATAGGACTTGGAAAACAACATTTTGCTGGACTACCACACACAAAAAAAGATTTGTCTTAAGTGGATGGGGTAAAATGTTTTTAAAAATACTTTTTGAAAGCGTTATATAGTATTTGAATTGCAGATATCGTCATCAAAAACGTTTTAGATACATGTAAAACATCCAAAAGCACTGCAATAGTTTGACATCAGAATTTATATTGAATTTAAAATAACAGTAAATATAAACCCATGTCAGACGGATACAAACCCGTGTCAAGTACCAGGCAGGTCAGATTTTTAAAGAATGTTAAGTCAGTCTATGTGCAAAATATGGGGAGCAAAATATTTACAAATTATATTTATATTTTTACATCCGAGCAGAACATGCTCAAAATGAACAATTTTAATCGTCCCTTGGCAGTTGTCGTCGAAAGCATTTTCTCCATTAACACTCCAGCATCCTAAATTATCGAGCAATAAACTTAGAATTTGTATGCATGGCCAAAAAGTCTGGATCTGATGTGCTTTCTGAATGGCTGTTACAGGCATCTGTCATTAAAAATGAATTGATTATCATTAAAATCATATTACGTATTTAGATACATATTTAAAACTAGAGAAATGTTGCCTTAAGCATACGTGACTGCTCTGCTAAAAAAAACAAAAAAAGACTCAATATCTACCCTACCTAGCTTTTTTCAGACCATTGCTCTAAACACAATTTTTGTTGGCCTAAACATGAATTGTTAATGCTTCCGGTAGTAATAATTACTTTTATATGAACCGAGTGATTGGATGCAAACCATACCCCGTCGATGTGTGTGACAATCATATATCATCATAAATTCGTTTTTATTTTTAAACCTAACAACGGAAACATAACTGTTTCTTAATCTTCCTTCAATATATTATGATTTTAAATACTAAGTCATCGTCGGTACGAAGACGCATGCGTAGGTCCCTTAATAGAGGTTTGGCATTAATGGAAGATAGGTGGGTGGGTAGGTTGATTGACTAATTGATTTATTAAGGATTTAAAGTTTTATATATATATACGTCCTTTGTTTTATCAAGGACAAGTATAGAAGGATAGGAAACTTGCATCTCCTGACAAAATGTTGATGAAATAGCACACGAAGGATTCATAACTTGCAAATTAATCATTCATCATTCACAGGCAACTGATTTCATGAACATAATCTTAAGTTCTATGTAATCTTAGATGTTTAAACATGTGTCGATCGCGCAAAATGATCATGAATTAAAGATATTGAGGTTTGAAGGAAAACATATCGCAATTGTCGTTATTTTTGCTGCAGTATACAAATTTTGTAATCACAAGTACTTCAACAATTTTAAACACAAATTTCTGGGAATGGTATTACTATTTTGATGATAATTTCATTCTGCAATGTAAGAATTTTTATTCGAATGGAAGTTAAGATAGTTGAAAACGAGATTTTGCGTGAATACGCCAGCGTTCACGAAATCTCAATCAGTTGCCTTTCCTTCTCTGTATAATTCCTTGGTTTTATGTATGTAATAATTTTTATGTGAGTGACCCCCCCCCCCCCCCACCCCCTACACACACATACACACACCAGTCATTGCACACATAATTTTGATCTGACTAAAACAACTTGAACACTACCTAATGGGATTAATATCCTTGCATCTGTGCATCAATTAAGTCAGTATCCAAAAATTAGTGTCGTGCTCATCTACACGTAATGTAAGTAATATATGTATATGCAAAATGTCAAATAATTTGCTTAAAAACATGACTAGTTTGCAGTATGTAAGTTGTAATACAGCAACGTTACTCAGTGTCCAAGATAATTTTTATAATAAGAGGGTAATTTACCCCCAAAATAGAAAAAATAGAGATTCGGGTTTAGTAATTTACAAGGGTCTACAAGATAGAAGTCATATAACGTAATCAAGGTTTTTCATAGTTCAGTTGAGAGGAGTAACTTTACCCCCTACCTTTAAAGGTAATGGGTAACTTTTATTTGATTCTATGGTTGTGCCAATTCTATTATACGGATCGGAAGTTTGGGGTATTGATGAAAATAAGGAATTAGATAAATTACATATTAAGTTTCGAAACGCATCTTAGGTGTTAAACCACAAACTCCTAACGTAGCTGTATTAGGTGAACTAGGGAGATTTCCATTATCTGTTATCTGTGAACAACGTGCTACATGTATAAGCTATTGGACAAAAGTTATTAAAAGAACCAAGTTATTCAATTTAAAGTTTTTAATGAATAATGTACTTTACAAAATACCTGCTGTTGAGTTGGTAGTATGCACATGCTTTTAAATGGACTTGGTTTTGGAGATATTTGGTTGAATTTCAATTTAAACGCAATATATTCCTCCATGTTAAAACAAAGGATTTGTGATCAGTATTTACAAACTTGGAATACATTTCTTCAAAATATGCCAAAATTAGACTATTTGAAAAAATTTAAAACATGTTTTGAATATGAATATTACTTGGATTATATTCCAAATGAAACAAACCGTAAAACTTTAACAAGATTTCGACTGAGTGTCCATAATTTAGTAATTGAAACTGGGAAATACACAAATGTACAAAGGGAAAATCGTTTTTGCAGAGTATGTAATTGGGGGTTGGTTGAATCGGAGTATCATTTTCTCTTATGTTGTCCTACATATAGAACAATAAGAAATAAATATATTAAACATAATACTTTTCCAAATATTAATAATTTTTAAAAATATTTTGGCATCAAGGAAAAAAAATTGTAATCTGGCAAAATTTATAACCGAAGCTCAAAAGCTAAGGCAGGAAACTTTAAAAAAATTGATTGATTCTTGGTATGATTGTAAATGATTTTGTAATTATAGATGTATAAATACCATGACTGCTTCAGTTTGAATATGTGATATTTATGTATTTATTTGTATTTCATATCATTGTATGTCTATGCCATATTTAAATTAATTTGAATGTGAAAATGGCCATAGGCAATGTTTTGCTGATATGCCAATACATTGTAAACTTTAATAATTTTCAAAAACACTATCTCAATTCATCAGCATGGCATGACATGTCGCGCGTAAGACCAACACCTGTACCTCAAAGGTCAAGGTCTCACTTTGAGTTTCTTTGACAACAATTTGATGCTGTGTGAAAATAAAATAATGAAAAATGAAAGGGACGAAATATTTTCTTTCTTGACACTCGACTTTCTTACTCGACATTTGATTTTCTTACTCGACATTCGATCTCCTAACTCGACTGTCCTTATTCGATACTCGACAGTTAGAACGCATCTATCCCATTTACAAAGAATAGTATAAATAATCTTTATCATTATAGTTTCAATGATCATTTTATGTCAATCTAATGGAACGACATTATTCCAATGTCCACTATTTTATCAATAAATTGGGTCCTCCTTGGTCGATTAATCCAAGGCACTGCCGTCCAATGACCACAATGTCTTGTAGAAGAACGGTGTTTCTACTCTGATGCATTCCTCCAACAGTACCACTGGATATACCATTGATGATTATGTTATGTGTTGAAAATGACATTAGACCCCATAATGATATCCACATATATCAAACTTAATTTATATGTGTAGTTAATAAAAGTAACGCTTTGTTTCGTGTAAAATAATATTTTAATTTCATGTAGTGAGCACTGAAGTGGATTGGTCATAAATGGTAAAGACGGGCCCTGTTCGATCAGTTGGTAGCATGTCTGACTGTCAATCCAGGGGTCATGAGTTTGAATACCCGCCAGTAATCTACAACACTTTCTCCGTGATGACTGATAAACGACTATCAGTCTCATTGTCATTCGTCTCTAACTACTGTTTCAAAAGAGTTATGGACAAGTCGTCCCAAAGACAACTCGTACCACATTTTGAGACACGTTTTGAGACAATTTGTCCCCTTTTTAAAGACAACTCGTCCCATCAAAAGACAAGTCGACCAAATTGATTATTTGTTATACCGTTTCAAACGGGAACTATATCAGTTAGTTGCGCAAATGAGTTTAACTGATCGTCTGTTAACAACTACCTAAAATGTATTTATTTCACTTTGATTGTGCCACACGTTATTATAACAAATCACGTTCGGTGTATTCCTGGGTAGAAACAGTACTAAACATCATTTATAATCATATCACTACTTCAGTATGGATGTTTTATTAAGTAATTCACTGTTAAAACTTAGGAATTCATTTATATACATTAATTATTTTATTATATACATGTATATATATATATTCATTGTCGTGTTAAAATAAAGTACACGAGTAAGCGTTCCCCTTGATTTTCCATCTCTAGTTATAGAAGAAGAAGAAGGAGAAAAAGAAGGAGAAGAATAAAAAGACAAGAAGACTATACACAGTTTCTCAACAAACTAAAATGTTGCAGTAATATGCATATCTAAACACATAAACACAAAACGAGTTGAATGACTAACATGTACATATTTTAATATATAGACATATAACTGTCACTTCCGATACTATTATAAAAATCACACTTAAATGCAGGAAGGCTATGCTACAATAGCACGATGACACGATGGTAATGGCACGATAGTACGATAGCACGATGGTGATGGTACGATGGCACGATGACGATGACGCGATGTAATCGTCGTCATCGTGCTGTAGTGGCATCGCTTCATCACCATCGTGTCATCGCGTCATCGTCATCGTATAACGTGTCATTACCATCGTGTCATCGTACCATCACCATCGTGCTATCGTACTATCGTGTCATCACCATCGTGTCATCGTGCTATCGTGGCATCGCGTATGTTTGCTGACAAAGCGATATTACGATGGCTCTTATGTACACGACATCATGTGCAATACCCTCGCGCTTTGAAGCTAGTCTTTTGGCGTACGAAGCCAGTGGACAGCATCATACAGTGCTGTCCAGTAATTCTCATACAGAACTGTCTTGGTAAGTTCTTACAGTGTTGTCAGGGTTATTCTCATACAGTGCTGTCCGGTAATTCTCATACAGTGCTGTCACGTGCTGTCCACTTCTCCAGGTGCTGCACCGCTGGCTGGATAAGATGATTATTTTCCATGTCGGTTGAATTGTCTAAGTGGGTTCTTGTAACTAGTCGATTATGTCAGACACATAGATACATGTATTATGTCTCTGATTATGTCTATCTAGTTGAGTATAGTTGTTGTCTTGGAGGCTGGTGAATTGTTGATAAGTTTATACATGTTGATAAGATCTCGCAAGGTTCCCGTCGAAAGATGATTCTGAGGCATGCCGATTCTTGTTGGTTGTCAAAACGACCCTTTCTACCACCACGTTAAAAGCATAAAACCAATGATAGTTTAAAAGAATGTCTCAACCCAATCACCAAATAGTCTAGGAGAACTATAGCTGAACCTTGCAATAGGGTAAATACAAGTTGTTTTTTTTTCTTCCGTTTTCCAGTTCTTTATGGTGTTCTTAATGAGAATCCACTGTATGACACTTTGTCATCTTTGGGGAATTTATTTTATTTAAGGAAATTCAAAATGGCCGCCATCGTCAAATTTCAATGTTATTTTCTTTGAAAATAACCAATAAACTAAGGAAAATCCTCATATTTTATTGTCTACTAGCATGAGCATGTGCAAGCACATGGATATGAAAGCAAAGTTCAGTCGTAGTTATTATCATTATTATTATTTTAATCCAATTATTAATTTTATTCCAAAAAACATATGCTTATTTAAAACGTTATCAGAAATCAATTAACAAAGCAAGATGGAAATACGACTAGTATGCAGAGCATAATGCAATGCATGGTTTTCTTTTTTTCTAAAGAATAAATTAAACATCTTGTTCTTATTATGTTGTTATTACTTATATTTGTAACGAGGATATTAAAATTCATGTTTAAGTTGCAGAGAACGTATAAACTTGATAGGATATATCACACAAATTTCAGCAATGACTGGTTAGATAAAAACAGTGGTTTAAATAAAAACAAAACGCAATGTCATTAAATGATGACTCCTCCACACACAATAACAAAAATGAAACAACAACATTGTATTTAAGGATTTAATTGTTTTTATGTCGTCTCTGATTCTTAGCCTTTTTTCTCATTTTAGAACATTTGATAATTTTCACATTAGATGGATCCTTCAAAGTACCGGCCAAACAACATAAACACTGTGATCTCTCGTAACTGACTTAAAGAAGTTTGTGGTTAGGACTTCAACGGTTGCTATCTTTGGTCCGTCTGAGGTGTCATTACTGCTAGCTTATTCAAAAGTGAAGCTTTATTTCCTTTTCTTAGATCTCCATACTCATCAAACAGGTTAAATGGTAGGGAAGCTAACTCAAAGCTGAGTATCACTTGGAGGTCAAAATTTCTATGTGCACCTGTCACCAAACATGCTAGCATACAACTTTTCAGTATCATATACACTTTTTTCTCCTATTCCGACTCCCTTTTCATTGTTTCCAAATCTTTCTTGAGTGTATCATAAAAAACTATGTGAAGTTTGTTCTTGAATTTTTCAGCCATACGCTCACCAATTATCATTGCCTGTTGGACATTGACTTTTTATGTAGTAATGGCATAATTAACGTGCGTTACCGCGAAAAAATACGGAACATGAATGTAATAACTAGTTTGCTTCTCATTCGGCACGTAAGAACCATAGGGAATTCAAACTGTCGTCACAAGGTAATTTTTCTGTCTGAGGTCCTCAAGTTTTGACTGCAACATATCAATGTCCGTGCCTTCTATCAAAATTTCTCTTAGAATCTCTTAGTATTTCAGTGACAATCATACATAGTCCTCTCATTGCTTTTGGTCATGCTTTCCCATTAAGTATATTGGCTGTTCCCCTTAAGGCTGCTTTCAGCATATCCTTAATACAATACCCTTTCATAATTGATTGATTCTTTATTTCCTCCATAGTACAAATATACAGGAGAGTATAAACATTTAAACAGCAAATGGGAGTACAATAAATATACAAAAACATAATACACATATAGACAATTAAATGACAATCATATATATACAATACAAACAAACATATTACTTCGATAGTTCAAACAACTTACATATATACAAACAAAATAAATAAATGATATGTCCATTCAAATTGCAAAATATATTGACACTTTTAGAAGAGTATTGCATATAATGACTGATATGACTTGCCGAAACGAAACACAAGAACATACGTACACTATATGGGTGCTAAAAGTGGTATTAGTTCCAAATAATATCTTTCAAAAACATAATTGTATTCGTACCTTAAAAGTTAAATGAAAGGAACGCATTATTTGAAGACATTATTTTTTTTTTTTTTTTTTTTTTTTTTTAACAATTTGAATACAAACAATAAATATATAATATAATATCTAAAATTAAAATATTATTGTGTATTGTTATTTTCGTTGTCAATACGAGATAACGACGAGCTCAGCAACAAAGTGACAACACACAAAAGATGAAGTATTGTGTGTGTTATCTACATAAACATATATCTTAATGCTTTAGTCATATGATGTAAATGTCTAAATGTAATTTTTGAAATAGCAACCGGTTGTTTATCTGTCATGTTTAAAGACGGATAACCGGAAACTAGTTCTATAATTTGATTAAAGGCGTCCATGTTACAAAGCTTATCGTACATAACTGATCCACATACTTTGTGTATATTACATAATAAAGTATGTCGGAGGGAATTATTTGACGAGCAGAACAAAATTAAATGTTCAGCTACAGTGTCTGTAATAAGACTGCACTGCGGACAAACAGTTTGATATTTGCGGGCAAATAATTTACCAATTATAAAAGTAACAGTTCTACAGTATGGTAGAGAATCGCGATATATTTGGGAGAAATACCAAATACTGTTTGGTACGATTTCTCTTTGTATATTGAGAAAACTATTGAGACTGTCGTCTTGAACCAGTCTTGTTCTAAAGTCAAATTCGGCTGATTTATGTATACTTAATTTAAGTCTTTTTTTCCATTGTCTTAACGTAGGGAAGAATGCAGTGGAAATGTATTCCGTTAGAACATCGGTCAATTTGTATTTGCCTAGAATACGGTAGATATCTGGTATAAAACCCTGCGTTTTACGCGGATAAGACATGAATTGTATGAGCCTAATAACAAAAAGTGTGTTTATCCTGAAGCGTTTATTAATACTACATAATTGTCCAAACATCAAGAGCTTTCGCTTATCAATTTCATGCTCGATTCGTGTGAGGCCAATTAAAGCCAGCGCGACATCACTACGAGTTTGTTTTGGTAAAGACTGCATATGTTTAATACATTGAACATGTACTCGTTCTAGCGATTTGAGTTGCGTGTCCGTAATGGCGTTCCATAGTTCGCAGCCGTATAAAGCTCGCGAGAGGACAACAGTTTGATATAAATGTTTTACTGTAATTGGGTGTAAACCATTTTGATGGACGCCACAGTCGGCTAATCCAAAATATGTTTTACGTAGTTTAGTGCACGTGTCTTTAATGTTTTCATTCAGACACATGTCTTTACTACATGAAATGCCTAGATGAACATATGTATCGGTTTCAATGACAGTACTTTGGCCTAAACGCCATTGCCTTGAGTTATTTTGTGATTCAGAACTAAGGTAATTTTTCTGTCTGAGGTCCTCAAGTTTTGACTGCAACATATCAATGTCCGTGCCTTCTATCAAAATTTCTCTTAGAATCTCTTAGTATTTCAGTGACAATCATACATAGTCCTCTCATTGCTTTTGGTCATGCTTTCCCATTAAGTATATTGGCTGTTCCCCTTAAGGCTGCTTTCAGCATATCCTTAATACAATACCCTTTCATAAGAGTATCAATGCAACCAATGAACGACATGACATATTCCACTTAAGATCACCCACAGTTCTTCTCATTCTTTGTGACTCCTGACTACTTGAAGTTGATTCCCTCTGTCCATGTTCTTCTTATATCTGGATATATGCAGAGTCGATGTGTATTGAGAAGCACATGACTTATGGTATTTAATCTCTAAATTTGAGTCTTTTGCTAAACTCTGCTCCAGTTTTCTGTATAGGTCATCATGTCTTCGTTTACTTGCTAATATAATGCTGCTTACTGTTTCCGGGTCTGCTTCATATAAAGGTTTATTGAAGACATCATGCTTGAATAGGCATGCGTGTGTCATTCCGGATTAAAATGAATATATTACGCAACGAGGAAAGAAACAAATAATGCTACGACTATATGAAAGTGAAAGTTAATAACTGAAATCAAAAAAGTATTGATAACTGTCAATTTTGAGCGGAACTCCTTCCGTTTCGCGTTATTCGATTTTTTTAAGTTATTTGGTAAATAAAATAAATATATGGCTTTAGACATCTACATTAAAGACATTGACACGAAGAATATTCTACATAAGCTCATCTGTTGCCAAATAGCATTTTCACCGTCCGAATATGACGTCATCTGCACTTCTTTAGATCATCTTCCCCAACTTTGTAGTGTATTTTGGGAGTTTATTTGTTGTAGTTGTTTTAAAGAAACATCTCCTTTCTGAAGAGTATCAACTATGGGAGGCTGAAAGTGTCACAACTTGTTTGCTGGGAGTACACTGCTAGGTCATGCTGTTGCTTTGTGATGAATGGCATTTATTTAGTAATCTCAAAAGCCGCCTTAATGTCAAATTGGTTGTGTTAGCTATACTATTTGTGTGGGTTCAAATAATTTACGTTTGAGACAATAAATGAAATGTGTGATTATAAAAATATATTACCTCCCTTTTCTAATGATTATTTTATCTTGACATGTGAATCTCAGATCTGTATTTTTTTTAAAAAGATTACCTTCCAATCAGATCCCTTTTAATATCAATGTTATCAATATATTTTAATGTATTCAACAAAATAACAAAGTTCAAAAGATTAGTAAAAAAATACAAATAATGATTTTACGGTGGGGTAATATAATGGCTGATAACCCCCCCCCCCCCCCCCCCCCCCCCCCCCAAATGATGCCAAGGTGGCATACAGCGGATTCTTATTCAATACACCCTAAATAACAAGAAACAGCAATAAAACTTTGTATCTACCCTATTGCACGGTTCAGTCGATTTTCTCTATTATTCTCTTGGACTAAAGCAGAGACATCCGACATAGCTGAAAACATGTACCGTACGCATTAAACCTGGTAATTGATTGTTGGCCACTTGCAAGGCTGGAGATCCGGAAAACACGTCCTACCGCTTCGACAGCCACATCAACTAACTGCATTAATTATTTATATGTGCAAATAGCTCATTAATCATTATTAACCAGTGATTAATTGTGTTATAATTGTTTATATGTCTCTGAGTTAACGAGTAACAGGTCAAGAGTAAAGGACCGACTAGCACCTCTTTAAGGTTACTAAAAGGTAACGAAACGACCAATAAGGTGATTACGAAATGAACCATTTCAAAATCGGTGTATAAACAAATAATTTAGTATGCACCGCCAGCTACTCGTTCTAAAAAACTAAATTTAACACTTTCGCTAGTGTCCCGGGATGACCAACAATATGGTTACGAAATGATCAAATTATCTGGTTACGAAACAACTCGGTTACGAAATGATCAGAACCCTCGGTTATTAAGTCACTAGTATATGCGTGCGTGCGTGATTACATGCGCGCGTGAGTGTGTATTTATTATAAAAATGTTACATAACTAGCTAACTAGCATTTCGGTAAGAGAGCCGGAAATTAAACACCCGGGGTTTAGATCGTCCCTGTATTTGTACCAGTCAAGATGAAGGCGACCTTATTGAAGTACGATTGTTGTTAATACACTTCTTTAGTTCTCTTAAGAATCAACATATTTTGCTTAATTACAATTTAATTTGTTCTTCCCGTAAATCATCTGTTACTCTTTCACTAAGTTTTCTTTGAAGTTTATGATCTCTTATTGGCTAAGTGAAAACTGTTAAAGAAAAGTGGGTGGGGTAAAATAAATTGCGTCAGGAATTACGAACGTTTCTCGTGGAATCGGTACATGAGTAAAGCATCTGCACACGGAGTTTACGTATCAATCCGTACGTTTACACTTTTTTCAAAGTTTTTTATCCATTACTAGTGATAAAGTCTAGTGGTAGAGCACCCAACCCATGATCGGAGGGTCGTCGGTTCGATCCTCCGCCACGGCTATGTGTGATGTCCTTGAGCACGACACTTTTTCCGCATATGCTTTGTACTGGTTCTACCCACGAAGCCTTCGAACATGATTTGTCTAAGTTGTAAGAAGTAAAATAAATAAGTTTAAACTAAACAGTGATAAGATTAAAGTAATATCCTACCTTGTATCAAGGACTTATCCCTTGTATACCTAATGCCGCCATATACCTATTACTGCGAATGCCCATCTTATAACAATATCCCAGGACATGCGCAAAGATCCAACTTCCGTTAGTGTCGGCATTTGTTTACATTTCATACCTGCAACAGTTTATTACTCAGCACACTTAAGTATCTTTATATAACTGTTTATTATTGATACCATTATTTACATGGTTGACAAAATTTTAGACTTATGGTAATAGGTATGACCAGATTATATAGAAGGATAGGAAACTTGCATCTCTCTCTACCCAAGGACTAATAAGGATAGGAAACTTGCATCTCTCTCTACCCAAGGACTAATAAGGATAGGAAACTTGCATCTCTCTCTACCCAAGGACGGGTATGACTAAAATACGCAATGTCGATTTTTCGGCGCAATGGGCGCAATGTCGATTAAAAATCAAAATAACGTGAAAAGTGATGATTTAAAATCATTTATTTTAATTGAAAACTATATATATTAATAAAATAAGTATTTTCTGACCATAATTTGCTTTTAATCGAATTAAATTTGTAATCTTTAAACAATTTTAATTTTTTATCGACATTTCGCTCAACGAATAGCCATTGCGCCGTTGGTTATAAATATGAAAAATTATGATAACTTAAAATTTTATTTTATAAAATCATTTATTTGAATAATCAAGTATAATTATTAATGAAATATGTATTTTCCGACCATAAATGTGATATGTTATCATTAAAAATGATAATTTTATTTTTTCATCGACATTGCGCACAAGGAATTGTCATTGCGCTGTTGGTTGAAATATGAAAATTTATAAAAAAAATATATATTTTTGTTAAACTCATTTATTTGAACAATAAACTGTAATTATAAATGTAATAACTATTTTCCGACCATAAATTTGATATGTTATAATTAAAAATGACAATTTCATTGACATTGCGCCGTTGGTTGAAATATGAAAATTTATAAAAAATAAAAATATATATTTTTTAAACTCATTCATTTGAATAATAAACTGTAATTATAAATGTAATAAGTATTTTCTGACCATAATTTGCTTTTAATCGAATCAAATTTGTATTCTTTAAACAATTTTAATTTAGATCAACATTGCGCTCAACGAATCGCCATTGCGCGGTTTGTTATAAATATGAAAAATTATGATAACTTAAAATTTACCAACACTTACAGTTATGGCGGAGTTTTAATTGTTTCATCTTTGATCAAAAGCCAGCGTTAATGAGATAAAAACATGGCGATTCTTTTGATCAATTCTACAAAGTTAAGCCGGGCCCGATTAGCTCAGTCGATTACGCGTCTGACTATCAATCCAGGGGTCGTGAGTTCGAATCCCCCGCCTGGCAACAGTCTCCGTGATGATTGATATACGACATTGTGTCTCATTATCATTCGTCTCTCACCACTGATTCAAGTGGGAAAGTTATCAGTTACTTGCGGAGACGGGGTGTACTCGAGTACTGGTTAATCCCAGGAAACAGTGGTTAGGTTAACTGATCGTCTGTTAGCCCTCGATGGCATAAAAATGACGCTAAATATTCAATCAATCATTCAAAGTTAAAGCGATGACACAACTGTCTCATTCTATCAGGTGTGAAAAACTGCTGGTGAGATTTAAGTATCATAAGTGTGCATTAAAGAAGGCGCGATTAACAAATAACGTTTGATTTGTAATTTAAAAAAAACACAAAAACTAACAACACTTTGATTATATATCAAATTATATCTCAACCAACGGCGCAATGTCGATAAAAAAAATTAAAATTGTCATTTTATATTATAACATATCAAATTTATGGTCGGAAAATATTTATTTCATTAATAATTATACCTTGCTATTCAAATAAATGAGTTTATAAAATAATATTTTAAGTTATTATAAATTTTCATATTTATAACCAACGTCGCAATGACGATTCGTTGAGCACAATGTCGATGAAAAATTAAAATTGTTTAAAGATTACAAATTTAATTCGATTTAAAGCAAAGTACGGTAAAAAAATACTTGTTTTATTAATATTAATCGTTTTTAATTAAAATAAATGATTTTAAATCATCACTTTACACTTTATTTTGATTTTTAATCGACATTGCGCCAAAAAATCGACATTGCATATTTTAGTCATACCGCCCAAGGACTAATAAGGATAGGAAACTTGCATCTCTCTCTACCCAAGGACTAATAAGGATAGGAAACTTGCATCTCTCTCTACGCAAGGACTTATAAGGATAGGAAACTTGCATCTCTCTCTACCTAAGGACTTATAAGGATAGGAAACTTGCACTTCCTGGCTAAATGTTGATAAAATAGCAAACTATGGATTCATTATTTGGCAATTAATCATTCATAAGTCACAGGCAACTGATTTCTTGTACATAAACTGTAAGTTGTATGTAATCTTAGATGTTTAAATTTGTTTCAATCACGCAAAATAATCTTGATTTAAAGATATTGAGGTTTGAAGAAAAATTTCTCATAATCTGCTGTTATTTTAGCTACAGTGTTCAAATTTTGAAGTCAAAAGTACTGCAACAATTTTAAAGACAAATTTCCGGGAATGGTATTCTTTTGATGAGAATTTCATTCTGCAGTGTAAGAATTTTGATTTGTGTTCCTGAGATGAATGGAAGTTGATATAATTGAAAACGAGATATTGCAAGATTTTGTGTGAATATGCGAGAGTTAACAAACTCTCAATCAGTTGCCTTTCCTTCTCTATATATAATTTCTTGCTCTACCTAAATGTTAATAAAAAAAATTTCATTACCAATGGAATTCTCTACAAAACAAGCCCATTCCCATTTAAGTGTGTTTAAAATCATTGAAGTACTTACGATTACAAAATTTGTATACTGTGCAACTAAATAATCAAGGAAAGTACTTGAAAGTTTACTTCAAACTGTATTATATTAAATTCAAGATCATTTTCTGTGTTTTAAACAGTATAAAACATCTAAGGTTACATACACCTTACATTTTATGTTAATCATTTGACTGTGAAATTCAAATAATTAATTTGCCCAATTATTAATTCTTAGCCTGCTATTTTATAAACAGGAAAGCCGGGCATACTGTAATGGATAGAGTGTTGGCCTCTCAAACCAGAGGTTGCAGGTTTAATCCCCAGATTGACCCAATGCCTCTCATTAAACAACACTCAGTGCTGGTTCTACCCAGGAAGTGTACTCGAGAGCATTTCATAAAAACTCTGAGCTTTCATGGCAATCAGTTAGTATAAACTAAACATAGAAAATTGGTTTCTCAGTTTGACTGTTTCATTCTCTGTAAACAATCAATTAAAATTGCAATTATCTGGATAATTCTCATACAATGCTGTCTGGGTAATTCCCATACAATGTTGTCTGGGTAATTCTCATGCAGTGCTGTTGGGTAATTCTCATACAGTGCTTTCAGGGATAATTTTCATACAGTGCTGTAGAGGTAATTCTCATACAATGTTGTCAGCTAATTCTCATACAGTGCTGTCGGGTAATTCTCATACAGTGCTGTCGGGTTATTTGCATACAGTGCTGTCGGGTAATTCTCATACAGTGCTGTTTTGGTGATTCTCATAGTGCTGTCTGGGTAATTCTCATATAGTGCTGTCTGGGTAATTCTCATACAATGCTGTCTGGGTAATTCTCATACAGTGATGTCTGGTAATTCTCATACAATTCTGTCTTGGTAAGTTCATACAGTGCTGTCTGGTTAATCTCATACAGTGCTGTCAGGGTTATTCTCATACAATGCTGTCTGGTTAATCTCATATAGTGCTGCCTGGTTAATCTCATACAATGCTGTCTGGGTTATTCTCATACAATGCTGTCTGGGTAATCTCATACAGTGCTGTCAGGGTTATTCTCATACAGTGCTGTCTGGGTTATTCTCATACGGTGCTGTCTGGGTTATTCTCATACAGTGCTGTCTGGGTAATTCTCATACAGTGTTGTCTGGGTGATTCTCATACAGTGCTGTCAGGGTGGTTCTCATACAGTGCTGTCTGGGTAATTCTCATACAGTGCTGTCTGGTAATTCTCATACAGTGCTGTCTTAGTAAGTTCTTACAGTGCTGTCTGGGTAATTCTCATACAGTGCTGTCTGGTAATTCTCATACAGTGCTGTCTTGGTAAGTTCTTACAGTGCTGTCTGGGTAATTCTCATACAGTGCTGTCTGGGTAATTCTCATACAGTGCTGTCAGGGTAATTCTCAAACAGTGCTGTCAGGGTTATGCTCATACAGTGCTGTCTGGGTTATTCTCATACAGTGCTGTCAGGGTAATTCTCATACAGTGCTGTCAGGGTTATTCTCATACAGTGCTGTCTGGGTAATTCTCATACAGTGCTGTCTTGGTAAGTTCTTACAGTGCTGTCTGGGTGATCTCATACAGTGATGTCAGGGTTATTCTCATACAGTGCTGTCTGGGTAATTCTCATATAGTGCTGTCTGGGTAATTCTCATACATTACTGTGCTATCTGGGTAATCTCATACAGTGCTGTCAGGGTAATTCTCATACAGTGCTGTCTTGGTAAGTTCTTACAGTGCTGTCTGAGTAATTCTCCTACAGTGCTGTCCGGTAATTCTCATACAGTGCTGTCAGGGTTATTCTCATACAGTGCTGTCTTGGTAAGTTCATACAGTGCTGTCTGGGTAATCTGATACAGTGCTGTCAGGGTAATTCTTATACAGTGCTGTCAGAGTTATTCTCATACAGTGCTGTCTCGGTAATTCTCATAGTGCTGTCTGGGTGATTCTCATACAGTGCTGTCTCGGTAATTCTCATACAGTGCTGTCTGGGTGATTCTCATATAGTGCTGTCTGGGTTATTCTCATACAGTGCTGTCAGAGTTATTCTCATACAGTGCTGTCTGGGTAATTCTCATACAGTGCTGTCAGGGTGATTCTCATACAGTGCTGTCAAGTGATTCTCATACAGTGCTGTCTGGGTAATTATCATACAGTGCTGTCTTGGTAAGTTCATACAGTGCTGTCTGGTTAATCTCATACAGTGCTGTCAGGGTTATTTGCATACAGTGCTGTCAGGGTAATTCTCATACAATGCTGTCTGGGTAATTCTCATACAGTGCTATCTGGTAATTCTCATACAGTGCTGTCTTGGTAAGTTCTTACAGTGCTGTCTGGGTAATTCTCATACAGTGCTGTCTGGGTAATTCTCATACAGTGCTGTCAGAGTAATTCTCATACAGTGCTGTCAGGGTTATGCTCATACAGTGCTGTCTGGGTTATTCTCATACAGTGCTGTCAGGGTAATTCTCATACAGTGCTGTCTTGGTAAGTTCTTACAGTGCTGTCTGGGTGATATCATACAGTGCTGTCAGGGTTATTCTCATACAGTGCTGTCTGGGTAATTCTCGTACAGTGCTGTCTGGGTATTTCTCGTAGAGCGCTGTCAGGGTAGTTCTCGTACAGTGCTGTCCGGTAATTCTCATACAGTGCTGTCTTGGTAAGTTCTTACAGTGCTGTCAGGGTTATTCTTACAGTGCTGTCTGGTAATTCTCATACAGTGCTGTCCGGTAATTCTCATACAGTGCTATCCGGTAATTCTCATACAGTGCTGTCAGGTTTTTTTTCTCATACAGTGCTGTCAGGGTTATTCTCATACAGTGCTGTCTGGAATTTCTCATACAGTGCTCGGTAATTCTCATACAGTGCTGTCAGGGTTATTCTCATACAGTGCTGTCAGGGTGCTGTCTGGGTAATTATCATACAGTGCTGTCCGGTAATTCTCATACAGTGCTGTCTGGGTCTTTCTCATACAGTGCTGTCCGGTAATTCTCATACAGTGCTGTCTGGGGTTATTCTCATACAGTGCTGTCTGGGTAATTCTCATACAGTGCTGTCGGGTAATTCTCATACAGTGCTCTTTTGGTAAGTTCTTACAGTGCTGTCAGGGTTATTCTCATACAGTGCTGTCTGGGTTATTGTCATACAGTGCTGTCTGGGTAATTCTCATACAGATCTGTCAGGGTTATTCTCGTACAGTGCTGTCTGTGTTATTCTCATACAGTGCTGTCTGGGTAATTCTCATACAGTGCTGTCAGGGTTATTCTCATACAATGCTCTCTGGGTAATTCTCGTACAGTGCTGTCTGGGTAATTCTCGTACAGTGCTGTCAGGGTAATTCTCGTACAGTGCTGTCCGGTAATTCACATACAGTGCTGTCTTGGTAAGTTCTTACAGTGCTGTCAGGGTTATTCTCATACAGTGCTGTCGGGTAATTCTCATACAGTGCTGTCTGGGTTATTCTTATACAGTGCTGTCTGGGTAATTCTCATACAGTGCTGTCCTGTAATTCTCATACAGTGCTGTCGGGTTATTCCCATACAGTGCTGTCTGGGTAATTCTCATACAGTGCTGTCAGGGTTATTCTCATACAGTGCTGTCAGGGTTATTCTCATACAGTGCTGTCCAGTAATTTTCATACAGTGCTTTATTCTCATACAGTTCTGTCGGGTAATTCTCATACAGTGCTATTTGGGTTATTCTCATACAGTGCTATCTGGGTTATTCTCATACAGTGCTGTCTGGGTTATTCTCATTCAGTGCTGTCAGGGTTATTCTCATTCAGTGCTGTCAGGGTTATTCTCATACAATGCTGTCTGGGTTATTCTCATACAGTGCTGTCTTGGTTAGTTCATACAGTGCTGTCTGGTTAATCTCATACAGCGCTGTTGGGGTAATTCTCATACAGTGCTATATGGGTAATTCTCATACAATGCTGTCTGGGTAATTCTCATACAATACTGTCTGGGTAATTCTCATACAGTGCTGTCCAGTAATTCTCAAGACTTTTTCAAAGAATTTTTGGAAGACATTCTAGAAAATAAGATGTCAACATGAAAAAAAATCCTCATTTAACTCTCGCCGCAAGTGACTTTGAAGTTAAAATAATTGACCAGTTTTGACGTGTTCAAGTTTCTGTGTCCCATTGAAAGAACTAGATGCTGTTTTGTATATACTGTAATTTCAAGAGTCCAACACTCTATCTATATTATAAATATTTTGAGTTGATTTTATTTCAGAGTGACTGCCAAGGTTGGACTAGCATTTGGGGCTGTGTTTGTCACTGTAGACCAGGGAGTCTGGAGTTGTGAAAGTAAACAAGGATACAAAGCCTTGACCAAAGTTCGCAGTACAGTGCTACCTGTGGCAAATGAATATGTAGAAAAGGTGATAATTTTGTGGTCAAAACAAATACATAGAAAAGGTGATAATTATGTGGTCAGAACGAATATGTAGGAAAGGTGATAATTTTGTGGTCAAAACAAATATGAAAAAAAGATGATGACTGTGGTCAGAACGAATATGTAGAAAAGGTGATAATTATGTTGTCAGAAGGAATATGTAGAAAAGGTGATTTTTTTATGTTTTCAGAAGGAATATATAGAAAAGGTGTTAATTATGTGGTCAGAAGGAATATGTAGAAAAGGTGATAATTATGTGGTCAGAAGGAATATGTAGAAAAGGTGATAATTATGTGGTCAGAAGGAATATGTAGAAA
Source organism: Panopea generosa (assembly GCA_029582155.1). Lineage (NCBI taxonomy): Eukaryota > Metazoa > Mollusca > Bivalvia > Adapedonta > Hiatellidae > Panopea > Panopea generosa. Next base: position 24,819,470 of record CM055912.1, on the reverse strand, counting down.
AGGTGATAATTATGTGGTCAGAAGGAATATGTAGAAAAGGTGATAATTATGTGGTCAGAGTAGCTTGTTTGATGTTTCTTAATTTCTTAAGTTAGTAGAAGATCAGTAGTGTTGTGTCTGTCCGTCTGTCTAGCACATTTACATTTAATGTCATAAATTACAAAGTACTTTCATACTTAATCATGGTATATTGTTACATTGATGTGAAATAAACAAAATCTGGGAAATCAACATTTTGATTAATTACTCTCCTGCAATCCTGCAACTTTGTATAGCTATTGGACACACATTTAGACCAATATCATCGTTTACATACTCGCTATGCAATTTTTGTATGGCACATGTCTTGATAAATTTTATTAGAAAATTAATGGGTACCATTTTGCTTTTGGTGTCTCTTTAAGTCTTTTGATTGAGATTTTCCGTATTTTGTTATCTACCTTCGTCTGTGATTTACCTTCGTCTGTTGTTGTGTCTTTAATTTTTGGTTCATACAACTTCTCTGAAACCACTTAACAGATTTTCACCAAATTTTGTGTGAATTTTTCTTACACAAAGCTCTCTCAAATATATTAAATTGATGACCCTGGGGTCAAATTTGACTCTGCCCTAGGGGTTTATCATTATTTTTTAAAAAAATCTTCTTATCTGAAAGTGCAAGGCCTGGAGCTTTGATATTCTACCAGCAGTATCATCTAATGAGTTTCTATCAAGTTGTTCAAGCCATGACCCTAGAGTCAAAATTGGCTCCACTCAAGGGACATGTCAGTTTAACATAGGGAAATTTATATTTAAAATCTTCTTCTCAAGAACCGCCCAATCAAATTCATTCATATTTGCTATAAACAATTCTTATACTAGGAGTTTGACATTTGTTCAAATAATGGGAGCTAGGATTATTTCAATTATCTTCATGTCTGGAGCATTGCTTAGCCATAAAAGTTCAGATAGGGTCCTTTAAAGGGGATTTGATATAAATAAGAGACCAGCAGGGGCCCAAAAAAGATAAAATTGTGAAATTTCAAAAATGTTCTTCTCCGAACATGCAAAGCCTGTAGCTTTGATATTTTGCATGTAGTATCAATCAACTATTGAGTTTCTATCAGTTTGTTCAAGCTATGACTTTAGTGTCAAAATTAGCCCCGCCCTGGGGACATATCAGTTTAACATAGGGAAATTTACTTTTCCAATCAAATTTGTTCATGTTTAGTATATATGATCCCTATGACTAGGAGTTTCATATTTGTTCAAATAAATTGGCTAGAATTGATTGGGGTCCATTAAGAGGACTTTGATTTTGACATAGAAATACAATGGAAAAACAGTCAATTCTATTTTTATCAGTTATTTTAGGAATTATTGTAATCATTTTGAGGTCTGGTGTATTGTTTAATCATAACAGCTGAGCCCGAGACGTTTAAAGGGTATTTAATATCCATAAAGGGCCAGCAAGGATCCAAAAAGGGATAACCTCTTGTTAGCTCACCTGAACCAAAGCCTCACAGGTGAGCCTTTGTGATCGTCTGGTGTCCGTCGTCTGTCGTCCGTCGTTAACTTTTAGCTTCTAACAACTTCTCCTCTAAAATCACTGGGCCAGTTTTGATATAACTTTACAGAAATGTTCCTTGAATGACCCTCTACCAAGTTTGTTCAAGCCATCTTAATTCATCAAAAAACATGGCCGCCAGGGGCGAGGCAAGTTTAATTAGTAAAAAATTAAAAAATCTTCTTGTCAGAAACTACTGGCTCGATTTTAAAATCATTTCACAGAAATGTTCCTAGGGTGACCGTCAACCAAGTTTGTTCAAGTCATCTTGGTTTGTCGAAAAACATGGCAGCAAGGGGGTGAGGTTGGTGTATTAGCTCTATTGGCCAAAAGCCAGAAGTGCTTATGCGATGGAGCGTTGTCTGTCGTCCGTCGTCTGACGTCTGTCATCTGTTAGCAGCACTTTCTCTGAAACCACTAGGCCAATTAGACTGAAACTTCACATGGGTGTTCTTATTGCATAGGTGATTATACAGAAGATTTTTTTTTATCTGGAATTCAAGATGGCCACCGTTACTAAAAATAGTCCAAAACTTAAAAAATCTTCTTCTCATGAACGGCCCAACAGATTTTCAAAATGTTTATGTAGTAATGATGACCAACTATAGTTTTATTAGATTTGTTGAAATGGTGTCCCTAGGTTTAATTATGACTCAGCCCCGAGGGTTCAATTAGGGGACACATGTCATTATAATAATTTTTTTTTTTTTTTTTTTTTTAAATGGAAATGATTTTGCCTATATCTTCACAGAAGCATTGTTTGGTGAAGGAGGTTCAGATTTGTAAAAGTGACTGGGTTCAACTGTCTTAAGGGGTCAGGAGGGGCCCCGAAAGGGTAAAAATTGGTTATTACTAAATTCGTTTTCTTAAGAACCGGTATGTCAGATTTGTTCATATTTTGCATAAATTATCCCTATGTGTAGGGGTTTGATTGCAGATAAGAATTTAGGGGCTAAATTTAATAGGGGCCCTGTAAGGGGACTTTTACATAGGGATACTATGGGAAAACAGAAAATTCACTTTTTCTTTCATCTGTTCTGAAACCACTAGGCCAATTAAACTGAAATTTCACAAGGATATTTGTATTGCGTAGGAGACTATACAAAAGATTTTTTTTTTTCGATTTGAAATTCAAGATGGCCCCCATTATTAAAAATGGTCCAAAACATAAAAAATCTGCTTCTCATGAACGGCCCAACAGATTTTCAAAATGTTTATGTAGTAATGATGACCAACTATAGTTCTGTTAGATTTGTTCAAATGGTGTCCCTAGGGTTAAAAATGACCCTGCCCCAAGAGGTCAATTAGGGGACACATGTCAATATAATATTTTTTATGCCCCCCAAAAATTTTTTGGGTGGCATATAGTTATCGCAGTGTCGGTCCGTCTGTCTGTCCTGGTGGACAAATGGGTATTTAAGTGTCTAGGGTTTAGGGTTAGTAATTTTTATGGACAGTTGAAAAGCTGTTGAAAAAGCATTACATGGCTGTTCTAGACACTTAAAAAACAGCTCTTAGGTAGCTTTTTTTCTCTTACATGGCTAAAATTTAGCCGCACAGGTAATACGATTGACGCAAAGAAGCCAATTAAATACCCATTTGTGAGAACCCCATAAACTTTTGTCCAATTGTTCATGGACATTCCTTATGAGCTTATACAGCTTTTAAACCTCGTTTTGAAAATACCGCATTATCTCGGACAAACTAATTTGTCTATTCTATGGACAGTTAAATAAGGTTTTCTCCCTTTGATTAAATAACTTGTTTTAATCAAGTAGACTGGTTCGACAAATTACTGTTTGGTAATAGACGAACGTCATTTGAAACCGTATACCAGTTTTAACCGGAAGTCGGAAGTTTTCGCGACAACGACCTCGTGGAATTGAAGTCCTCGCGGGAAAGGAGAAAAACAAGCCAGGGTAAGTTAAAGCTTTTTAGAGGGTTATAAGGACATAACCACCTAATGCAGGGTTTCTGCCATGTTACCTCATTTGAATAATTATCCAGCATTGTTTCTTTTAAATGATTTTGCCCTACTTAAAGCGATTGATTGCATTCCATACCGTTACCTTCAGCATCACCGCGTCATAAGATACAATAACGGTTATCTTATTGTGTTTAATCATTACGGTGTATTTATTATGTGTACAACGGGACTAGCAGCACTCGGAATATTCTTCCAAGCGTTCCGTTAAAAGGTTACAATATTTATTTTTGATCATTTTCACGTTACACAAGGGTTGCAGTATTCAGACTTGTCTAAATGTTCCATAGGCTAAATAAAAAATATGTCTGGTTCAGGTAACCCGAACGACCCTAATTTTTCCTGCTGGCCCTTAAGTTTTGTTTTTCTTCAATTTTTTGGGTGCGAATATTTTGAGTACGAAACTTTCGTTAATTCAGGAGCAAGTTGGCAGTAATTTTACTTGCTTAGGTAGTCTCAATAGTTCGACTGCAAGACAGACCGATTTTTTACAAACTGATATTACATAGATGTCTGTCTTTATAGATGTCTGTCTTTATGTCTATGTTGTACATAAAGCAAGCGTCAGTGTATATGTCAACATGTTTTTTAAATATGTACACTGAAATAAATGTGTACACGACTGTCCGAATTTTGGGTTGTCCGAAATTCTGGGTATTCAACCAGTACAGTAACAAATATATGACAACTCTTGCAGAAGCAGCTGTCATTTCGATTATTTTGCTGATATTTTCGAGAATAAAACTTGCAAGGCATCATACACTCCACCCACTTTTACATTTTAGGCAGTATGCAAAATAAGATAATTGAAAATGTGAATTTCTGAAAGCAATTACTTATTATTGACCAACTTAAATGATTAACAATAATTGCTTTATTTAAACGTTTTTTTTTTTAAAAAGGGACATACTTCTATGCTTAAATGTCTACGTCCCTGTAAAGGGTTCGACAGTACAGGAAGATAGATAGATAGATTTTCTCAATAAATTTAATTAAACTCCAATTCCAAAGCTACAAATTGTTTCAAAACTTACATTTTGTTTCAGTAAGTTGTAATATTCCAATATCTATTGGTATCAAAATGTAAAACTTGAGAAATTAGATTGAATAAGAAAGAAATAATAATCTTTTAAAATGATTTCGTATTAAGGGAGATAACAAAATTTCATAAAATGCTATAAGTCCTTCATTTCCAAATAGAATCTAATTCTTTGAAATGGGTATTTTTGTTCATTAACCCTTTACCCCATAGATACGTTTTTTAACGCATATGCGACCAGTGCAGATCCAGATCAGCCTGCAAATCAATGCAGTCTGATCAGGATCTCCACTGTTTGCTGTTCAGTCAGAAATTCGTTTATGGATATAAAAGCAAAAAGTGGAGATGCTGATCAGACTGCACAGATGTGCAGGCTGATCTGGATCTGCACTGGTTGCATACGCGTTAAAGCGCATATCTATGGGGTAAAGGGTTAAATAAATCTCTAAAAATATTAATGAAAACTGAAAAATGTCAGAATTTATTGCTCAATCATGATTGACCACATTTAATTGGGTTTTGGGATGTTTTTTTCATGGGGTTCTCTGTCCATCTTTATGTGCTTTTGTCTTCTGGTCATCAGGAAACATGTTGTCCACTCATTTTCATGAGCTTTGTGATAGTCAATGTCCATTGCTAGGGGGGTTGAGAGAAGTTGCACTGTCCATTTCCTCTTGGAATCAACCAAACCAAGATTTGTCTTATCTAAGGCTACTATTGTATTTATTGCTTGCACTCTGTTTCCAAAGGACCTATTGTCAGACTCTATTTAGATATCAAATTTTACTGTTTTAGTATGGACAATATGTACTGGAGTTCTTTGAGTGGAATCCCGATTCGGTGCAAATGGCCAGTAAAAGTGGTGGACTGGAGGGTTAAAGATAGGGACAAAGTTATGGTGTATTGCAACAGTGATAATGCATGGTAAGTGCCAAATTAATTTCTAAGCTTATAAAATCTTTACAGTAGCTCTTACTGAGTCATAAAACTTCCAAGGATTTTTGTTTTGACAGATTTCAAGTACTATACACCATTTTTAGCTCGACTATTCGAAGAATAAGTAGATTTATCCTAGTCACCAGAGTGTCTGCGTCGGCGTCCACGTCGGCGTAACAACTTATGTTAAAGTTTGCGTACCACCTCAAATATTTTCAAAGTCCATTGACATATGGCTTTGAAACTTTGCACACTTGTTCACCATCATGATCCCAAGCTGTAAACAAGAGGAGGTAACTCTATCAAGCATTTTGACAGAATTATGCCCCTTTTTCTACTTAGAATTTACGTTAAAGTTTGCGTACCACCCTAAATATTTTCAAAGTCCATTGACATATGGCTTTGAAACTTTGCACACTTGTTCACCATCATGATCCCAACCTGTACACAAGAGGAGGTAACTGTATCCAGCTTTTTTACAGAATTATGCCCCTTTTTCGACTTAGAATTTACGTTAAAGTTTGCAAATGTGCAGGCTGATCTTGGTCTGCACTGGTTGCATAGGCAAATACAATTGCTGCTAGCATGCAAAGAGTTAATATTCATGTTTAATGCTGTTGTTTATGTACCAATTGTTATATTATTATAAATGTTCATTGCAATGGGCATTTTATTAAAAATGCATATTTTACTGATAAAATCATTTATTGGTTTAACTGTTTAAAGTGCCAAAAGTATTTAAACAATATAGAAAGTTAGCAGTAACCTTTCGGGTCAATTAAAGCTTTAGTTAGATTTGAAAATGTATTCTTTCAGGTTAATACTTTATTAAACAATTTTTTAGAAAACCCTTTGCAAGAATGTATGGAATGATGTACATGTGTGATGTTTAAAATAATCTGTATCTGGGCATTTTAGTTTTCTGTCATCTGTTTTCTTTTAGATGTGATGATGTGACTTACCCAGACATTCTGACAGAGTTATGCTGTACATACAAAGATGACGAAAAGAGTGAAGATAAAATATTGAGTGTCTGTACTTACAAAGATGGTGAAAAGAGTGAAGATGAAATATTGAGTGACTGTACTTACAAAGATGACAAAAATAGTGAAGAAAAAATATTGAGTGTCTGTACTTACAAAGATGACGAAAAGAGTGAAGATGAAATATTGAGTGACTGTACTTACAAAGATGACGAAAAGAGTGAAGATGAAATAGTGAATCACTGTAATTCCAAAGATGACGGAAAGAGTGAAGATGAAGTAATGAATGACTGTAATTCCAAAGATGATGAAAAGAGTGAAAATGAAATAGTGAATTACTGTAATTCCAAAGATGATGGAAAGAGTGAAGATGAAGTAATGAATGACTGTAATTCCAAAGATGATGAAAAGAGTGAAAATGAAATAGTGAATTACAGTACTTACAAAGATGACGAAAAGAGTGACGATGAAATAATGAGTCACTGTAATTCCAAAGATGACGGAAAGAGTGAAGATGAAGTAATGAATGACTGTAATTCCAAAGATGATGAAAAGAGTGAAAATGAAATAGTGAATTACTGTAATTCCAAAGATGACGGAAAGAGTGAAGATGAAGTAATGAATGACTGTAATTCCAAAGATGATGAAAAGAGTGAAAATGAAATAGTGAATTACTGTACTTACAAAGATGACGAAAAGAGTAAAGATGAAATAATGAATGACTGTACTTACAAAGATGACGAAAAGAGTAAAGATGAAATAATGAATGACTGTACTTACAAAGATGACGAAAAGAGTGACGATGAAATAATGAATGACTGTACTTACAAAGATGATGAAAAGAGTGACGATGAAATAATGAATGACTGTACTTACAAAGATGATGAAAAGAGTAGTGAAGATGAAATATTGAATGACTGTACTTACAAAGATGACAAAAAGAGTGAAGATGAAATATTGAATGACTGTAATTCCAAAGATGATGAAAAGTGTGACGATGAAATAATGAATGACTGTACTTTCAAAGATGACGAAAAGAGTGAAGATGAAATGACTGATGATGATTCGAACTATGACTCTGATTATAAACCAGATCACGACACTGACAGAGTTGAAGACAGTGACTCAGAATCGGGTGCATCAGATGTTTATCCTGCTTTGAACAGGTCAAGAGTTGATGTTAACCCAGAAACAATTAAAAGCACAAGAGCATTCAATGGATCTGTAGGTGAAGTCAACCCTGAAATGGCTGAAGTGTCTACTAATGCCTTTAAGTATGAACCTCCTTTAACAAGAGATCACCCCCTCAGTCCCAGTGAAATTCAAAAATGTGTTAAATATCCAAAAATCTTCACAAAAAAATATGATAAAGGATCTAATGAGAAATCAAAAACTGGAAGAAAATATGACACAGTTCATGCATGTCTTTACTGTAAAAAACTTAGAACTAATATACAAACACATCTTTTAGATTTACATTTCTCTAAGCAGGCCGTGAAAGAGTTAAAACAACTGCAAAATGAAGAAAAGAAATGTATGTCTGATGAAGGTAAAAAGAAAATCAGAAAAATAATTTCAAGGAAACTTCAGTAGTTGTCTGCCTGTGGTTTATGGGTTTTTCAAGATGTCCATTATTGTGGGCTGTCTAGGTCAAGATGTCCATTTTTGTGGGGTCAGTAATTGTCTGTCTGTGGTTTATGGGTTTTTTAAGATGTCCATCATTGTGGGCTCTCTAGGTCAAAATGTCCATTTTTGTGGGGTCAGTAATTGTCTGTCTGTGGTTTATGGGTTTTTTGAGATGTCCATCATTGTGGGCTATCTGGGTCAAGATGTCCATTTTTGTGGGGTCAGTAATTGTTTGTCTGTAATTTATGGGGTTTTCAAGATGTCAATTATTGTGGGCTCTCTAGGTCAAAATGTCCATTTTTGTGTGGTCAGTAATGTCTGTGGTTTATGGGTTTTTTAAGATGTCCATTTTTGTGGGCTTTCTGGGTTAAATGTCCGTTAAGATGTCCATTCAGTAATTGTCTGTGGTTTATGGGTTTTTTAAGATGTCCATAATTGTGGGCTCTCTGGGTCAAAATGTCCATTTTTGTGGGGTCAGTAATTGCCTGTCTGTGGCTGTATGGGGTTGTCAGTGTGGCCCTTTGTCTGTCTGTGCTTAATGGGCTTTTCAAGATGGCCACCTTTGTGGGGTCACTTAACCATTATGTTTACCATTACAATGATTTATCAAAATAAAAAGTAAAAAGATAACATTTGTTTGTTAAACCTTGTTTCTTTTTTGGGAAGAGATCTTAGAACTGATCTGAATAAGATGCATGTACATAGAGAATAAGTGTGACTAGAAAAAATTCAGGGGGGAGGTAAGTAATTTAATAGTGACTAGTAAACAAAGCCAGTGCTCCTGGATTAAGAACCAGTACAGGACTATTCTCAACAAATTGACTTCTCCAGAAAGGTCAGATGTTTTCAGAAGGATTTCATGCACAATTTATTTAATCAAATCATCATGTAGAACAAAAGTCTGACCTCTCATTTATCTGCACTCACCTTTTGAGTTGAGCGGGCAGGATTAGTCCTCATTTCTGGTACATTCCTAGACTGGCTACTTAACACTGGTTCTGCTGCATCTTCATCATTTATTTTTCTGACTTCTAAAAGGAATACTCAAAAAGCATTTTAAAATGTTAAAAGTTATTATTATTATTATTCCCCCACCAAACAAAAGTTTGTGTGCGGTGGGGTGGGGGTCTATATAGGAATGACTTTGTCCATACCAATTAAGTTTTTTGAGTATCTGTAGAACCTTATTAGGAATAACTTTGAAACTTAAAACATGAACAAATGTTCTGAGACCTAGTGCATCAGCCAACGTTTATAACTCTGAACCTTATTTTCACAGGATTATGCCCCTTTTTTCACTAAGAAAATGTCCAAAGAATGACTGGTCATATCTCTAGAACCTTGGAAGGTTACAATCCTTTTAAAACTTAATACATTTATAAAGGGGACAATGTTAGGTTCATAATTCTGACAATATTTGATAGGATTATGCCCCCTTTTCAGTTAGACTATGAATATTCTTTGGGTTAGTTTTGATTTGTTCTGATATACATGTGTTTTTCTTGTATTGAATAGTTTTTTTTAGTGGGCTACCATCATACAATACAAAATGTACTGTTACTGAAAGGCAACAGTAAACTTTTATACTTCAGTTTCCTGTCTCATAACTTTGTTCATTTTAGTTCACAGATTACTAGGTATTCAAACACTAGTAAATTAATACAAAATGAAACAAATGAGCATGGCCTGCCTCCTCGACATAAATCAACCTTTTAGAGTTATTCATCTTTAAAGGTTGGTGAATGTGTAGCGACCGCCTTTAATACCATCAAAAGCCTGTTCTGAGACAGTGTATTGGGGGGGGGGGGGGGTTGAACAGCATTCAGCAATGGCTCTTGTTTGTATATGGCTTTGTTGTCTCTAGAAGCCCTTTAGCAGTCTTTTTTTGGACTTGGACAATCACCCCATTAACTGAAACCACATTAACACCAAAATGTTGGAGTAAAACTTATGGCCCCTTAATATTGGATAAAAATAACCACATAATCTAGGAAACTCATTAACCTGAATTGTTGGTCCGTCCGTCCGTCCGTCTGTCCGTCCGGGCGGACAAATGGGTATTTAAGTGTCTAGGGTTAAGGGTTAGTAATTTTTATGGACAGTTGAAAAGCTGTTGAAAAAACATTAAGTGGCTGTTCTAGACACTTAAAAAACAGCTCTTAGGTGGCTTTTTTTCTCTTACGTGGCTAAAATTTAGCCACACAAGTAATACAATTGATGCAAGAAACCACTTAAATACCCATTTGTGAGAACATCTGTCCTTCTGTCCGGTATTTCGTTTCCGGCCTGTAACTTTGTCATGCATAGATGGATTTTGTTGATACTTGCTACAAATGATCAACATAGTATAACGACGTGTCGCGAGTAAGACCAACACCCGTACCTCAAAGGTCAAAGTCACAATTTGAGTTTGTTTGACAACACTTTGAGTTTGTGTGAGATTTCATTTCCGGCCTGTAACTTTGTCATGCATTGATGGATTTTGTTGATACTTGCTACAAATGATCAACATAACATGACGATGTGTCGCGAGTAAGACCCACACCCATACCTCAAAGGTCAAGGTCACAATTTGAGTTTGATTGACAACACTTTGAGTTTGTGTGAGATTTCGTTTCCGGCCTGTAACTTTGTCATGCATTGATGGATTTTGTTGATACTTGCTACAAATGATCAACATAACATATCATATATTTTTATTTTCACAGACCATTTGGGGGGCATGTGACACTTAACAGTGACATTTCTTGTTTATTTATTTTTTTAATGCAAATGATTTTGCTTATATCTTCACTAAAGCATTGTTTGATGAAGGAGGTTACGATTTGTAAAAATGACTGGGTTCCTATGTCTTAAGGTGTCAGGAGGGGCCCCAAAAGGGTAAATTTTTGGGAATTACTAAATTCGTTTTCTTAAGAGCCGGTATGTCACATTTGTTCATATTTTGCATAAATTATCCCTAAGTGTAGGGGTTTGATTGCAGATAAGAATTTAGGGGCTAAAATATATAGAAGCCTTGTAAGAGGACTTAGAATTTTACATGGGGATACTGTTGGAAAACAGAAAATTCACTTTTTTTTTATATTTATTCTGAAACCAATTAAACTAAAACTTTACATGGATGTTTCTATTGCATAGGAGACTATTAAAAGGTTTATTTTTTCTATCTAAAATTCAAGATGGCCACCATTACTAAAAATAGTCCAAAACTTAAAAAATCTTCTTCTCATGAATGGCCCAACAGATTTTCAAAATGGTTATGTAGTAATGATGACCAAATATAGTTTTGTTAGATTTGTTCAAATGGTGTCCCTAGATTTAAAAATGACCCTGCCCCGATGTTTTTGTTGCATAGTAGAATTTCAAAAAGTGCTATGGCCACTATGAGTCAGTAGAGCGTCTTCAGGCCCAAGACCCTCTTGGGCCTCTTGTTATATAAGCTATCTATAGTAAAAACTTAAAAATCTTTTTATCAAAAACTACTGGCTCGGTTTTAAAATAATTTCACAGAAATGGTCCTTGGGTGACCCTCTACCAAGTTTGTTCAAGCCATCTTGATTCTTCAAAAACATGGCCGCCAGGAGGCGGGGCAAGTTTAATTAGTAAAAACTTAAAAAATCTTCTTGTTAGAAACTTCTGGCTTGATTTTAAAATAATTTCACAGAAATGTTCCTTGGAGGAACCCCTACCAAGTTTGTTCAAACCGTAGTGATTCATTTAAAAACATGGTGGCCAGAGGGTGGGGTTAGTTTCTTTTATAATCTATAGTAAAAACTTAAAAAATCTTCTTGTCAGAAACCACCAAATCAATTTTGAAACAATTTCGCAGAAATGTTCCTTGGGTGACCCTTTACCAAGTGTGTTTGAGCCGTTGTGATTTGTTAAAAAACATGACCGCCACAGTGAGGTGCTAGTTTACTTTATAGGCAGCTATAGTAAAAACTTCAAAAGCCTTCTTGTCAGAATCCACTGACCTGATTTCAATGTAATTTCACTGACATTTACCATGGGTGAACCTCTACCAAGTTTGAACTCTTCTAAGCATCTGTTACATTTTGAAAGTAAATCAAAATTCTTTCCCATGTCGTTCTGGAATTTTGAGTGTACATGTATTATATAATCTACTTAAGTTGGGTGACTAAAGGTCAGTCAGGTGAGCGATATAGGGCCATTTTGGCCCTTTTGTTTTTATATTCTGATCGCCTGTTGTCCGTCGTCCACAGTTTGTCCGTGAACTGGCGTCGGCATTGTTTTTTCAGGTTAAATTTTTTATCAGGTAAGATATCTATGCAACTGCTCATTAGATATTAATGAAACTTCACATGCATGTTCAGCATTGCAATTATCGGGTTAATTAGCACCAATTTTCAAATGATGTTTTACAGATTTTACAGTTTTGAGTTGCCATTAATTTTAATATATAATAATTTTTATTCCAGATTCCATCCCCCAGTGCTATTAGCAGTGGTGTAGCCAATGGGTGGAATTCAGGTGAGGACAGTCTCTCTATATTTATATTTAGTTATACATATTAGGCAAGACAGGTTATTTCTGCAAGTTGAGGTATGCGTTTGCTTTTCTACAGTTCAGTTTTTAACCCAAACTTCCAAAGCAGATGTATAACCACAAGATCTCGGAGAAGTTCTTGAACCAGCGTGATTCAACCACAAATGCCCCCTCCATGGGGCTTATAAGCATATTTTAAGAGAAACTTTAAAAAAAACATTTTCTCTGAAAGTACAAGGCCTAGACCTTAGATATTTTATAGGTAGTATTGCATGGGGATTTCCTAAAAGATTTGTGGAAGTCGGGTCCCTGAAATCAAATTTGGGGTCGCCACAGGGGTAATTGTTTTACATATAGTTATATAGGTTAAATAGTGTAGACCCGATGGCACCATCATTTTTCATTGAATCTTAACCAAACTTACAGTTATATATATATAAAGTTATAACTTGAAGTAAATATATAGATTTATATCTGTAGGGAAAATGTTGTAGACGCAATAACTACCCTATTTTTCACTGAATCTTAACATGCACAGCAGTTATGTAATCACAAGATCTCGGATGAGTTCTTGAACCAGCGTGATTTGACCACAAATGCCCCCGCCACAGGGCTTATAAGCACATTTTAAGTGAAACTTTAAAAAAACATTTTCTCTGAAAGTTCAATGCCTAGACCTTAGACATTTCCGCTGATCTGTTCATCTGTCCATTTGTTGCCAGTACATCGATTCAGGCTCTCTTGGGTCTCTTATTCATGGTATACTGCCTTAAAGTGTGATGATAATTTATTCTTAAATTTGCAATGGCAGTAAAAGATATTAAATATAATATTAATCAAAAGACATGTAGGACCTACAGATCTACCTGTACTGTTATCGAGAGTTGTTCTTTTTGTAATACCAGAAAAGTGTGAGGTGGTTGTTGGGACGCACACTTTTAATACAGTAAATAAACAAACCAATATTTAATTACTTGAAAACTACTGAGAAGACTATATGAAGGCCTACATGTGTGTAATCAAACAGATCAACTTGTAATGTTCAATTTAAAGTATACGGTAATACTTTTGGGACATGAAACTTTTGATAAACAAAATATAATCTCCCTATGATCTTATTACATTCTACCAAACATATTTTATGTAAAAATTTTATGTATTGTAAAAATAAATTCACACAACCCCACCTACCTGTATTTCTATGCAGCATCGTTTGAAGTGACAGCAATTAACACTCCAAGTCACACCGCAAACTGACTTAGCGGCAATAATTTCCGCATGCGGAGTGAAAACACACAGAGTATATTTTTCTGCGGAGTGAAGGTTTTCCTTGGCATGTACTGTAAAACCCATGGGCGCTGGGTCAGAGAGCCAATGTTAAATATATATATATAACACACAGAGGAGGTGGGTCAGGGAGTGAATGTTCAATATATATATATATAACACACAGAGGCGGTGGGTCAGGGAGTGTATGATCAATATATATATAACACACAGAGGGGGTCGGTCAGGGGGTGTATGTTCAATATATATATATAACACACAGAGGGGGTGGGTCAGGGAGTAAATGTTAAATATATTTATAACACACAGGCGGTTGGTCAGGGAGTGAATATTCAATATATATATAACACACAGAGGCGGTGGGTCAGGGAGTGTATGATCAATATATATATAACACACAGAGGGGGTCGGTCAGGGGGTGTATGTTCAATATATATATATAACACACAGAGGGGGTGGGTCAGGGTGTGTATGGCGGTGGGTCAGGGAGTGAATGTTAAATACATTTATAACACACAGGCGGTAGGTCAGGGAGTGAATGTTTAATATATATATAACACAAAGAGGCGGTGGGTCAGGGAGTGTATGTTCAATATATATTTAACACACAGAGCGGTGGGTCAGGGAGTGAATGTTCAATATATATATAACACACAGAGGCGGTGGGTCAGGGAGTGTATGTTCAATATATATATATAACACAGAGGGGGTGGGTAAGGGAGTATATGTTCAATATATATATAACACACAGGGGCGGTGGGTCAGGGAGTGTACGTTCAATATATATATATATAACACACAGAGGGGGTCGGTCAGGGAGTGTATGTTCAGTATATATATAACACACAGAGGGGTGGGTCAGGGAGTGTATGTTCAATATATATATAACACACAGGGGCGGTGGGTCAGGGAGTGAATGTTAAATACATTTATAACACACAGGCGGTGGGTCAGGGAGTGAATGTTCAATATATATATATATAACACAGAGGCGGTGGGTCAGGGAGTGAATGTTCAATATATATATATATAACACAGGGGCGATGGGTCAGGGAGTGTATGTTCAATATATATATAACACACAGGGGCGGTGGGTCAGGGAGTAAATGTTAAATATATTTATAACACACAGGCGGTGGGTCAGGGAGTGAATATTCAATATATATATAACACACAGAGGCGGTGGGTCAGGGAGTGTATGATCAATATATATATAACACACAGAGGGGGTCGGTCAGGGGGTGTATGTTCAATATATATATATAACACACAGAGGGGGTGGGTCAGGGAGTGTATGTTCAATATATATATAACACACAGGGGCGGTGGGTCAGGGAGTGAATGTTTAATACATTTATAACACACAGGCGGTGGGTCAGGGAGTGAATGTTCAATATATATATAACACAAAGAGGCGGTGGGTCAGGGAGTGTATGTTCAATATATATTTAACACACAGAGCGGTGGGTCAGGGAGTGAATGTTCAATATATATATAACACACAGAGGCGGTGGGTCAGGGAGTGTATGTTCAATATATATATATAACACAGAGGGGGTGGGTAAGGGAGTATATGTTCAATATATATATAACACACAGGGGCGGTGGGTCAGGGAGTGTACGTTCAATATATATATAACACACAGAGGGGGTCGGTCAGGGAGTGTATGTTCAGTATATATATAACACACAGAGGGGTGGGTCAAGGAGTGTATGTTCAATATAAATATAACACACAGGGGCGGTGGGTCAGGGAGTGAATGTTAAATACATTTATAACACAGAGGCGGTGGGTCAGGGAGTGAATGTTCAATATATATATATATAACACAGGGGCGATGGGTCAGGGAGTGTATGTTCAATATATATATAACACACAGGGGCGGTGGGTCAGGGAGTAAATGTTAAATATATTTATAACACACAGGCGGTGGGTCAGGGAGTGAATATTCAATATATATATAACACACAGAGGCTGTGGGTCAGGGAGTGTATGATCAATATATATATAACACACAGAGGGGGTCGGTCAGGGGGTGTATGTTCAATATATATATATAACACACAGAGGGGGTGGGTCAGGGAGTGTATGTTCAATATATATATAACACACAGGGGCGGTGGGTCAGGGAGTGAATGTTAAATACATTTATAACACACAGGCGGTGGGTCAGGGAGTGAATGTTCAATATATATATAACACAAAGAGGCGGTGGGTCAGGGAGTGTATGTTCAATATATATTTAACACACAGAGCGGTGGGTCAGGGAGTGAATGTTCAATATATATATAACACACAGAGGCGGTGGGTCAGGGAGTGTATGTTCAATATATATATATAACACAGAGGGGGTGGGTAAGGGAGTATATGTTCAATATATATATAACACACAGGGGCGGTGGGTCAGGGAGTGTACGTTCAATATATATATAACACACAGAGGGGGTCGGTCAGGGAGTGTATGTTCAGTATATATATAACACACAGAGGGGTGGGTCAGGGAGTGTATGTTCAATATATATATAACACACAGGGGCGGTGGGTCAGGGAGTGAATGTTAAATACATTTATAACACACAGGCGGTGGGTCATGGAGTGAATGTTCAATATATATATAAACACAAAGAGGCGATGGGTCAGGGAGTGAATGTTAAATATATATATAACACACAGAGGCGGTGGGTCAAGGAGTGAATGTTCAATATATATATAACACACAGAGGCGGTGGGTCAGGGAGTGTATGTTCAATATATATATATAACACAGAGGGGGTGGGTCAGGGAGTGTATGTTCAATATATATATATAACACACAGGGGCGGTGGGTCAGGGAGTGAATGTAAAATATATTTATAACACACAGGGGCGGTGGGTCAGGGAGTGAATGTTCAATATATATATAACACACAGAGGCGGTGGGTCAGGGAGTGTATGTTCAATATATATATAACACACAGAGGGGGTAGGTTAGGGAGTGTATGTTCAATATATATATAACACACAGAGGGGGTGGGTCAGTGAGTGAATGTTCAATATATATATATATATAACACACAGAGGCGATGGGTCAGGGAGTGAATGTTCAATATATATATATATATATATATATATATATAACACACAGGGGCGGTGGGTCAGGGAGTGTATGTTCAATACATTTATAACACACAGTGGTGGTGGGTCAGGGAGTGAATGTTAAATATATATATATATATATATATATATATATAACATACAGGGGCGGTGGGTCAGGGAGTGAATGTTCAATATATATATATAACACACAGAGGTGTTGGGTCAGGGAGTGAATGTTAAATATATATATATAATACACAGAGGCAGTGGGTCAGAGAGGGAATGTTCAATATATATATATATCTATATAACAAAGAGGCGATGGGTCAGGAAGTGAACGTTCAATATATATATAACACACAGAGGCGGTGGGTCAGGGAGTGAATGTTTAATATATATAACACACAGAGGCGGTGGGTCAGGGAGTGAATGTTAAATATATATATATATATATATATATATAACACACAGTGGCGTTGGGTCAGGATGTGAATGTTAAATATATATATATAACATACAGAGGCGATGGGTCAGAGAGTGAATGTTAAATATAAATATAACACACAGAGGCGGTGGGTCAGGGAGTGAATGTTAAATATATATATAACACACAGAGGCGTTGAGTCAGGGAGTGAATGTTCAATATATATATAACACACAGAGGCGGTGGGTCAGGGAGTGAATGTTAAATATATAAATAACACACACAGGCGTTGGGTCAGGGAGTGAATGTTAAATATATATATAACACACAGAGGTGGTGGGTCAGGGAGTAAATGTTCAATATATATATAACACAAAGAGGCTGTGGGTCAGGGAGTGAATGTTAAATATATATATAACACACAAAGGCGTTGGTTCAGGGAGTGAATGTTCAATATACATATATATATCTATATAACAGAGGCGATGGGTCAGGAAGTGAATGTTCAATATATATATAACACACAGAGGGGGTGGGTCAGGGAGTGAATGTTAAATATATATATAACACACAGAGGCATTGGGTCAGGGAGTGAATGTTAAATATATATATATATATATAACATACAAGGGCGGCGGGCCAGTGAGTGAATGTTAAATATATTTATAACACACAGAGGTGGTGGGTCAGGGAGTGAATGTTAAATATATATATATATATATATATATATAACATACAGAGGTGGTGGGTCAGGGAGTGAATGTTAATATATTTATAACACACAGAGGCGTTGGGATAGGGAGGGAATGTTAAATATATATATATAATAACACACAGGGGCGGTGGGTCAGGAAGTGAATGTTAAATATATATATAACACAGGGGCGTAGGGTCAGGGAGTGAATGTTAATTATATATATCGCACAGAGGCGGTGGGTTAGAGAATGAATGCTTAATATATATATAACACACAAGGGTGGTGGGTCAGGGAGTGAATGCTAAATATATATATAATACACAAAGGTGTTGGGTCAGGATGTGAATGTTTAATATATATATAACATACAGAGGCGGTGGGTCAGGGAGTGAATGTTTAAATATATATATATAACACACAGAGGCGTTGGGTCATGATGTGAATGTTAAATATATATAAAACACACAGAGGCGTTGGGTCAGGATGTGAATGTTAAATATATATATAACACACAGAGGCGGTGGGTCAGGGGATGAATGTTAAATATATATATAACATACAGAGGCGGTGGGTCAGGGAGTGAATGTTAAATATAAATATAACACACAGAGGCGGTGGGTCAGGGAGTGAATGTTAAATATATATATATAACACACAGAGGCGTTGGGTCAAGGAGTGAATATTAAATATATATAACACACAGAGGCGGTGGGTCAGGGAGTGAATGTTAAATATATATATAACACACAGAGGCGTTGGGTCAGGATGTGAATGTTAAATATATATATAACACACAGAGGTGGTGGGTCAGGGAGTGAATGTTAAATATTTATATACAGACCCTTAACCATTCAAGTACCCCATAATTGCACTTTGTGCTCAGTTTGCACTCCGTTCGCGCTCCATTCGGGCTCCATTCGCTCTTAGTTCGCGCTCTGTTCGCTCTCCGTTTGCATGCACTCTATTCAGTGCGGTTAATTGAATGCACTCACAAACACTAGTATTCTCTCATGAGCGCTGTATATCTGAGTGCTCTATTTAATACTCCTCTTAGCGTTCGCTTCGTTCGTTCAGCGTTCACTCAACGTTCAGTCCTCTCAGTTCAGTTTCCAGCCGATA
Organism: Panopea generosa; assembly: GCA_029582155.1. Lineage (NCBI taxonomy): Eukaryota > Metazoa > Mollusca > Bivalvia > Adapedonta > Hiatellidae > Panopea > Panopea generosa. The sequence continues at coordinate 24,800,247 of CM055912.1, read as the reverse complement.
ACCAATTGCAACATCTCAACTCATAAAATGATTCTATATTGACTTTTTAATTAAATCTGTTCCAATGGAGCATTAAAATGTATCCATGGGATTTAGTCAAGATAAATTAATTTATAATCCGATTGTTTGTCTACATATTGTGTCACCCGCTGGGCGAAAGGTTGTAAATTTCCGATAAACTAGTATCGATAAAAGGCAAGTTTAACGGAAGTGTCTATATTTTGATATGTGATCAGTGGTCTGGGTGATCAAATAGCATGGCACGTTATACCGGCTTCTGTTATCCAGACCGACATGTGTTTGCGTCAGTAACTTCTTTGATATACAGTAAGCCGTTTGTTACAGGAAAGCATTAAAGTTTGTCCACAAAATTTACTGATACATCATCAACATAAACTAAATATATTTTTATTAATAATTAAATTTAATTAATAATTCCATACTGTTGATACCTGTTGGCCTAATAGTAATCCATATATTTGCTCAGTGCAAGCAGTGACTAAACAACATGTGGATATATCACTGGTTTAGCTAATGTTCAAACTAAAATAAGCTTTATAATCAATAATATGCACTGTATGGGTGATGAACAATTTATTATAATCCGTGCGATGCAATTCGACATATGATAAATGATTTTTGAAAAATAATAATCTTGTAGTGTTTTTCTCAATTTGGGTCCAAATGTGGCTTCACTAAACTTAAAAAAGATATTCTGATATTTTAAGTTTTTATAATTATTTTTGTTATCATTATGTATATAATTATACTTGCAATGAACTTTTTTCAGTGGGTTTCTCAAATTATTCTTTTACTGATAGTATGCTTTATGTTAATATATTATTTAAAATGACAAACTATATTAAACTTGTTTGAAACTACACCCACTGTGCTATACCGCTAATTATATGACACACAGTAACACACCCGTGGTGTTAATTATGTTATGTCACATGCCAGTGAGAGCCGTGTCAATTAAGTTATATGCTAAAGTGGTGACTTATCGGTCTATTGACCACAGAAGATATGTATGATTTCATTTTGATTGTAATAAGTGCCAGATGGATGAATCTTAATTGAGCCAACATTAGGTGATTAAAAAGAAATGATCAAAGAAAAACTGCTAGCTAATTTACAACAAATAAAAAATCATTTAAGATATTGATTATTCGAAGTTTCAGAATGCTTTAGTATGTAAATATCATGATGTTAATATCATTAAATTAGCGAACCGAAAACTCCACGCCAGTTCTGAGTGAATGGTAGAAAGTGTGACATACATGTATTAAGGGATGTGTAGTCAGGGCTGTCATTTTACCATTTTTGTCTCTAAATAATTCCTTGTAAAAATATAGTATTTTATTTGTATTATTTTTTAATATCATTATTGGTTTTATTTTTTTTAAATATTATTATCATTGGATTTATTTTTATAATATATATATATTGACTTATTGATTTGTCACAGCTTTTATATTGGATACGTGCGTACGTGCATCTGGTCAGTCGTTCACAATTAATATAACAATTTAATTACTATTATGTAGGCAGAGTTGCATGGCAATCATCAAAACAGATACCCATGGTGAGAACCACATGTGTGTCAATAAATAGTTAATTGGTGATTTATCGGTTAATTGATCACAAAGAACCCTGCCGGTGTGTGATTTTCATTTTGATTATAATTTGTGCCAGATGAATGAATCTTAATTTAACCCGCGGCATGTGATAATGTGATAAGATAACATTATTATTACTATTTATTAGTAATATCATTATTATTATCGTAGCATTTTGTTTTATTATTATTATTACTGTTATTACTAATATTATTTCTATTATTATTAATATTATTGTTATTATTGCTGTATTACTTTATTATTATATTATTATTATCTGAGTATTTTTCTTCTTTATTATTATTTTTCTTCTTCTTCTTATTGTTGTCATTTCTTACTTGTTACCCCTTTCACAGCTTTTATAACGGCTAAATTGTTACGTGCTTACGTGCATGTGATCAGGCGTATCGATTTTGTAGGAAAGTGGGAAAACAATATATTTACTATTTTATAGGCAGTGAATACATGTTCTTTTTTGTTTATTTAAGGCCTTCCTCATGATCAAAAGCTGTTCTTATTCTAATGTTCTTTAGTCAATAAAAAATCACTACCTCAAAAAGGTCACCTAGAAATTTACGTTTACTAGTTTTTATTTCCTGTGTCTATCGTGTTATTTTGGCCTGTCGTGTTATTTTGGCATATGTACATTTATTTTACATTAATTAAATTAGCTTGATTGTGAAGTAAGCTTGGAGCTTATGCATATCATTCTCCAGTGCATTCCCTTATTAGATCTGGTACTGAATTGTGTTTCGAGAGGATGGGTAGTTCAGGAGTGCGTTTATTATTCAAAATCCAGTGTTTGCTAACGGTCCAAGTCTGCTCCGTCAGCGCTCAGTCTGTGCTCCGTTCACACTCCATCTGCGCTACGCTCCGGCTCTGCTTATGCACTGAGTGCACTCCGTTTGCGTGCAGTTGGGGTACTTGAGCGGTTTAGGGTCTGTAACATACAGAGGCGGTGGGTCAGGGAGTGAATGTTAAATATATACATGTAGATAACACACAGGCGGTGAGTCAGGGAGTGAATGTTAAATATATATATAACACACAAGGGTGGTGGGTCAGGAAGTGAATGTTAAATATATATATATATATATATATATAACACAAAGAGGCGGTTGGTCAAGGAGTGAATGTTTGATATAAAACATACAGGGACGGTGGGTCAGAAAGTGAATGTTAAATATATATATATATATGAGCCGCCAGGAAAACCGGGCTTATTGACATAGTTATGACGTCGAGGAAATCCCGGCCAAAGTAACGACGTCATAAAACACGTAGCATTTCGCTAACATAAACTTTGAATGTGTCTTTTCAACTTGAATTTTATATTATAAATTTATCAAGGATAACTCGGATTTTCTAGATGGACAGTGATATAGAGGTAAGCAACTAAGTTTACATTTGTATCTTTTAAGTAAATATTTAATTTTACATAAGGACTTTAATGTAAATAGTGTTTTACACTTTGCGATACTGGCCAGTAAATTGTCGATATATTTACACATGTATGGTGTAGAATAAACTGTCTTTAAAATGACACTAAAATATTTCAAAATGGCATTGAAATGATAATGAATCCTAGCACTCCCCCACCCACCAACAATGCAGTATGTAAAATGTACAAAATCGTGTTCATTAGACCTAGTAGAAAGTTAAATCGTGCCATCGTTACGATTTTAAATGAAACATTTTTAATTGTAAATGTAATGTATATTAAAAAAAAATGAAAAAACGAAACTGCATATGAATTTATGACGTGCCGTTACATCTGTACGTAATATCATCGTTAACGATTCCATTTTGACGTAATAGGCGCGGTGGTGTAGTGGTTATAGACAAGGACTATTGTCCAGGAAAGCCGAGTTCGGATCCCGTGAGATGCAAATTCTTTTTTTTCTTTCTTTTTTTTTTTCAAATCCAAACCCTTGACTCATTTTAAATGTTAATATGTGGCATTTGATTCCTAAATATAGATTATGAGTTTCGTTAGCACATCTAACATACTATTGATTTCGATTACATATTGTATCAGTCTTTTATTTGTTTCTAATTTTAGGAGCTAGAGAGTTTGTTCTCCGAACATTTTGGGAAAACACCAATTTCTACCCCATTTGCTTCACAGGCCAGTGACAGTGAGAACAATGAAGCCGTTCATGATGATGGTATCATTGATGAAAATGACCTGCAACTGAATGTTGATGAACGAGCAAGACACTTTCTAACAACCGTATGTGAAGAAAGGGCGGATTCAGATAGTGACGATGAAAGAGAGCATGACCCTCAAGATGATAATGTAATGTTAGAGGGTGACCAAGATGTACAGAGAATTAGGCAATTTATGTTTACTGGGTGTGGTTGCCATAACAACTGTCATACACATTTTAAAGAGTGAGATATTTACAAACACGTATTGGATGTGCGTGAAATGGAGAAAAGTGACAAAGAAATGTATATTATGGCAACACTGGTTGATAATTCAGACAATGAATCAACAAAACGCGGAAAGAAAAGACAGAGAGTAAGATATGAGTATTTTTTTCTTGGAAAACATGTATGTAAGAACACATTCAAATTGTTTTTGACATAGGTAAACACAGCCTTCTAAACATTATGACACACATCAGTAAACATGGCGCAACCCCAAGAACACATGCAAATACAGGACGGAAACCAGCTAAGTCCCTTAAATTTGATGACATCAAATTGGTCGTTCAATTCATTTCGAATTACGCAGACGAATTTGGGATGCCACAGCCAGCTGCTCCAAGGGGACGGGACAATATACCTCCAATTTATTTGCCAAGTGATACAACAAAAAAATGTGTCCATGAAAATTATGTTGCTGGTTGTATTGAAAAGAGCCCAGAATGCCGTTCTGTAAAATATACCACATTCTCCAATGTATGGAATACATGTCTTTCTCATGTAAAAATAGCGACACCTAGAGATGATGTATGTGCTTCTTGTGAGAAAATGAGAAAAGCCATAATGGATTCTGCTACTGAAGAAGAAAAGCTGGAATCTACAAACAAAATGAAAGAACATATATTGCAGGCGCAAAAAGAAAGAGAAGTATATAACACATGTATAAAACTAGCCAAACAAGCCCATGGCATCTCTGAGGCAGAACAATATGTACACTATACATTTGATTTCAGCCAAAATGTATGTTTACCCCATCACGCCAGGCAGATGGGCCCATTGTATTTTACAACGCTTAGAAAAATACAGATATTTGGATTTCGTCTGGACGGAGTTCCCCGGCAATTGAATTTCTTAATAGATGCAAACGAGACGATTGGAAAAGATGGAACATCAACTCACGGTCCGAACTCTGTAATATCAATGATCGACTGGGCTTTACAGTCGCACGGCAGTGGCGAGACAACTTGTACTATACATGCAGACAACTGCCCAGGTAAATTTTAGATTTTTTTCTTTTATGTCTGATTTATTTTTCATCATTACTATCTAGCATGTAAAATTCATTTTGACTTATGCTTATCTATAAATGTATACTATGATAATGAACTTGGAGTATAACGAACATATTGGCTAATTTATTACACTATTTCTATAACTACATGTAATTGGAAACACGCATGTAAATTTACCCTGTAAGTTTGCAAGGAAAAACACTATTATTTAATGATAAGTGAACTAACAAAATATGTAAATTTTAAATAAATTATTATTTCACATACTTTAACTTCAGGTCAGAACAAAAACCAGTATGTACTTGGTTATTTTATGTGGCGAGTAATGACCGGAAAACACCAACGCATAGAGTACATGATGCAAGTGCCCGGCCATGCACGCTGTTTGGTGGACAGCGGCTTTGCCTCTTTGAAGAAACTCTATAGGCGTACTGACTGTGATACGATAGGTCAGCTTGAAGAGGTTGTCAACAAATCATCGTCAACAAATGTTGCGGTCCGGTATCCATCATGGCAATGGCGTGACTGGAAAACGTTTCTCGGACCAGTATTCCGCCCGTTACGAGGAATAAGGTATAGCTTACCTAAACATTTACTTCATGCACACAGTATGTGTTCCTAGTTATATACTGAGTAATGAGAAAACGTATTTCAATAGCATAAAACCAAAAAAGAAAAAATACTTAAACGCTTGTAAACACATAAAAGTCGCATGTGTTAAATTTTAGTTACTTAGGTTACATGTTTTTATTAGTTTTTAGTGAAACACCATTTCTGAAATAATAGATTTGACAGAAAAATAAATGTCATTAGACTACTAACCTTTGTCGTTTAAAAAGTGAAGTTCGACAACTAAATTCAGGTATTATATTTTAAAAATATAGCTATTATTTTATAGACCTTATTGAAAGAATTCCTTATGAAAAATAAAGACATGATTTATCACTTAAAAAATAGTGATATTATTTTATCAAAATAAATGCTGTTATGACGGATCTAAAATGGAAAATATAATTTGATTATTTCACCAGATTGCATTTTTTTATTGTTTGAAATAATCTATTCCTACAGGCAATACCAGTACTTCATGATGTCGTCTGCAGAGCCCGGTGTTGTGAAAGTAAAGAAAGCCTTCGACGCCGACGAGACTTCATTGAATTTATTAAAGTCTCGGGACATCACCTTCGAAGAAGATGCTATGCCAGATATAATCGCCCCTGAGGGCTTGTCAAGGGAGCGTCAAGACTACTTCCATAGAGTTGTCAGACCGTTTGTTCGACCGGCGTACCAGGACATAACGTGCCCAGCGCCTATTAAAAAACTTTAAAAGTTTATCTAATTTATATGGCCAATGTCACCATGATCACTTGGTTTCGTTCAAAATAAATCAATATCAATTAAAACTACATTAAACATGATGCATTTCAATGTTTTAATTTATAAATAAACGTTTGAATTAAGTCAGTAACATACACATATCTACATCGAGTATATGAGCATCCTCTACGCGATTGGGTAGTTATGATCTGAATGTGAAATTTATGCAAGCCTCGTTTTCATTATAACTTTCACTTGGTAGTTTGAAAATATCGCGAATTGTACTTTTGATTTCAGACGTAAATGTTATCTACCTTCTGTGAGATAAGTGGGTAAATGTGATGTGAAATTATGTTGAGCGTTGATGGTGTTTTGGTTATTATAAACAGCAAAACCTATATGTATTGTCATCTTGTATGCTTATATATAACTACAGTTATGATCGTTGAAGAAATACAAGTACCGTTTTGATTATTTTTTATTCACATCTCTGAATTTGTGCTTGATTCGATACGTTGTGTTAATTTCTTTTCAATCAGCAAGGTATACAGAATAACTAAGAGTTGTTATTGCCATCGAGGTATTGTCCGCGCGCAAAATAACGTCGTTTTTTTTTCTGAAACATAACGTAAAACGTCGTACATTAACGTCGCACATTTACGTCGTACATTATTATACCTCTCGCAGGAAAACGTTTATATTAGAAAAAGTAATCGTCGTACAATAAAAATGAAAGCAGTTTTATGTTCAGGAAACTTTGTTTAATACGAAAATAAAAAAAAACTAAATTGTCAAAAAATGTCATTAAGCCCGGTTTTCCTGGAGAACGGCCCATATATAACACACAGTGGTGGTGGGTCAGGGAGTGAATGTTTGATATATATATATATAACACGAAAGAGGCGGTGGGTCAAGGAGTGAATGTTTGATATATAACGTACAGGGACGGTGGGTCAGAAAGTGAATGTTAAATATATATATATATATATTAACACACAGTGGTGGTTGGTCAGGGAGTGAATGTTAAATATAAAACATACAGGGGCGGTAGGTCAGAAAATGAATATTAAATATAAAACGTACAGGAACGGTGGGTCAGAAAGTGAATATTGAATATATATATATAACACACAGAGGCAGTGTGTCTGAGAGTAAATGTTAAATACAAAACGTTCATGTGAGGTGGGTCAGAAAGCAAATGTTCAATAGAAAACATACCGGGGCAGTAGAATACGGTAAAGTGTACAGTAATATTGGACACTATATGAGGCTAGATGACTGAGTTAACAACAGTGTCTGTCCATATATACATATACAGGTAAACTTCTGATGGGACTAGGTTCTTACATATCACCATACTGATAGCAGAGAACTATTGGTGATTTCATAATGTTAACTATACATGATAATTGTACATCTTTAAGCTTCTTACAAGCTTATACAAGTTAAATTTTGGCTCGGCCCACAGGCAACATTCAAGTGTTGTAGGAGTTGGTTCACAGTCCATGTAAAATAGATAAGTTCAGGCCTAGTGTAAATTGTGAAACCATCAAACATTGCACGACTGTGTATATATTTAATTTGTTTATATTTGTAGGAGTTAAAGTGATCTTCTCGGGCCTTTCTCACGCTCCAGAGACATCGAGAGATCTTACCAAAAAGGCACTGACAACAACAAGAAATTTTGTCCAACACAAATCGTGATTACAAGAGACAAACTGTTATACTTGGATACTGTAAAATTAATAGACACGAAGTATGGAAGAAAAGCTGGATTTAACCGGAGTTTCATTTATATGTTTGTTCAATCATTTATATGTTTGTACAATCATTTATATACATGTACTTGTGGATTTATCTAAAAAATAAACATTTCTGTTACAAACACTGTAGATAATAACTTATTAATGCATGGAGATTCTAAAAGAACTTTCACAATTTCACTTCAAAATAAAATAATTTTTGTAAATATTAATTTTGGTATTAAATTCAAATTTAACTTAACTGTCATTATTATCAATGTGGCCTGGAAATTAAGGAATGTTGTGTGATTTTTGTCACAGCAAAGTATTTGGTGTAGAATCTGTACGCAACAGCATCATGTTTTCAACTGTAAAATTGTTATTGTTTATCTAATAAAAAGAAAACTTTGTTGTGGTTGTTATTGTAGTTTGGATTTGCAAAAAAAAATTCAACTTCTCTCTCTTCACCCTATCTAACTATATCACATCTATACTAGTGTATCAGGGGCATCTGTAACTATCTCACATCCATACTAGTGTATCAGGGGCCTCTGTAACTATCTCACATCTATACTAGTGTGTCAGGGGCCTCTGTAACAATCTCACATCTATACTAGTGTATCAGGAGCCTCTGTAACAATCTCACATCTATACTAGTGTATCAGGGGCCTCTGTTACTATCTCACATCCACACTAGTGTATCAGGGGCATATGTAACTATCTCACATCCATACTAGTGTATCAGGAGCCTCTGTAACAATCTCACATCTATACTAGTGTATCAGGGGCCTCTGTTACTATCTCACATCCACACTAGTGTATCAGGGGCATATGTAACTATCTCACATCTATAATAGTGTATCAGGAGCCTCTGTAACTATCTCACATCTATACTAGTGTATCAGGGGCCTCTGTAACTATCTCACATCCATACTAATGTATCAGCGGCCTCTATAACTATCTCACATCTATACTAGTGTAGCAGGAGCCTCTGTAACTATCTCACATCTATATTAGTGTATCAGGGGCATATGTAACTATCTCACATCCATACTAGTGTATCAGGAGCCTCTGTAACAATCTCACATCTATACTAGTGTATCAGGGGCCTCTGTTACTATCTCACATCCACACTAGTGTATCAGGGGCATATGTAACTATCTCACATCTATAATAGTGTATCAGGAGCCTCTGTAACTATCTCACATCTATACTAGTGTATCAGGGGCCTCTGTAACTATCTCACATCCATACTAATGTATCAGCGGCCTCTATAACTATCTCACATCTATACTAGTGTATCAGGAGCCTCTGTAACTATCTCACATCTATATTAGTGTATCAAGGGCCTCTGTAACTATTTCACATCTATACTAGTGTATCAGGAGCCTCTGTAACTATCTCACATCCATACTAGTGTATCGGGGGCCTCTGTAACTATGTCACATCTATACTAGTGTATCAGGAGCCTCTGTAACTATCTCACATCTATATTAGTGTATCAAGGGCCTCTGTAACTATCTCACATCTATACTAGTGTATCAGGAGCCTCTGTAACTATCTCATATCTATATTAGTGTATCAGGGGCCTCTGTAACTATCTCACATCCATACTAGTGTATCAGGGGCCTCTGTAACTATGTCACATCTATACTAGTGTATCAGGAGCCTCTGTAACTATCTCACATCTATACTAGTGTATCAGAGGCCTCTGTAACTATCTCACATCAACACTAGTGTATCAGGGGCATCTGTAACTATCTCACATCCATTGTAGTGTATCAGTGGCCTCTGTAACTATCTCACATCTATACTAGTGTATCGGGGGCTTCTGTAACTATCTCGCATCTATACTAGTGTATCAGGGGCCTCTGAAACTATCTCACATCCACACTAGTGTACAGGGGCTTCTGTAACTATCTCACATCCATACTAGTGTATCAGGGGCTTCTGTAACTATCTCACATCTATATAGTGTATCAGGGGCCTCTGTAACTATCTCACATCCACACTAGTGTATCAGGGGCATCTGTAACTATCTCACATCCATACTAGTGTATCATGGGCCTCTGTAACTATCTCACATCTATACTAGTGTATCAGGGGCCTCTGTAACTATCTCACATCTATACTAGTGTATCAGGGGCCTCTGTAACTATCTCACATCCATACTAGTGTATCAGGGGCCTCTGTAACTATCTCACATCTATACTAGTGTATCAGGGGCCTCTGTAACTATCTCACATCCAACTAGTGTATCAGGGGCCTCTGTAACTATCTCACATCCATACTAGTGTATCAGGGGCCTCTGTAACTATCTCACATCTATACTAGTGTATCAGGGGCCTCTGTAACTATCTCACATCCATACTAGTGTATCAGGGGCCTCTGTAACTATCTCACATCCATACTAGTGTATCAGGGGCCTCTGTAACTATCTCACATCCATACTAGTGTATCAGGGGCCTCTGTAACTATCTCACATCTATACTAGTGTATCAGAGGCCTCTGTAACTATCTCACATCTATACTAGTGTATCAGGGGCCTCTGCAACTATCTCACATCCATACTAGTGTATCAGGGGCCTCTGTAACTATCTCACATCCAAACTAGTGTATCAGGGGCCTCTGTAACTATCTCACATCCATAATAGTGTATCAGGGGCCTCTGTAACTATCTCACATCCATACTAGTGTATCAGGGGCCTCTGTAACTATCTCACATCCATACTAATGTATCAGCGGCCTCTGTAACTATCTCACATCTATACTAGTGTATCAGGAGCCTCTGTAACTATCTCACATCTATATTAGTGTATCAAGGGCCTCTGTAACTATTTCACATCTATACTAGTGTATCAGGAGCCTCTGTAACTATCTCATATCTATATTAGTGTATCAGGTGCCTCTGTAACTATCTCACATCTATACTAGTGTATCAGGAGCCTCTGTAACTATCTCACATCTATATTAGTGTATCAAGGGCCTCTGTAACTATCTCACATCTATACTAGTGTATCAGGAGCCTCTGTAACTATCTCATATCTATATTAGTGTATCAGGGGCCTCTGTAACTATCTCACATCCATACTAGTGTATCAGGGGCCTCTGTAACTATGTCACATCTATACTAGTGTATCAGGAGCCTCTGTAAATATCTCACATCTATACTAGTGTATCAGGGGCCTCTGTAACTATCTCACATCCACACTAGTGTATCAGGGGCATCTGTAACTATCTCACATCAATTGTAGTGTATCAGTGGCCTCTGTAACTATCTCACATCTATACTAGTGTATCGGGGGCTTCTGTAACTATCTCGCATCTATACTAGTGTATCAGGGGCCTCTGAAACTATCTCACATCCACACTAGTGTATCAGGGGCTTCTGTAACTATCTCACATCCATACTAGTGTATCAGGGGCTTCTGTAACTATCTCACATCTATATAGTGTATCAGGGGCCTCTGTAACTATCTCACATCCACACTAGTGTATCAGGGGCATCTGTAACTATCTCACATCCATACTAGTGTATCAGTGGCCTCTGTAACTATCTCACATCTATACTAGTGTATCATGGGCCTCTGTAACTATCTCACATCTATACTAGTGTATCAGGGGCCTCTGTAACTATCTCACATCTATACTAGTGTATCAGGGGCCTCTGTAACTATCTCACATCCATACTAGTGTATCAGGGGCCTCTGTAACTATCTCACATCTATACTAGTGTATCAGGGGCCTCTGTAACTATCTCACATCCAACTAGTGTATCAGGGGCCTCTGTAACTATCTCACATCCATACTAGTGTATCAGGGGCCTCTGTAACTATCTCACATCTATACTAGTGTATCAGGGGCCTCTGTAACTATCTCACATCTTTACTAGTGTATCAGGGGCCTCTGTAACTATCTCACATCCATACTAGTGTATCAGGGGCCTCTGTAACTATCTCACATCTATACTAGTGTATCAGGGGCCTCTGTAACTATCTCACATCTATACTAGTGTATCAGAAGCCTTTGTAACTATCTCACATCTATACTAGTGTATCAGGGGCCTCTGCAACTATCTCACATCCATACTAGTGTATCAGGGGCCTCTGCAACTATCTCACATCCATACTAGTGTATCAGGGGCCTCTGTAACTATCTCACATCCAAACTAGTGTATCAGGGGCCTCTGTAACTATCTCACATCCATAATAGTGTATCAGGGGCCTCTGTAACTATCTCACATCCATACTAGTGTATCAGGGGCCTCTGTAACTATCTCACATCTATACTAGTGTATCAGGGGCCTTTGTTACTATCTCACATCCACACTAGTGTATCAGGGGCATCTGTAACTATATCACGTTTATACTTGTGTATCAGGGGCCTCTGTAACTATCTCACGTCTATACTAGTGTATCAGGGGCCTCTGTAACTATCTCACATCTATACTAGTGTATCAAGGGCCTATGTAACAATCTCACATCCATACTAGTGTGTCAGAGGCCTCTGTAACTATCTCAAATCCATACAAGTGTATCAGGGGCCTCTGTAACTATATCACAACCAAACAAGTGTATCAGGGGACTTTGTAACTATTTCACATCCATAATAGTGTATCAGGGACCTCTGTAACTATCTCACATCCATAATAGTGTATCAGGGGCCTCTGTAACTATCTCGCATCCATACTAGTTTATCAGGGGACTCTGCAACTATCTTGCATCCATACTAGTGTATCAGGGGCCTCTGTAACTATCTCACATCTATACTTGTGTATCAGGGGCCTCTGTATCTATCTCACATCCATACTAGTGTATCAGAGGCCTCTGTAACTATCTAAAATACATACTAGTATACCAGGGGCCTCTGTAACTATCTCACATCCATACTAGTGTATCAGGGGCCTCTGTAACTATCTCACATCCATACTAATGTATCAGGGGCCTCTGTATCTATATCACATCCATTCTAGTGTATCAGGCGCTTCTGTAACTATCTCATAGACATACTAGTGTATCTGGGGCGTCTGTAACTATCTTGCATCCATATTAGTGTACCAGGGGCCTCTGTAACTATCTCACATCCATACTAATGTATCAGGTGCCTCTGTAACTATCCCACATCCATAATAGTGTATCATGGGCCTCTGTAACTATCATACATCTATACTAGATCAACAGGGGCCTCTGTAACTATCTCACATCTATACATGTACGAGTGTATCTGGGGCTTTTGTAACTATATCACATCCATACTAGTGTATCAGGGGCTTCTGTAACTATCTCATATCCATACTAGTGTATCAGCGGCCTCTTTAACTATATCACATCTATACTAGTGTATCAGGGACTTCTGTAACTATTTCAAATATATACAATTGTATCAGGGGCCTCTGTAACTATATCACATCCATACTAGTATATCAGGGGCCTCTGTAACTATCAAATATCCATACTGGTGTGTAAGAGGCCTCTGTAACTATCTCACATCTATACTAGTGAATCAGGAGCATCTGTAACTATGTCAAATTCATACTAGTGTATTAGAGGCCTCTGTAACTATCTCACATCCATACTTGTGTATCAGGGGCCTCTATAACTATTTCACATTGATACTAGTGTATCAGTGGCCTCTGTAACTATCTCACATCTATACTAGTGTATCAGGGGCCTCTGTAACTATCTCACATCCATACTAGTATATCAGTGGCCTCTGTAGCTATCTCACATCCATACTAGTGTATCAGGGGCTTTTGTAACTATCTCACATCCGTACTAGTGTATCAGGGACCTCTGTAACTATTTCACATCTATACTAGTGTATCAGGGGCCTCTACAACTATGTCACATTCATATTAGTATATCTGGGGCCTCTGTAACTTTCTCTCATCCATACTTGTGTATCAGGGGCTCTTGTAACTATCTCACATTAATACTAGTGTATCTGGGGACTTTGTAACTATCTCACATCCAAAGTAGTGTATCAGGTGCCTCTGTAACTATCTCACATCCATATAAGTTTATCAGGAGCACCTGTAACTATCTCACATCCATACAAGTGTATCAGGGGCCTCTGTAACTATTTCGCATCCATAGTAGTGTATCAGGGACCTCTGTAACTATCTCGCATCCATACTTGTGAATCAGGGGCCTCTGTAACTATCTCGCATCCATACTAGTGTATCAGTGGCCTCTGTAACTATCGCAAATCTATACTAGTGTATCAGGGGCCTCTGTAACTATCTCACATTGATACTAGTGTATCAGGGGCTTCTGTAACTATCTCAAATCTATACAAGTGTATCAGGGCCCTCTGTAACTATATCACATCCATACTAGTGTATCACAGGCCTCCGTAACTATCTCAAATCCATACTGGGGTGAAAGAGGCCTCTGTAACTATCTCACATCTATATTAGTGTATCAGGGTTCTCTGTAACTATCACACATCTATATTAGTGTAACAGAGGCCGCTGTAACTGTCTCACATCTATACTATTGTATCAGGGGCGTCTGTAACTATCTTGCATATATAATAGGGTATCAGGGGCATCTGTAACTATCTCACATCTATATTAGTGTATCAGAGGCCTCTGTAAATATCTCACATCTATACTAGTGTATCAGGGGCCTCTGTAACTATCTCACATCTATATTAGTGTATCAGTGGTCTTTGCAACTATCTCACATCCATACTAGTGTATTAGGGCCTCTGTAACTATTTCACATCTATACAAGTGTATCAGGGGCCTCTGTAACTATCTCACATCCATACTTGTGTATCAGGGGCCTCTGTAACTATCGCACATCTATTCTAGAGTATAAGGGGCCTCTGTAACTATCTGTCATCCATATTAGTGTATCAGAGGCTTATGTAACTATCTCACATCCATACTAGTGTATCAGGGGCCTCTGTTACTATCTCACATCCATACTAGTTTATCAGGGGCCTCTGTACCAATCGCACAACTATACTAGAGTATCAGGGGCCTCTGTAACTATCTCACATCCATATGAGTGTATCAGGGCCTCTGAAACTATCTCACATCCATACTAGAGTATCAGGGGCCTCTGTAACTTTCTCACATCTTTACTAGTGTATCAGGGACCTCTGTAACTATCTCACATCGCTACTACTGTATAATTGGCCTCTGTAACTATCTCACATCTATACTAGTGTATCAGGGCCTCTGTAATGATATCACATCCATACTATTATCATGGGCCTCTGTAATTGTCTCACATCCATACTAGTGTATCAGGGTCTTTGGTAACTATCTCACATCTATACTAGTGTATCAGAGGCCTCTGTAACTATCTCACATCTATACTAGTCTATCAGAGGACTTGGTAACTATTTCACATTTATACTAGTGTATCAGTGGCCTCTGTAACTATCCCACATCTATACTAGTGTATTAGGGGCCTCTGTAATTATATCACATCCATACAATTGTCATGGGGCTCTTTAACTATCTCACATCCATACTAGTGTATCAGGGGCTTCTGTTACTATCTCACATATATACTAGTGTATCAAGGACCTCTGTAACTATCTCACATATATACTAGTGTATCATGGGCCTCTTTAACTATCTCACATCCATACTAGTGTATCAGGGGCCTCTGTTACTATCGCATATCTATACTAGTGTATCAGGGGCCTCTGTAACTATCTCACATCCATATTAGTGTATCAGGGCCTCTGTAACTATCTCACATCCATACTAGTGTAACAGCGTTCTCTGTAACTATCGCACATCTATACTAGAGTATAAGGGGCCTCTGTAACTATCTCACATCCATATTAGTGTATCAGGGGCCTCTGTTACTATCTCACATCCATACTAGTGTATCAGAGGCCTCTGAAACTATCTCACATCCATACAAGTGTATCAGGGGCCTCTGTTACTATCGCACATCTATACGAGAGTATCAGGGACTTCTGTAACTATCTCACATCCATATTAGTGTATCAGGGCCTCTGTAACTATCTCACATCCATACTAGAGTATCAGGGGCCTCTGTAAATATCTCACATCCATATTAGTGTATTAGGGGCCTCTGTAACTATCTCACATCCATATTAGTGTATCAGGGGCCTCTGTAACTATCTCACATCCATACTAGTGTATCAGGGGCCTCTGTAACTACCTCACATCCATACAAGTGTATCAGGGGACTCTGTAACTATCTCACATCCATACTAGTGTATCAGGGGCCTCTGTTACTATCGCACATCTATACTAGAAGATCAGGGGCCTCTGTAACTATCTCACATCCATATTAGTGTATCAGGGCCTCTCTAACTATCTCACATCCATACTAGAGTATCAGGGGCCTTTGTAACTATCTCACATCTATACTAGTATATCAGGGCTTCTGTAATTATATCACATCCATACTATTATCATGAGCCTCTGTAACTGTGTCACATCCATACTAGTGTATCATGGGCTTCGGGAACTATCTCACATCTATACTAATGTATCAGAGGCCTCTGTAACTATCTCATACTATACTAGTCTATCAGAGGCCTCTGTAACTATCTCAGATCCATTCAAGTGTATCAGAGGCCTCTGTTACTATCGCACATCTATACTAGAGTATCAGGGGCCTCTGTAACTATCTCACATCCATATTAGTGTATCAGGGCCTCTGTAACTATCTCACATCCATACTAGAATATCAGGGGCCTCTGTAACTATCTCACGTCTATACTAGTGTATCAGGGGCCTCTGTAACTATCTCACATCCATACTAGAGTATCAGGGGCCTCTGTAACTATCTCACATCCATATTAGTGTATCAGGGGCCTCTGCAACTATCTCACATCCATACTAGTGTATCAGGGGCCTCTGCAACTATCTCACATCCATACTAGTGTATCAGGGGCCTCTGTAACTATCTCACATCCATACTAGTGTATCAGGGCCTCTGTAATTATATCATATCTATACTAGTGTATCAGGGGCCTCTGTTACTACTCCACATCTATACTAGTGTATCAGGGGCCTCTGTAACTATCTCACATCTATAATAGTGTATCAGGGGCCCCTGTAACTATCTCACATCCATACTAGTGTATCAGGGGCCTCTGTAACTATCTCACATCCATACTAGTGTATCAGGTGCCTTTGTAATTATCTCACATCCATACTAGTGTATTATCGGCATTTGTAACTATTTCACATCTATACTAGTGTATAAGGGGCCTCTGTAACTATCTCACATCCATACTAGTGTATCAGGGGCCTCTGTAACTATTACACATCCATACTAGTGTATCAGGAGCCTCTGTAACTATCTCACATCTATACTAGTGTATCAGGGGCCTTTGTAACTATCTCACATCCATACTAGTGAATCAGGGGCCTCTGTAACTATCTCACATCCATACTAGAGTATCAGGGGCCTCTGTAACTGTTTCACATTCATACTAGAGTATCAGAGGCCTCTGTCACTATCTTACATCCATACTAGTGTATCAGGGCCCTCTGTAACTATCTCACATCGATACTAGTGTATCAGGGGCCTCTGTAACTATCTCACATCTATACTAGTGTATCAGGGGCCTCTGTAACTATCTCACATCGACACTAGTGTATCAGGTGCCTCTGTAACTATCTCACATCCATACTAGTGTATCAGGGGCCTTTGTAACTATCTCGCATCCATACTAGAGTATCTGGGCCTCTGTAACTATCTCACATACATACTAGAGTATCAGGGGCCTCAGTAACTATCTCACATCTATATTAATGTATCAGGGGCCTCTGTAATTATCTCACATCTATACTAGTGTATCAGGGGCCTCTGTAACTATCTGTAATCCATACTAGTGTATCAGGGCCTCTGTAATTATCTCATATCTATACTAGTGTATCTGGGGCCTCTGTTTCTATCCCACATCTATACTAGTGTATCAGGGGTCTCTGTAACTATCTCACATCTATACTAGTGTATCAGAGGCTTTTGTAACTATCTCACATCTATATAAGTGTATCAGGAGCCTCTGTAACTATCTCACATCTATATAAGTGTATCAGCGGCTTCTGTAATTATCTCACATCCATACTAGTGTATCAGGGGCCTCTGTATCTGTAACTATGTCACATCTATACTAGTGTATCAGCGGTCTCTTTAACTATCTCACATCCATACTAGTGTATCAGGGGCCTCTGCAACTATATCACATCTATACTAGTGTATCAGGGGCTTCTGTAACTATCTCACATCTATATTAATGTATCGGGGGCCTCTGTAATTATATCACATCTATACTAGTGTATCAGGGGCCTCTGTAACTATCTCACATCCATACTAGTATATCAGGGCCTCTGTAATTATCTCATATCTATACTAGTGTATCTTGGGCCTCTGTTTCTATCCCACATCTATACTTGTGTATCAGAGGTCTCTGTATCTATCTCACATCTATACTAGTGTATCAGGGGCTTCTGTAACTATCTCACATCTATACTAGTGTATCAGGAGCCTCCGTAACTATCTCACATCTATATTAGTGTATCAGCAGCCTTTGTAATTATCTCACCTCCATACCAGTGTATCAGGGGCCTCTGTAACTATGTCACATCCCTATTAATGTATCAGGGGCCTCTATATCTGTAACTATGTCAAATCTATACTAGTGTATCAGGGCCCTCTGTATCTATATCACATTTATACTAGGGTACAAGGGGCCTCTGTTACTATCTCACATCCATACTGGTGTATCAGGTGCCTCTGTAACTATCTCACATCCATACTAGAGTATCAGGGGCCTCTGTTACTATCTCACATCCATACTAGTGTATCAGAGGCCTCTGTAACTATTTAAGACCCATACAAGAGTATCAGAGGCCTCTGTAACTATCTCACATCCATACTAGTGTATAAGGATCCTCTGTAACTATCTCACATCCATACTAGTGTATCAGGGGCCTCTGTAACTATCTCACATCCCTACTAGTGTATCAGGGGCATCTGTAACTATCTCACATCTATACTAGTGTATCAGGGGCCTCTGTTAATATCTCACATCTATACTAGTGTATCAGGGGACTCTGTAACTATATCACATCCATACTAGTGTATCATGGGCCTCTGTAACTATCTCACATCCATAATAGTGTAACTGGGGCTTTTACAACTATCTCACATCTAAACTATTGTATCAGGGGACTCTGTAACTATCTCACATCTATATTAGTGTATCAGGGGATTCTGTAACTATATCACATCCGTACTAGTGTATCAGCAGCCTCTGTAACTATTTCACATCAATACAGGTGTATCAGCGGCCTCTGCAACTATCTCACATCTATACTAGTGTGTCAGGGGCCTCTGTAACAATATCAAATCCATACTAGTGTATCATGAGCCTCTGTAACTATCTCACATCCATAATAGTGTAACTGGGGCTTTTGCAACTATCTCACATCTAAACTATTGTATCAGGGGACTCTGTAACTATCTCAGATCTATATTAGTGTATCAGGGGCCTTTGTAATTATATCAAATACATACTAGTGTATCAGAGGCCTCTTTATCTATCTCACATCTATGCAAGTGTATCAGGGGCCTCTGCAACTATCTCACATCCATACTAGTGTATCAGGGGCCTCTGTAACTATCTCACATCCATACTAGTGTATCAGGGCCTCTGTAACAATATCACATCCACACTAGTGTATCATGAGCATCTGTAACTATTTCAGATCCATACTAGTGTATCAGGGGCCTCTGTAACTATACTACATCAATACAAGTGTATCAGCGGCCTCTGCAACTATCTCACATCTGTACTAGTGTATCAGGGGCCTCTGTTACTATCTCACATCTATATAAATGTATCAGCGGCCTCTGTAACTATCCCACATCTATACTAGTGTATCAGGGGCCTCTGCAACTATCTCACATCCATACTAGTGTATCAGGGGCCTCTGTAACTATCTCACATCCATACTAGTGTATCAGGGCCTCTGTAATTATCTCATATCTATACTAGTGTATCAGGGGCCTCTGTTACTATTCCACATCTATACTAGTGTATCAGGGGCCTCTGTAACTATCTCACATCTATAATAGTGTATCAGGGGCCCCTGTAACTATCTCACATCCATACTAGTGTAGCAGGGGCCTCTGTAACTATCTCACATCCATACTAGTGTATCAGGTGCCTTTGTAATTATCTCACATCCATACTAGTGTATTATCGGCATTTGTAACTATTTCACATCTATACTAGTGTATAAGGGGCCTCTGTAACTATCTCACATCCATACTAGTGTATCAGGGGCCTCTGCAACTATATCACATCTATACTAGTGTATCAGGGGTTTCTGTAACTATCTCACATCTATATTAATGTATCGGGGGCCTCTGTAATTATATCACATCTATACTAGTGTATCAGGGGCCTCTGTAACTATCTGTAATCCATACTAGTGTATCAGGGCCTCTGTAATTATCTCATATCTATACTAGTGTATCTGCGGCCTCTGTTTCTATCCCACATCTATACTAGTGTATCAGGGGTCTCTGTAACTATCTCACATCTATACTAGTGTATAAGAGGCTTTTGTAACTATCTCACGTCTATACTAGTGTATCAGGAGCCTCTGTAACTATCTCACATCTATATAGGTGTATCAGCGGCCTCTGTAATTATCTCACATCCATACTAGTGTATCAGGGGCCTCTGTATCTGTAACTATGTCACATCTATACTAGTGTATCAGCGGCCTCTTTAACTATCTCACATCTATATAAGTGTATCAGGGGCCTCTGTAACTATATCACATCCATATTAGTGTATCAGCGGCCTCTGTAACTATCTCACATCCATACTAGTGTATCAGGGGCCTCTGCAACTATATCACATCTATACTAGTGTATCAGGGGCTTCTGTAACTATCTCACATCTATATTAATGTATCGGGGGCCTCTGTAATTATATCACATCTATACTAATGTATCAGGGGCCTCTGTAACTATCTCACATCCATACTAGTGTATCAGGGCCTCTGTAATTATCTCATATCTATACTAGTGTATCTTGGGCCTCTGTTTCTATCCCACATCTATACTTGTGTATCAGAGGTCTCTGTAACTATCTCACATCTATACTAGTGTATCAGGGGCTTCTGTAACTATCTCACATCTATACTAGTGTATCAGGAGCCTCCGTAACTATCTCACATCTATATAAGTGTATCAGCGGCCTTTGTAATTATCTCACCTCCATACCAGTGTATCAGGGGCCTCTGTAACTATCTCACATCCCTATTAGTGTATCAGGGGCCTCTGTATCTGTAACTATGTCAAATCTATACTAGTGTATCAGGGCCCTCTGTAACTATATCACATTTATACTAGGGTACAAGGGGCCTCTGTTACTATCTCACATCCATACTGGTGTATCAGGTGCCTCTGTAACTATCTCACATCCATACTAGAGTATCAGGGGCCTCTGTTACTATCTCACATCCATACTAGTGTATAATGATCCTCTGTAACTATCTCGCATCCGTACTAGTATATCGGGGGCTTCTGTAACTATCTCACATCCATACTAGTGTATCAGGGGCCTCTGTAACTATCCCACATCCCTAATTGTGTATCTGGGGCCTCTGTAACTAGCTCTGATCCATACTAGTGTATAAGGGGCCTCTGTAACTATCTTACATCTTATTAGTGTATCAGGGGCATCTGTAACTATCTAATATCCATACTAGTGTATCAGGGGCCTTTGTAACTATCTCACATCCATACTAGAGTATCTGGGTCTCTGTAACTATCTCACATCCATAGTAGAGTATCAGGGGCCTCTGTAACTATCTCACATCCATACTAGTGTATCAGGGTCCTCTGTAACTATCTCACATCTATACTAGTATATCAGGGGTCTCTGTAACTAAATCACATCCATACTAGTGTATCAGGGGCCTCTGCAACTATCTCACATCTATACTAGTGTATCAGGGGCCTCTGTAACTATTTCACATCTATATTAGTGTATCAGTGGCCTCTGTAACTATCTTGAAATAAACTAGTGTATCAGTGGCCTCTTTAACTATTTCACATCTATACAAGTGTATCAGGGGCCTCTGTAACTATGTAACATCCATATTAGTGTATCAGGGGCCTCTGGAACTATCTCACATCTATACTAGTGTATCAGGGGCCTCTGTAACTATTTCACATCTATATTAGTGTATCAGTGGCCTCTGTAACTATCTTGATCTAAACTAGTGTATCAGCGGCCTCTTTAACTATCTCACATCTATAAAAGTGTATCAGGGGCCTCTGTAACTATCTCACATCCATATTAGTGTATCAGCGGCCTCTGTAACTATATCACATCCATTCTAGTGTATCAGGGGCCTCTGCAACTATATCACATCTATACTAGTGTATCAGGGGCCTCTGTAACTATCTCACATCTATATTAATGTACCAGGGGCCTCTGTAATTATCTCACATCTATACTAGTGTATCAGGGGCCTCTGTAACTATCTCACATCTATATTAATGTACCAGGGGCCTCTGTAATTATCTCACATCTATACTAGTGTATCAGGGGCTTCTGTAACTATTTCACATCTATACTAGTGTATCAGAGCCTCTGTAACTATCTCACATCTATATTAGTGTATCAGCGGCCTCTGTAATTATCTCACATCTATACTAGTGTATCAGGGGCCTCTGTATCTGTAACTATGTCACATCTATACTAGTGTATCAGCGGCCTCTTTAACTATCTCACATCTATACAAGTGTATCAGGTGCCTCTGTAACTATATCACATCCATATTAGTGTATAAGCGGCCTCTGTAACTATCTCACATCCATACTAGTGTATCAGGGGCCTCTGCAACTATAGCACATCTATACTAGTGTATCAGGGGCCTCTGTAACTATTTCACATCTATATTAATGTATCAGGGGTCTCTGTAATTATCTCACATCTATACTAGTGTATCAGAGGCCTCTGTAACTATCTCACATCCATACTAGTGTATCAGGGCCTCTGTAATTATCTCATATCTATACTAGTGTACCTGGGGCCTCTGTTTTTATCCCACATCTATACTAGTGTATCAGGGGCCTCTGTAACTATATCACATCAATACTAGTGTATCAGGGGCTTTTGTAACTATCTCACATCTATACTAGTGTATCAGGAGCCTCTGTAACTATCTCACATCTATTTTAGTGTATCAGCGGGCTCTGTAATTATCTCACATCCATACTAGTGTATCAGGGGCCTCTAAAACTATCTGGAATCCATATTAGTGTATCAGGGGCCTCTGTATCTGTAACTATGTCACATCTATACTAGTGTATCAGCGGCCTCTTTAACTATCTCACATCTATAAATGTGTATCAGGGGCCTCTGTGACTAGATCACATCCATATTAGTGTATCAGCGGCCTCTGTAACTATATGACATCTATACTAGGGTACAAGGGGCCTCTGTTACTATCTCACATCCATACTAGTGTATCAGGTGCCTCTGTAACTATCTCACATCCATACTAGAGTATCAGGGGCCTCTGTTACTATATCACATCCATACTAGTGTATCAGGGGCCTCTGTAACTATTTAAGACCCATACAAGAGTATCAGAGGCCTCTGTAACTATCTCACATCCATACTAGTGTATAAGGATCCTCTGTAACTATCTCGCATCCATACTAGTGTATCAGGGGCTTCTGTAACTATCTAACATCCATACTAGTGTATCAGGGGCCTCTGCAACTATCTCACACCTATACTAGTGTATCAGGGGCCTCTGTAACTATTTCACATCTATATTAGTGTATCAGTGGCCTCTGTAACTATCTTGATCTAAACTAGTGTATCAGTGTCCTCTTTAACTATCTCACATCTATACAAGTGTATCAGGGGCCTCTGTAACTATTTAACATCCATATTAGTGTATCAGGGGCCTCTGGAACTATCTCACATCTATACTAGTGTATCATGGGCCTCTGTAACTATTTCACATCTATACAAGTGTATAAGGGGTCTCTGTATCTGTAACTATGTCACATCTATACTAGTGTATCAGCGGCCTCTTTAACTATCTCACATCTATAAAAGTGTATCAGGGGCCTCTGTGACTAGATCACATCCATATTAGTGTATCAGCGGCCTCTGTAACTATCTCACATCCATACTAGTGTATCAGGGGCCTCTGCAACTATATCACATCTATACTAGTGTATCAGGGGCCTCTGTAACTATCTCACATCTATATTAATGTACCAGGGGCCTCTGTAATTATCTCACATCTATACTAGTGTATCAGGGGCCTATGTAACTATCTCACATCCATACTAGTGTATCAGGGCCTCTGTAATTTTCTCATGTCTATACTAGTGTATCTGGGGCCTCTGTTTCTGTTCCACATCTATATTAGTGTATCAGGGGTCTCTGTAACTATCTCACATCTATACTAGTGTATCAGGGGCTTCTGTAACTATCTCACATATATACTAGTGTATCAGAGGCCTCTTTATCTATCTCACATCTATACAAGTGTATCAGGGGCCTCTGCAACTATCTCACATCCATACTAGTGTATCAGGGGCCTCTGTAACTATCTCACATCCATACTAGTGTATCAGGGCCTCTGTAACAATATCACATCCACACTAGTGTATCATGAGCATCTGTTACTATTTCAGATCCATACTAGTGTATCAGAGGCCTCTGTAACTATACTACATCAATACAAGTGTATCATCGGCTTCTGCAACTATCTCACATCTGTACTAGTGTATCAGGGGCCTCTGTAACTATCTCACATCTATATTAATGTATCAGGGGCCTCTGTAACTATCCCACATCTATACAAGTGTATCAGGGGCCTCTGCAACTATCTCACATCCATACTAGTGTATCAGGGGCCTCTGTAACTATCTCACATCCATACTAGTGTATCAGGGCCTCTGTAATTATATCATATCTATACTAGTGTATCAGGGGCCTCTGTTACTACTCCACATCTATACTAGTGTATCAGGGGCCTCTGTAACTATCTCACATCTATAATAGTGTATCAGGGGCCCCTGTAACTATCTCACATCCATACTAGTGTATCAGGGGCCTCTGTAACTATCTAACATCCATACTAGTGTATCAGGTGCCTTTGTAATTATCTCACATCCACACTAGTGTATTATCGGCATTTGTAACTATTTCACATCTATACTAGTGTATAAGGGGCCTCTGTAACTATCTCACATCCATACTAGTGTATCAGGGGCCTCTGTAACTATTACACATCCATACTAGTGTATCAGGAGCCTCTGTAACTATCTCACATCTATACTAGTGTATCAGGGGCCTTTGTAACTATCTCACATCCATACTAGTGAATCAGGGGCCTCTGTAACTATCTCACATCCATACTAGAGTATCAGGGGCCTCTGTAACTGTCTCACATTCATACTAGAGTATCAGAGGCCTCTGTCACTATCTTACATCCATACTAGTGTATCAGGGCCCTCTGTAACTATCTCACATCGATACTAGTGTATCAGGGGCCTCTGTAACTATCTCACATCTATACTAGTGTATCAGGGGCCTCTGTAACTATCTCACATCGACACTAGTGTATCAGGTGCCTCTGTAACTATCTCACATCCATACTAGTGTATCAGGGGCCTTTGTAACTATCTCGCATCCATACTAGAGTATCTGGGCCTCTGTAACTATCTCACATACATACTAGAGTATCAGGGGCCTCAGTAACTATCTCACATCTATATTAATGTATCAGGGGCCTCTGTAATTATCTCACATCTATACTAGTGTATCAGGGGCCTCTGTAACTATCTGTAATCCATACTAGTGTATCAGGGCCTCTGTAATTATCTCATATCTATACTAGTGTATCTGGGGCCTCTGTTTCTATCCCACATCTGTACTAGTGTATCAGGGGTCTCTGTAACTATCTCACATCTATACTAGTGTATCAGAGGCTTTTGTAACTATCTCACATCTATATAAGTGTATCAGGAGCCTCTGTAACTATCTCACATCTATATAAGTGTATCAGCGGCCTCTGTAATTATCTCACATCCATACTAGTGTATCAGGGGCCTCTGTATCTGTAACTATGTCACATCTATACTAGTGTATCAGCGGCCTCTTTAACTATCTCACATCCATACTAGTGTATCAGGGGCCTCTGCAACTATATCACATCTATACTAGTGTATCAGGGGCTTCTGTAACTATCTCACATCTATATTAATGTATCGGGGGCCTCTGTAATTATATCACATCTATACTAGTGTATCAGGGGCCTCTGTAACTATCTCACATCCATACTAGTATATCAGGGCCTCTGTAATTATCTCATATCTATACTAGTGTATCTTGGGCCTCTGTTTCTATCCCACATCTATACTTGTGTATCAGAGGTCTCTGTATCTATCTCACATCTATACTAGTGTATCAGGGGCTTCTGTAACTATCTCACATCTATACTAGTGTATCAGGGGCCTCTGTAACTATCTCACATCTATACTAGTGTATCAGGAGCCTCCGTAACTATCTCACATCTATATTAGTGTATCAGCGGCCTTTGTAATTATCTCACCTCCATACCAGTGTATCAGGGGCCTCTGTAACTATGTCACATCCCTATTAATGTATCAGGGGCCTCTGTATCTGTAACTATGTCAAATCTATACTAGTGTATCAGGGCCCTCTGTATCTATATCACATTTATACTAGGGTACAAGGGGCCTCTGTTACTATCTCACATCCATACTGGTGTATCAGGTGCCTCTGTAACTATCTCACATCCATACTAGAGTATCAGGGGCCTCTGTTACTATCTCACATCCATACTAGTGTATCAGAGGCCTCTGTAACTATTTAAGACCCATACAAGAGTATCAGAGGCCTCTGTAACTATCTCACATCCATACTAGTGTATAAGGATCCTCTGTAACTATCTCACATCCATACTAGTGTATCAGGGGCTTCTGTAACTATCTCACATCCATACTAGTGTATCAGGGGCCTCTGTAACTATCTCACATCCCTACTAGTGTATCAGGGGCATCTGTAACTATCTCACATCCATACTAGTGTATCAGGGGCCTCTGTTAATATCTCACATCTATACTAGTGTATCAGGGGACTCTGTAACTATATCACATCCATACTAGTGTATCATGGGCCTCTGTAACTATCTCACATCCATAATAGTGTAACTGGGGCTTTTACAACTATCTCACATCTAAACTATTGTATCAGGGGACTCTGTAACTATCTCACATCTATATTAGTGTATCAGGGGATTCTGTAACTATATCACATCCGTACTAGTGTATCAGCAGCCTCTGTAACTATTTCACATCAATACAGGTGTATCAGCGGCCTCTGCAACTATCTCACATCTATACTAGTGTGTCAGGGGCCTCTGTAACAATATCAAATCCATACTAGTGTATCATGAGCCTCTGTAACTATCTCACATCCATAATAGTGTAACTGGGGCTTTTGCAACTATCTCACATCTAAACTATTGTATCAGAGGACTCTGTAACTATCTCAGATCTATATTAGTGTATCAGGGGCCTTTGTAATTATATCAAATACATACTAGTGTATCAGAGGCCTCTTTATCTATCTCACATCTATACAAGTGTATCAGGGGCCTCTGCAACTATCTCACATCCATACTAGTGTATCAGGGGCCTCTGTAACTATCTCACATCCATACTAGTGTATCAGGGCCTCTGTAACAATATCACATCCACACTAGTGTATCATGAGCATCTGTAACTATTTCAGATCCATACTAGTGTATCAGGGGCCTCTGTAACTATACTACATCAATACAAGTGTATCAGCGGCCTCTGCAACTATCTCACATCTGTACTATTGTATCAGGGGCCTCTGTTACTATCTCACATCTATATAAATGTATCAGCGGCCTCTGTAACTATCCCACATCTATACTAGTGTATCAGGGGCCTCTGCAACTATCTCACATCCATACTAGTGTATCAGGGGCCTCTGTAACTATCTCACATCCATACTAGTGTATCAGGGCCTCTGTAATTATCTCATATCTATACTAGTGTATCAGGGGCCTCTGTTACTATTCCACATCTATACTAGTGTATCAGGGGCCTCTGTAACTATCTCACATCTATAATAGTGTATCAGGGGCCCCTGTAACTATCTCACATCCATACTAGTGTATCAGGGGCCTCTGTAACTATCTCACATCCATACTAGTGTATCAGGTGCCTTTGTAATTATCTCACATCCATACTAGTGTATTATCGGCATTTGTAACTATTTCACATCTATACTAGTGTATAAGGGGCCTCTGTAACTATCTCACATCCATACTAGTGTATCAGGGGCCTCTGCAACTATATCACATCTATACTAGTGTATCAGGGGTTTCTGTAACTATCTCACATCTATATTAATGTATCGGGGGCCTCTGTAATTATATCACATCTATACTAGTGTATCAGGGGCCTCTGTAACTATCTGTAATCCATACTAGTGTATCAGGGCCTCTGTAATTATCTCATATCTATACTAGTGTATCTGGGGCCTCTGTTTCTATCCCACATCTATACTAGTGTATCAGGGGTCTCTGTAACTATCTCACATCTATACTAGTGTATAAGAGGCTTTTGTAACTATCTCACGTCTATACTAGTGTATCAGGAGCCTCTGTAACTATCTCACATCTATATAGGTGTATCAGCGGCCTCTGTAATTATCTCACATCCATACTAGTGTATCAGGGGCCTCTGTATCTGTAACTTTGTCACATCTATACTAGTGTATCAGCGGCCTCTTTAACTATCTCACATCTATATAAGTGTATCAGGGGCCTCTGTAACTATATCACATCCATATTAGTGTATCAGCGGCCTCTGTAACTATCTCACATCCATACTAGTGTATCAGGGGCCTCTGCAACTATATCACATCTATACTAGTGTATCAGGGGCTTCTGTAACTATCTCACATCTATATTAATGTATCGGGGGCCTCTGTAATTATATCACATCTATACTAATGTATCAGGGGCCTCTGTAACTATCTCACATCCATACTAGTGTATCAGGGCCTCTGTAATTATCTCATATCTATACTAGTGAATCTTGGGCCTCTGTTTCTATCCCACATCTATACTTGTGTATCAGAGGTCTCTGTAACTATCTCACATCTATACTAGTGTATCAGGGGCTTCTGTAACTATCTCACATCTATACTAGTGTATCAGGAGCCTCCGTAACTATCTCACATCTATATAAGTGTATCAGCGGCCTTTGTAATTATCTCACCTCCATACCAGTGTATCAGGGGCCTCTGTAACTATCTCACATCCCTATTAGTGTATCAGGGGCCTCTGTATCTGTAACTATGTCAAATCTATACTAGTGTATCAGGGCCCTCTGTAACTATATCACATTTATACTAGGGTACAAGGGGCCTCTGTTACTATCTCACATCCATACTGGTGTATCAGGTGCCTCTGTAACTATCTCACATCCATACTAGAGTATCAGGGGCCTCTGTTACTATCTCACATCCATACTAGTGTATCAGGGGCCTCTGTAACTATTTAAGACCCATACAAGAGTATCAGAGGCCTCTGTAACTATCTCACATCCATACTAGTGTATAAGGATCCTCTGTAACTATCTCACATCCATACTAGTGTATCAGGGGCTTCTGTAACTATCTCACATCTATACTAGTGTGTCAGGGGCCTCTGTAACAATATCACATCCATACTAGTGTATCATGAGCCTCTGTTACTATCTCACATCCATAATAGTGTAACTGGGGCTTTTGCAACTATCTCACATCTAAACTATTGTATCAGGGGATTCTGTAACTATCTCACATCTATATTAGTGTATCAGGGGCCTTTGTAATTATATCAAATACATACTAGTGTATCAGAGGCCTCTTTATCTATCTCACATCTATACAAGTGTATCAGGGGCCTCTGCAACTATCTCACATCTATACTAGTGTATTAGGGGCTTCTGTAACGATATCACATCTATACTAATGTATCAGGGGTCTCTGTAACTATCTCACATCTATACTAGTGTATAAGAGGCTTTTGTAACTATCTCACGTCTATACTAGTGTATCAGGAGCCTCTGTAACTATCTCACATCTATATAGGTGTATCAGCGGCCTCTGTAATTATCTCACATCCATACTAGTGTATCAGGGGCCTCTGTATCTGTAACTTTGTCACATCTATACTAGTGTATCAGCGGCCTCTTTAACTATCTCACATCTATATAAGTGTATCAGGGGCCTCTGTAACTATATCACATCCATATTAGTGTATCAGCGGCCTCTGTAACTATCTCACATCCATACTAGTGTATCAGGGGCCTCTGCAACTATATCACATCTATACTAGTGTATCAGGGGCTTCTGTAACTATCTCACATCTATATTAATGTATCGGGGGCCTCTGTAATTATATCACATCTATACTAATGTATCAGGGGCCTCTGTAACTATCTCACATCCATACTAGTGTATCAGGGCCTCTGTAATTATCTCATATCTATACTAGTGTATCTTGGGCCTCTGTTTCTATCCCACATCTATACTTGTGTATCAGAGGTCTCTGTAACTATCTCACATCTATACTAGTGTATCAGGGGCTTCTGTAACTATCTCACATCTATACTAGTGTATCAGGAGCCTCCGTAACTATCTCACATCTATATAAGTGTATCAGCGGCCTTTGTAATTATCTCACCTCCATACCAGTGTATCAGGGGCCTCTGTAACTATCTCACATCCCTATTAGTGTATCAGGGGCCTCTGTATCTGTAACTATGTCAAATCTATACTAGTGTATCAGGGCCCTCTGTAACTATATCACATTTATACTAGGGTACAAGGGGCCTCTGTTACTGTCTCACATCCATACTGGTGTATCAGGTGCCTCTGTAACTATCTCACATCCATACTAGAGTATCAGGGGCCTCTGTTACTATCTCACATCCATACTAGTGTATCAGGGGCCTCTGTAACTATTTAAGACCCATACAAGAGTATCAGAGGCCTCTGTAACTATCTCACATCCATACTAGTGTATAAGGATCCTCTGTAACTATCTCACATCCATACTAGTGTATCAGGGGCTTCTGTAACTATCTCACATCTATACTAGTGTGTCAGGGGCCTCTGTAACAATATCACATCCATACTAGTGTATCATGAGCCTCTGTTACTATCTCACATCCATAATAGTGTAACTGGGGCTTTTGCAACTATCTCACATCTAAACTATTGTATCAGGGGATTCTGTAACTATCTCACATCTATATTAGTGTATCAGGGGCCTTTGTAATTATATCAAATACATACTAGTGTATCAGAGGCCTCTTTATCTATCTCACATCTATACAAGTGTATCAGGGGCCTCTGCAACTATCTCACATCTATACTAGTGTATTAGGGGCTTCTGTAACGATATCACATCTATACTAGTGTATCATGGGCCTCTGTTACTATCTCACATCAAGATGTGTGTATTAGGGGCTTCTGTAACTATCTCACATCTATACTAGTGTATCAGGGGCCTCTGTAACTATCTCACATCTATATAAGTGCATCAGGGGCCTCTGTAACTATCTCACATCCATACTAGTGTATCAGCGGCCTCTTTAACTATCTCACATCTATACAAGTGTATCAGGGGCCTCTGTAACTATATCCCATACATACTAGTGAATCAACGGCTTCTGTAACTATCTCACATCCGTTCTAGTGTATCAAGGGCCTCTGCCACTATCTCACATCTATACTAGTGTATCAGGGCCTTCTATAACTATCTCATATCTATATTAGTGTATCAAGGGCCTCTGTAACTATATCACATCTATACTAGTGTATCAGGGGCCTCTGTAACTATCTCGCATCTATACTACTGTATCAGTGGCCTCTGTAACTATCTCGCATCTATACTAGTGTATTGGCGGCATCTATAACTATCTCACATCTATACAAGTGTATCAGGGGCCTCTGTAACCACTCACATCTATACTAGTGTATCAGGGGCCTCTGTAACTATATCACGTCCATACTAGTGTATCAGTGGCCTCTGTAACTATCTCAGATCCATACTAGTGTATCAGGGGCCTCTGTAACTATCTCACATCTATAGTAGTGTATCAGGGACCTCTGTAACTATCTCACATCTATACAAGTGTATCAGGTGCCTCTGTAACTATCTCACATCTATACTTGTGTATCAGGGGCCTCTGAAACTATCTTACATCCATACTAGTGTATCAGGGGCCTCTGTAACTATCTCACGCCCATACTTGTGTAGCAGGGGCCTCTGTAATTATCTCACATCTATACTAGTGTATCAGGGACCTATGTTACTATCCCACATCTATATTAGTGTATCAGGGGCCTCTGTTACTGTCTCACATCTATACTAGTGTATCAGGGGCCTCTGTTACTTTCTCACATCTATACTAGTCAACCTTCTATAATCCATGGTGTCGAGCACATGTAATATGGTCAACTTTCTATAGTATTTGGTGCGGAACACGTTATATTTTCAATGTTCTATAATACATGGTATATGGTCACCCTTCTATAATACATGTTGCTGAACACATGTTATATGGTCAACCTCCTATAATACATGGTACCCAGCACATGTTATATTGTCAACCTTCTTTAATATATGGTGCCCAGCACATGTTATATGCTCACCCTTCTATAGTATATGGTGCCGAACACATGTTATATTTTCAACGTTCTATAATACATGGTGCCGAACACATGTTATATGGTCAACCTTATTTAACAAATGGTGCCCAGCACATGTTATATGGTCACTCTTCTTTAATACATGGTGCCGAACACATGTTATATGGTCAACATTCTATAGTATATGGTGTCCAGCACATGTTATATGGTTACCCTTCTATAGTATATGGTGCCAAACACATGTTATATGGTCACCTTTCTATAATACATGGTGCCGAACACATGTTATATGCTCACCCTTCTATAATACATGTTACCCAGCACATGTTATATGGTCACCCTTCTATAATACATGGTGCCGAACACATGTTATATGGTCAACCTTCTATAATACATGGTACCCAGCACATATATGGTCACCCTTCTATAATACATGGTGCCGGACACATGTTATATGGTGCCGTACACGTCATATGGTCACCTTTCTATAATACATGGTGCCCAGCTCATGTTATATGGTCACCCTTCTTTAATACATGGTGCCCAGCTCATGTTATATGGTCACCCTTCTATAATACATGGTGCCGAACACATGTTATATGGTCACCCTTTTATAATACATGGTGCCGAACACATGTTATATTGTGCCGTACACTTCATATGGTCACCTTTCTATAATACATGGTGCCCAGCACATGTTATATGGTCACCCTTCTATAATACATGGTTCCGAACACATGTTATATGGTCAACCTTCTATTATACGTGGTGCCCAGCACATGTTATATGCTCACCCTTCTATAATACATGGTGCCGAACACGTTATATGGTCACCCTTCTATAATACATGGTGCCGAACACATGTTATATGGTCAACCTTCTATAATACATGGTGCCCAGCACATGTTATATGGTCACCCTTCTATAATACATGGTGCCCAGCACATGTTATATGGTGCCGTACACGTCATAACGCCACCCTTCTATAATACATGGTGCCCAGCACATGTTATATGGTCACCCTTCTATAATACTTGGTGCCTAACACATGTTATATGGTCTACCTTCTATTATACATGGTGCCCAGCACATGTTATATGGTCAACCTTCTATGATATATGGTGCCGAACACATGTTATATGGTCACCCTTCTATAGTATATGGTGCCGAACACATTCTATATAAAATGGTATTGCACACACTCATAGTTTAATTCAGTTCTGTCTATGAAAACATCAACTAAAATGTAGTCATATAATTTGTTCTGTGTCCAGTGATTATACTAAACTATGAAACATTAAATCTTAATTTACTACACAACCTCAAAATAGTCAATAAGATTCTTGTAACACTTAAGACTAGATTACTTCATCACAAAGTCCTTGAATTTATCTGGCACTTTCCTAATTCTCTCTGGCCTGTGTGTTCTAGCAAACTGAACTCCTTATGTAAGCTTTTGTTGTTACTTCTGATTCATTCGGAATTGGAACCGAATTGTAATTTACTACCGGTTCCGTTAGATCAGTTTCTGAATGTCACGCGTTTTCTGATCAATTCGCTCATTTAACTGTTTAACATGTGTTACGTTTCGCTTAATCTGAACTCCACTATCTGATTCTACTGTTACGCTATTTCCGTGTTTCTGCGCTACAGTCAGCGGATTAGGACTAAATGTAGTAGAGAACTTGTCGATTTCATCTTGCCTAACAAGTACCTTATCACCGGGCTGAATTTGACTTTTTGCAAGTATTATGCTTACAATCTGCATGCATCTTACCCTTTTCTTTGTTTTCAGAATTGCGATTTCTCATTTCTGTCATTGACATTGACTTGACTTCCTGAAGTTCTGGCAATTTTGTTCTAAATTTACGGCCGTATTGTTACTCTGCAGGGCTGACACCTGTCTTAGTATGTGGTGTACTGCGATACATAAGTAAGTATTTCTGAAGATCATCCTTTCAAATGAAGATTTTGTACTTGCACAATTCAAATTCGTTTCATTATCGACAGATTCTGGCATTCTACTTCGCCGTTCGCCTGCGGCCACAACAGTGTTGTTTTTCTATGCGAAATACCATTCTCTTTCAGAAACTTCTCAAAAATCCCACTAACAAATTGCTGACCATTATCAGTCTGAACTGATATTGGCAGACCATGCGTTACAAAGATTTTGGACATGATTGAGATAATTCTCTCAGATGTGGTCAACTTCGTTACTTCGATCTCGAAAAAACGGCTGTAATAGTCTACAATTACAAATATGAAATCACCAGAGGGTAACAGCCCTAACAAATCAGCAGCCAGGTGTTGCCACGGTGCTGATGGTAATTCTGTCTTAGTTATAGGTTCTGGTTTGCCTGGCTGCGAAACCAACTGACTACCATAACAACTTTTACAAAAGTTTTCTGTTTGCTTGTCAATTCCTGGCCACCATACTTTAGTATTAACGCGTCAGGATGACATTCATGCGCTTATTCTAAAACCCTATTCCGAAGTGCCTGTGGTACTACAACCCTTGTTCTACGAAGAACAAGTTTACCATTAGCACCTAATTCTGTACGGACTGGTTAATACTCTTTATCCCTTTACTTCATATAGATGCCTTTGGACACCTCTAATATAGACGCCTTTGGACACTTAATATAGAAGGCTTTTGAATTACTGGGTGAATTATGTTTATATTTACTGACAGAGTGGAAAACAGTGCAGGAAGTGTTCAGATTGCTCGTTATGAGCAATCTGAACTCTTCCTGCACTGTTTTCAAAGGCCTGTGATTGGTGCAGGAAAACATGTATCTATGGAGTAAAGGGTTATACTCAAGTGTGTGCCAATTTCCCTAAAGCAGTTGGTCCCTAATTGCACACAATTCTGGATCATTTCCCGACTCTCTCTCTATTTCTTTAATACTCATAGCTTCCGGTGTAGTTTCTTTTGCTACAAACCTAATATACTCTTCGGCCACGTTTCTTAACTGGGACAATTTCCCTTCTGACGAGCTTAATAATCATGACAATGAGTCAGCAATGTTCTGTTTACCAGGGATATGGCGAATTTTGTACTTATACAGTTGCATCCAAAGTACCCATCGCTCTATTCGCGCACTTGGTTTTGACCTAGGTGAATATATAAACTCTAATGGTTTATGATCAGTCAGCAACTAGAACTCAGTACCATAAAGGTAAGCATGAAAATACTCACAGGCCCAGACAAGACCTAATGCTTCCTTCTCTGTCTGTGAATATCTACATTCGATATCCCTTAAAGCCCTGCTGGCATAACAAATCACGCGGAACTCTTCTCCCTGTTTCTGAACTAAAACTCCGCCTAAACCTACCGGACTTGCATCTGCTATGACCTGGGTCGGCGCACCGGTGTCATAATACCCAAGTGTCTCTGTTTAGACAACAAATCTTTCAACTTGTTGAATAATTCCTGTTGTTCTGTACCCCGCTCAAATGGTACAGCTTTCTTTGTCAACTCGCGAAGCAGCACGGACACCATTGCCAGATCTGGTATAAATCGTGCACTATAGGTCACCAGACCCAGGAAACTTTTAACTTCGGTCGCGTTTTCCGGTTCGTTAGATTATCGGATTTAACCATAAAAGAATATCTCCATTGAAGGTTTGCCATGTTCATTTTATTCCATGTTCTAGTACGCATGTGCATATACATATAATCAACAACAACAACAACAACAAGAAGTAATTATCAGTCGTTAATTAACATAAACGACAGACATTACAGCCTTCTGTACAGATGCATACAATCCACCAGGGACAGCAAGGCTCTTCAAGATGACCACAAATCTACAGACATGGGAAAACAATTGGCAGATGTCATTCAATCCTGAGAAATGTGAGGTAATACGAATCACCAACAAACGTAAACCACTCCAATTTCCTTACAAGATACACAACATCAAGCTACCGACGGTCAAACAAGTCAAATATTTGGGTGTTACTATCAGTTCCAACCTTTCATGGAACAACCACGTTGACAATATCTGCAGTAAAGCCAATAGTAACCTAGCATTCATCCGTCGAAACACAATTAAACAACAATGTAGTTTGGGACCCATACACACAGAGGAACATCAAGAAGCTGGAACAAGTCCAATGGACAGGAACCAGATATGTCACTAGTGATTACAGGAGAACAAGCAGCGTCACATCAATGCTGAAGACATTAGACTGGGACACATTGCAATCCTGACGCCAGCATGCCAGGCTTGTAATGATGTACAGGGTAGTGTACCAACTCATCGCTGTCCCTGCAGATATTTACTTGGTTCCCATGACAACAACCTACACAAGAGGGCATACTTAGAGATTCATGATCCCACATTCAATTGTGTTAATTGTCATCTACATTCCTTCTTCCCGAGTACCATCAGACTCTGGAACAGCCTTCCTGCTGGACTGATCGCAACTCCTAACCTACCATCCTTCAACATGGGGTTGCGGGACGCCATGAAGTAATCATCCTAGAACCCAGTTTTTAACCTGTATATATGTGATTTTAACTAAGCACACTTGGTCCTCAACGCCACATGTACATACACTCAATTCAAGAATACTCATTTCCTGAGGGATGAATTACTTGGAAGAAGAAAGGACTTTGACTACCGATCGAGGGTATTTTGACTACCCCTCTATTTTGACCAACCATCAAGGGGATATTGACCACCCATCAAGTGGATTTTGACCACCAATGGAGAGGATTTTGATCACCCATCAAGCGGACTTTGACCACCCATCGAGGGGACTTTGGCCACCCATCTAGGGGATTTTGACAAACATCGAGGGGATTTTAACCACCCATCAAGGGGACTTTGACCACCTATCGAAGGGATTTTGACCACCTATCGAGGAGATTTTGACCACACATCATGAGGCTTTTGACTACCCATTGAGGGGATTTGTCTACCTCTCTATTTTGCCAACCCATGAAGGGGATTTTGACTACCTCTCTATTTTGCCAACCCATGAAGGGGATTTTGACTACCCTTCTATTTTGACAACCTATCGAAGGGGATTTTGTCTACTCATTGAGGGGACTTTGACCACCAATCAAGGGAATTTTGACTACGCATCGAGGGGATTTTGACAACCCATCAAGTGGAATTTGACTACCAATCGAGTGGATTTTGACCACCAATCGAGGGGATTTTGACCACCCATCGAGTGGACTTTTACCACCTATCGAGGGGACTTTGACCACCTATCGAGGGGATTTTGTCTACCCATCTAGGGGACTTTTACCACCTATCGTGGGGACTTTGAGCACCTATTGAGGGGATTTTGACCACTATCGAAGGGATTTTGACCACCTATCGAGGGATTTTGACAACCCATCAAGTGGAATTTGACTACCAATCGAGTGGATTTTGACCACCAATCGAGGGGATTTTGACCACCCATCGAGGGGAC
This sequence comes from Panopea generosa, assembly GCA_029582155.1. Classification (NCBI taxonomy): domain Eukaryota; kingdom Metazoa; phylum Mollusca; class Bivalvia; order Adapedonta; family Hiatellidae; genus Panopea; species Panopea generosa. The sequence continues at coordinate 24,761,923 of CM055912.1, read as the reverse complement.
TTTTACCACCTATCGAGAGGACTTTGAGCACCTATCAAGGGGAATTTTGACCAATATCGAGGGGATTTTGACCACCTATCGAGGGATATTGACTTCCAATCGAGGGAATTTTGTCCACCCATCAAGGGGATTTTGACCACCAATTGAGGGGTTTTGACAACCCATCAAGGGGATTTTGACCATCATTTGAGGGGATTTTGACTACCCATCGAGGGGAGTTTGACCACGCATAGAGGGGATATCGAGATTTTGACCACCCATTGAGGGGACTTTGATCACCCATCGAGGGGACTTTGACCACCCATTGAGGGGATTTTGACCACCTATCCAGGGGATTTTGACCACCTATCAAGGGGATTTTGATCACACATTGAGGGGGTTTTGACCACACATTGAGGGGATTTTGACCACACATGGAGGGGGTTTTGACCACCCTTCAAGGGGATTTTGACTACCTATTGAGGGGATTTTAACCACTATCTAGGGGATTTTGACCACCTATTGAGGGATTTTGACCACCTATCGAGGGATTTTGACTTCAAATCGAGGGAATTTTGACCACCCATCAAGGGGATTTTTACCATCAATTGAGAGAAATTTTACTACCCAAGGGGATTTTGACAACCAATTGAGGGGATTTTGATCCGCCATCGAGAGGACTTTGACCACCAATCAAGGGGATTTTGACCATCCATTGAGGGGATTTTGACCACCTATCAAGGGGATTTTGACCACCTATCGAGGAGATTATGACTACACATGGAGGGGATTTTGACCACAAATCAAGGGGATTTTGACTACCTATTGAGGGGATTTTGTCTACCCCTCTATCTTGACCACCATTTGAGGAGATTTCCATCACCCATCAAGGGGATTTTGACTACCCCTCTATTTTGACCACCTATCGTGGGGACTTTATCTACCCCTCCATTTTGACCACCCATCGAGGGAATTTTGACCACCCATCAAGGGGATTTTGACTACCCATTAAGGGAATTTTGGCTACCCTTCTATTTTGACAACCCATCGAGGAGATTTTGACTACCCATCAAGGGAATTTTGTCAACCCCTCCATTTTGACCACCTATCAAGGGGATTTTGACAACCCATCAATGGGATTTTGTCTACTCCTCCATTTTGACCACCTATCAAGGGGATTTTGACAACCCATCAATGGGATTTTGTCTACTCCTCCAATTTTGACCACCTATCGAGGGGATTTTGAGACTACCCCTTTATTTTAACATGGGGATTTTGTCTACCCCTCAATTTTGACCACCTATCGAGGGGATTTTGAGACCACCCCTTTATTTTAACCATGGGGATTTTGTCTACCCCTCCATTTTGACAACCTATCGAGGAGATTTTGAGACTACTCCTTTATTTTAACCATGGGGATTTTGTCTACCCCTCAATTTTGACCACCTATCGAGGGGATTTTGAAATAATCCCTATTTATGACCATGGGGATTTTGACCATCCTGTTATTTATGTCAAGGGGATTTTGACCACATATCGAGGGGATTTTGACTACCCATCAAGGGGATTTTGTCTACCCCTCCATTTTGACCACCTATCAAGGTGATTTTGACCACCCTTCAAGGGGATTTTGACTACCCTTTTATTTTGACCACGGGGATTTTGACCACCCTGTTAATTTTGTCAAGGGGTTTATGACTGCTATGCCATTTTTTGAGCCATGGGGATTTTGAAGAATACTGTTAAAAAACACCATTGTTCAGTACTTTTGAATGTAATATTATTACATGTTTACATTGAGTAAAAACAGTAAATATTTGTTCAGTTGCATGCATATTAATAACAAAAGCCTGATAAATATATATAAATATCACATTTTATTCTATCACACGATGCCCGATAATAATATATGTAAATTTAATGCATATTCATGTCAATAGCAAGACCAAATTCCATGAATATGCATGTCACCTTATTCACTCATACCATGAATATTCATGTCAATAGCATTCTAAGCACAATGAATATTCATGTCAATAGTGTGCCAAGCAATATGAATATGCAAGTCATTTATGTTATAAATATTCGTCATCTTATACACCCTGTACATGACAATGCATGTCACAGTTTAGTGGGCAAATCACTTTCTACCTGCTGATCACTTGCTACCTGCTGATATATTACAATTAACAAGAAATGTCACTGTTAAGTGTCACATGCCCCCCAAATGGTCTGTGAAATAACAGAATATGATATAATAAGTAGCGATGTATCCATGAATATCAAGAGTAATGGACTAATGTTTCAGACTAGACATGCAATTTCATGTTTTTTTTACATTAAAGCATGACCTTGACCTTTGTGTAACCTTCACCTTGACATCTGATGTAATGGTCTGGGTATTTAAACAGTTAAATGCAGGTGAAACATTATCATGACATGCTGATCACTTGTGTCAAGCTATTTTAAAATCCCTAAATGTAAGTAACAGATCAATTGTTGATCAATTGATAAATTGAACCAAGTGTTTTTTGAAATCCATCCATGTATGATAAAGTAAAAGGCAGACGTGAAATTTCAAACAGATTCAGAGTGTTGTCATACATACTCAGTGTGACAGTGTCTAGGTTTTACTTATAACACGTCATCATGTCATCATGATCAATTGAGCCAAGTTAAAGACAAAGTCACAGACCAGACACACAATATCAAACAAATTGAAAGTGTGACCTTGACCTTCTTGGTCTTACATGCGACACTTAATTATGTCATGTTTATCAACGGAGCCAAGTGTTTTTTAAATATATCCATAGATGACAAAGTTATAGATCGGACAAGAAATCTCACACAGACTGAAAGTGTTGTCAAACAAACTCAAAGTGTGACCTTGACCTTTAAGGTACGCATGTGGGTCTTACACGTAACATGTTGTAATGCCATGCTGATGAATTGAGCCAAGTGTTTTTGAAATTTATCCATAGATGACAAAGTTTCAGACCGGACACGAAATCTCAATCAGACTGAAAGTGTCATCAACCAAAGTTAAATTGTGCCCTTGACATTTGAAGTGGAATTCTGGGTGTAACGCACCGCACATCGTCATGTTGTCGGTCATTTGTAGCTAGTATTAACAAAATCGATCTATGCATGACAAAGTTACAGGCCAGACACGAAATCTCAAACATACTGAAAGTGTTGTCAAACAAACTCAAAGTGTGACCTTGACCTTTGAGGTATGGGTATGGGTCTTACCTGGACACGTCGTCATGTAATGTTGATCATTTGTAGCAAGTATTTATAAAACCCATCTATGCGTGAAAAAGTTACAGACTGGACACGAAATCTCACACAAACTCAAAGTGTTGTCAAACAAACACAAATTGTGACCTTGACCTTTAAGGTATGGGTGTGTGTCTTACTCGTGACATGTCATGATATTATGTTGATCATTTGTAGCAAGTATCATTAAAATTCATCTATGCATGACAAAGTTACAGGCCGACACGATATCTCACACAAACTCAGTGTTGTCAAACAAACTCAAATAATTACCTTGACCTTTGAGGTATGGGTGTGGGTCTTACTCGCAACATGTCATCATGTTATGTTGATCATTTGTAGCAAGTATCAACACAATCCATCTATGCATGATAAAGTTACAGGTCGGAAACGATATCTCACACAAACTCAGTGTTGTCAAACAAACACAAATTGTGACATTGACCTTTGACGTACGAGTGTGGGTCTTACTGGCGGCAAGTCGTCATGTTATTTTGATCATTTGTAGCAAGTATCAACAAAATCCATCTGTGCATCCATCCTAAACTGCTCAAGTACCCCAACTGCACGCAAACGGAATGCACTCAGAGTGTAAACGGAGCATGAACGGAGCGCAGATTGAGCGCTGACGGAGCGGACTTGGACCGTTAGCGAATGCTGGATTTTGAATAATAAACGCACTCCTGAACACATGAAATAGATCGAGTGCACTCAGATGCGCAGTATATGCAGTATACACTAGACACAGTAAGATAACTGATAACTAAACTTTTCATGCACTACTGAGTGCACTCGTTCATTCGGATACACTCTTCTTTCATTATTTGAGCGTGAAGTCAATAATCAAAATCGAGATAAATAAGAAATTTTCTGATCACATAAATATAAACCATGTAGTATATATAAATGTTTTTTTGTATAACGCATGATCAAACTAATTTTGGTCAACAATTTTTGCGCTAATCAATATAATAAAGTTTAAAAACCTATTGTACAATAGACGACGCATCAACGGTTATCTACGGTTTCAAGGCCAATTTAGTTGCACATTTAAACATGATTTGGTTTGCGCAACAAAAATATAAATAAATTTATATATAATGTAAATAACAATTCGAAAATATGTAATATGAAATCACTATTTGCCTTGCTATATCGACATAAATTAGTTATAGAACATACAGAACATATATTTCAATTGGATTTAAGCGTATACAGCTCTAAACACAAAAAAACCAATGCATTTGTGAATCAAACAAAACACAGATATGCGGAAAAGTATATGATTATGATTCTATTTGTTTGGGTATTTCGGCAAAATAAAAATTACCAATTTTCAATTTAATTTGGACTTAAGTTTTATATTTTCCCCAAACAAAGTTACACTGAGTTTGTGCTTAGTTGTGAACAAACGTACGTAAAACTGTTATATTGCAATTAAAGTGGAAACATTATACTCGTGCACATCTCATTAAAGTAATAGTAATAAATTAATTGTAATCTAAAATATAAAGTGGGTCAGTAGTACAGCGGATAGGGTGCTGGCTTCAGGCGGTAGAGGTCGCGAGTTTGACCCAGGCTCTACCCAACCTCTCGAAACACAATTCAGTACCAGATCTAATAAAGGAATGCACTGGAGAATGATATGCATAAGCTCCGAGCTTGCTTCACAATCAAGCTAAATTAAATGAATGTAAAATAAAAGTATGTATGCCAAATTAACACGACAGACCGAAATAACACATTAGACACAGAAAATAAAAACTATTAAATGTAAATTTCTAGGTGACCTTTCTGAGGTTGTGATTTTATATTGGCTAAAGAACAGCTTTTGATCATCGGGAAGGTTGAAATAAACAAAAAAAGAACATGTATTCACTGCCTATAAAATAGTAAATATATTGTTTTCACGCTTTCTTACAAAATCGATACGCCTGATCACGTGCACGTAAGCACGTAACAATTAAGCCATTATATAAAAGCTGTGAAAGGGGCAACAAGTAAGAAATGACAATAATAATAATAAGAAGAAGAATAATAATATAATAATAAAATAATATAGCAATAATAACAATAATATTAATAATAATGAAAATAATATTAGTAATAATAGTAATAAATAATGATAAAATATATAAAAGATATTAATATTAATAATAATGATGATAATAATAATATTATAAAAAATCTGCATATTTTAGTATTGATTTTGACTATATATTTCTTATCCAATCACATGCTGCGGGTTAAATTAAGATTCATTCATTTGGCACAAATTATAATCAAAATGAAAATTACACACCGGCAGGGTTCTTCGTGATCAATGGACCGATAAATCACCAATTAACTATTTATTGACACACATGTGGTTCTCACCATGGGTATCTGTTTTGATGACTGCCATGCAACTCTGCCTTCATAACAGTAATTAAATTGTTATATTAATTGTGAACGACTGACCAGATGCACGTATCCAATATAAAAGCTGTGACAAATCAATAAGTCAATATGTATATTATAATAATAGCTCCAATGATAATAATATTTAAAAAAATAAAACAAAAAATGAAAGTAAAAAATAATACAAATAAAATACTATATTTTTACAAGGAATTATTTAGAGACATGTCTTTAATTTTTATTAGTTTTAAAATTGTAGGATTGTTTTATTTTGTAAATTAACAATTCTGATTTTTAGTTGTATCTGTTTTTTATACGAAGTCGCTATGGCAGCTGTGGTAAAATGACAGACCTGAATATACATCCCTTAAAACGTGTATGTCACACTTTCTACGATTCATTCAGAACTGGCGTGGGGTTTTCGGTTCGTTAATTTAATGATATTAACATCATGATATTTACATACTAAAAGCGTTCTGAAACTTCGAATAACAAATATCTTAAATATTTTTTTTATTTGTTGTCAATTGGCTGGCAGTTTTCCTTTTATATCTTTTCTTTTCAATCACATAATGTTGGCTCAATTAAGATTCATCCATATGGCACAAATTACAGTCAAAATGAAATTATACATATCTTCCGTGGTCAATAGACCGATAAGTCACCGCTTTAGCATATAACCTAATTGACACGGCTCTCACTGGCATGTGACATAATGTAATTAACACCACGGGTGTGTTGCTGCGTGTCATATAATTAGCGGTATAGCACAGTGGGTGTAGTTTCAAACAAGTTTAATATAGTTTGTCATTTTAAATAATATATTAACATAAAGCATACTATCATTAAAATAATAATTTGAGAAACCCACTGAAAAAAGTTCATTGCAAGTATATTTGTATACATAATGATAACGAAAATAATTATAAAAACTTAAAATATCAGAATATCTTTTTTAAGTCTAGTGAAGCCACAATTGGACCCAAATCGAGAAAAACACTACAAGATTATTATTTTTCAAAAATCATTTATTATAATGTTGAATTGCATTGCACGGGTTATAATAAATTTGTCATCACCCATGCAGTGCATATTATTGATTTATAAAGCTTATTTTAGTTTGAACATTAACAAAACCAGTGATATATCCACATGTTGTTAAGTCACTGCTTACACTGAGCAGATTTATGGATTATTATAAGGCCAACAAGGTATCAATAGTATGACATTATTTATTAAATTTAATTATTAATAACAATATATTTAGTTTATGTTGATGATGTATGTGTAAATTTTGTGGACAAACTTTATTGCTTTCCTGTAATAAACGGCTTACGGTATATCAAAGAAGATACTGACGCAAACACATGTCGGTCTGGATAACAGACGCCGGTATAGCTTGCGATATTCTTTGATCACCAAGACCACTGATAACATATCAAAACATAGACATTTCCGTTAAACATGCCTACTATCGATACTAGTTTATCGGAAATTTACAACCTTTGCCCAGCGGGTGACATAATATGTAGACAAACAATCGGATTATGAATTAATTTACCTTGACTAAATCCCATGGATACATTTTATTGCTCCATTGGAACAGATTAAATTAAAAAGTCAATATAGAATCATTTTAAGAGTTGAGATGTTGCCATTGGTTATGGGCCGGAAACCGAACTGAGCGAACTGAACGTTGAGTGAACGCTGAACGAAGCGAACGCTAAGAGGAGTATTAAACAGAGCACTCAGATATACAGCGCTTGTGAGCAAATACTTGTGTTTGTGAGTGCATTAAATTAACCGCGTTTAATCGAGTGCACGCAAACGGAGCGCGAACTAAGCGCGAACGGAATGCAAACTGAGCGCAAACGGAGTGCAATTATGGGGTACTTGAGCGGTTTAGGGTCTGTAGCAAATGACCATAGGCAATTTCATTTAACACCTAATATTTGCATATTTTATCTCTTAGCTGCACAAGGTAAAGAAATATAAACAAATCCTACTTAATTAGTTGCCAATTTTCAATCATTTAGTTGGACCACATAATATAGAATCTTAATTAACATTAGCAGTTAAATTAATGGTCACTGATTATAAAATTAAAATATTTGAAATACTTAATCTACTAAGTAAATAACAATCATCCATCATCACTCATCTATCATTCCTACTGATTTAAAATAATCATCTTTTATTTTTTAATAATCATCTGATCCAGCTCGCCAAAATGACTAGTACAAAGCGTGAGGGTAAATAAAAACTTATAGATACATGCATGTAATTTTATACACCCTGTCCCATGTCAACATTCCAGTAAAGTATCACAGAAGTTTTCCTTTTATCTATATATAATATTCTATATAATAGTTCGCAAAGGAATTTGTTAATTACATGTACGTACATTAGGGTAGGAGTAGAACTAAAGCCCCTTGGTCAAATCCCTCTTGGTCAAAAAATGTACACATGGCCAAATACCCTTTGGTACATTTTAGATGGACAAAATCCCCTTGGTAGATGTAAGAAGGTGGATAAAAACCCCTTGGTAGATTTAAGGAGGTGGACAAACGCACCTCGGTAGATTTTAGAAAGTGGACAAAAGCCCTTGGTTCATTTTAGAAAGTGAACAAAAGCCCCTTGGTTCATTTTAAAAAGTGGACAAAAGCCCCTTGGTACATTTTAGAAAGTGGACAAAAGCCCCTTGGTAGATTTTAGGAGGTGGACAAAAGCCCCTTGGTAGATTTTAGGAGGTGGACAAAAGCCCCTTGGTTCATTTTAGAAAGTCGACAAAAGCCCCTTGGTTCATTTTAGAAAGTGGACAAAAGCCCCTTGGTACATTTTAGAAAGTGGACAAAAGCCCTTTGGTAGATTTTAGGAGGTGGACAAAAGCCCCTTGGTAGATTTTAGAAAGTGGACAAAAGCCCCTTGGTTCATTTTAGAAAGTGGACAAAAGCCCCTTGGTTCATTTTAGAAAGTGGACAAAAGCCCCTTGGTAGATTTTAGGAGGTGGACAAAAGCCCCTTGGTAGATTTTAGGGGGTGGACAAAAGCCCCTTGGTAGATTTTAGAAAGTGGACAAAAGCCCATTTGGTAGATTTAAGGAGGTGGACAAAAGCCCCTTGGTAGATTTTAGAAAGTGGACAAAAGCCCCTTGGTCGATTTTAGAAGATGGACAATTTTTAAGCCCCTTGGTCGACTTTAGAAGTTGGACAAAAGCCCCTTGGTCAATTTTAGGAGGTGGACAAAAGCCCCTTGGTACATTTTAGAAAGTGCACAAAAGCACCTTGGTACATTTTAGAAGTTGGACAATTTTTAAGCCCCTTGGTTGACTTTAGAAGTTGGACAAAAGCCCCTTGGTCAATTTTAGAATGTGGACAAAAGCCACTTGGTAGATTTGATAGTGCCTAAGACAGAACTGTTATGTATCATATCTGTGTACATTATCATTATCAATTTAAAGGGAGTATATAAAATCAAAGGACTCAAGGTCCTGATAGGCGCCATTTGTTTGTTTGTTTGAATATTTAAAGTCATTGCTATACCATCTAGGACTAAAAGATGATCAGTTAGCCTAACTTCTCTTTCCTTGGATCCTGGAAGGTTAACCAGTACTCAAGTACACCCATCTCAGCAAGTAATGGATAACGTTCCCACTTGAATCAGTGGTGAGAGACGTGACAATAAGACATAATGTAATGAAAAATCAAGCTAATTCAAATAAAAAAAATAGATATATATGAAACAAGAAATGAGATTTGGTGAGTACAGGATGGGAATGCCATCCTGTGTTGAAAAAAGTTTAAATTTTGTGCTCATTAATGCATTGTCAGATATCTCTGGGTATCCATTGCGATACTCTCCAGACTCCAACCATCGCTTTGTTTAAAATTAACACCTGGGGGTATCCGACAATGCATAAATAATGCATTACAAGTATATGTTCCTATTTAATATCAAAATATTGTTGCAAAGAATTTTTTTTAATGGACAACTTGTCATATTTCAAAGATAATACAATTGATAAGTTTGTATTTTTCATGTTTGATTCTGTAATGAAGAATATTTTCATTATGTATTTTCATTAGCCAACTTTTAGACCCGGTTTCTCAAAGGTAAGTGACCTCCGTATTTGCGTATTTTTTGGCTTCAAACAAATTCTACATTATTTTTACAAAATAAACTGTTTCATGTGGTGATTTAATACTATATTTGTTGTAATTAGATGCTGAGAAACCCATTGCATGAATTGCCTTGAAACTTTACACAAGCCTTCCTAGTCATCAACCCTACTACAATTACCAAATTAGATAACTATTGAATGAATATAATACAAATTATTGCCCTTGTTTGATTTAGAAATTCTGGTTAAAGTTTTGCATGCAACTCCCTATCTCAGTAACCATTGCATGTATTGCCTTGAAACTTTACACAAGCCTTCCTAGTCATCAACCCTACTACAATCACCAAATTAGATAACTATTGTATGAATATAATACAAATTATTGGCCTTGTTTGATTTAGAAATTCTGGTTAAAGTTTTGCATGCAAGTCCCTATCTCAGTAACCATTGCATGTAATGCCTTGAATCTTTACACAAGCCTTCCTAGTCATCAACCCTACTACAATTACCAAATTAGATAACAATTGTATGAATATAATACAAATTATTGCCCTTGTTTGATTTAGAAATTCTGGTTAAAGTTTTGCATGCAAGTCCCTATCTCAGTAGCCATTGCATGTATTGCCTTGAAACTTTACACATGCCTTCCTAGTCATCAACCCTACTACAATTACCAAATAAGATAACTATTGTATGAATATAATACAAATTATTGCCCTTGTTTGATTTAGAAATTCTGGTTAAAGTTTTGCATGCAAGTCCCTATCTCAGTAACCATTGCATGTATTGCCTTGAAACTTTACACAAGCCTTCCTAGTCATCAACTCTACTACAATTACCAAATTAGATAACTATTGTATGAATATAATACAAATTATTGCCCTTGTTTGATTTAGAAATTCTGGTTAAAGTTTTGCATGCAAGTCCCTATCTCAGTAACCATTGCATGTATTTGCCTTGAAACTTTACACATGCCTTCCTAGTCATCAACCCTACTACAATTACTAAATCAGATAACACTTCAGACTTCATAGTAAATAGCAATCGTGTGCAGACATCAAATATCAAAAGTAAAGACACAGACATGTTTTACTGTCATTAGTTTATTTTACGTACATTGGAAAGTTACTTTCATCCGACAGATTCATAAAAATCAAAAATTACTTTCTCTTGAGCAGTTAGAGGGTGCATATGAAATGAGCTGAATTTTCCAACTACCAACATCCTACCATACTAATGAGATGCCAGAAAATCATAACAGCAAATAAATTTAACCTTGTCGCTACGGTGCAAGGGTCTTGGTAACAATGTTGAAATGGGACAGAGTTTTAATTTAAAACAAAACAAAATTTTACAAAAAATTGGGTAGTGGGGGATGGGGGTGTTGTCCTTGGGGTTGGTAGCACAGTTGAAATAAAGTATCTAATTTAAAACAAAACAATTTTTTACAAAAAATTGGGTAGTAGGGGAGGGGGGGGAGGGGGGGGGGGGTTGTCCTTGGGGTTGGTAGCACAGTTGAAAAGGGATAAAGTATCTAATTTAAAACAAAACAAAATTTAAAAAAAAGGCAATGCAAGTATTAACCAAGTCCATAAAATAGGTCAAGGTTAGTGATGTAAACTTTTAGGTAAGTTACTTATAAACATTGTTCCATAACATAATATGAATGTGTTAATGAAGTTTAGTCACTATAAATAATTAGTTTTTTTCAGAAACAGAGAAAAACTGAGCTTAACATACTTTAACCAGTGGACAACAATGCCAACAACGACGACAACACCACCACCGAAGCCAGGGTCATGATAACAGCTCTTTTTTTCTCAAAAAGATGAGCTAAAATGGTGACCATCTCAAATTTTTCTTCTGAATTAAAACTATATATATATATATATTATGTCAACTAAACAGAAAGTGTACTAATTTGTAACTACGCATCATTAAAATATAAATTTTATGAGAAAGATGCAGAAGTACATTTCATATCATTTTAAAATTATTTTTTTCTTACTTTGATGAAGAGTTAAACAACTGACAGCATTTCTATAAATTTAAAAAGAAATGTTTACCAACCAAAATTACAATCTTTTGATACAAAAATCACACAAATCTGTTAGTTAGTTCAGGAGGAGTTTTGTTTGCAAAATTTGGTAAACCTCAAATGTGCTACTCAAAATTTAGATATGTACATGTACCTGCAATTACTTATCTCTGTTTATATGTCTCTTCTATCTCGTATGAAATATGGCATTTTTAAAAAATAGTCACAATATATTTTGTTGCTTTTCTTGTTTGCATGCATCAAACAAGGTTTTTTAGTTTTAGAAATATGCTATGATGACTGTACATGCATGAAACATACACCTTAGGGACACAAACAGCATAACGATAGCAAAAGTACATAATCACAGGCGAATTCTTCAGTTTGATGTCCATTTATGTTGAACACAATTCTAATCACTTCAAGACTGCACATACATTATGTGTATATAAGATTGTTATTAGCATAAAAAATGGACAAGTTGTGTTTACATCCCGGCTGGCACATCTGATCTCTCTGATGTTTCTGTGTCTTCAACTTCTTCCTTTTCTAAAGCCATCATTTCTGAAAAAGTAATCTCTATATTATTATAACATGGTGACAGTGTTAACCATCATTTCTGAAAAAATAATCTCTATATTAATATAACATGGCGAGTGTTAACAAAAATGTGTAAACATTTTACAAACTGATCATAGAGTATCTCCTCACATGACAGTCACTTACAGTCATTTACAAGATTGGACAGCAAGGTCTTCCTCTAGCAACAGAGCTGTAACATGAGACAGCAAGGTCTTCCTCCAGGAACACAGCTGTTTCATGGGCAGCAAGGTCTTCCTCCAGCAACAGAGCTGTAACATGGGACAGCAAGGTCTTCCTCCAGGAACAAAGCTGTTTCACGGGCAACAAAGTCTTCCTCAAGCAACACAGCTGTAACAAAGGACAGCAAGGTCTTCCTCCAGCAACACAGCTGTAACATGGGACAGCAAGGTCTTCCTCAAGCAACACACCTGTGTCATGAGACATCAAGGTCTTCCTCCAGCAACACACCTGTAAATGGGACAGCAAGGTCTTCCTCTAGCAACACACCTGTATCATGGGCAGCAAGGTCTTCCTCTAGCAACACAGATGTATCATGGGACAGCAAGGTCTTCCTCCAGCAACACAGCTGTAACATGGGACAGCAGGGTCTTCCTCCAGCAACACAGCTGTAACATGCGACAGCAAGGTCTTCCTGCAGCAACATACCTGTATCATGAGACAGCAAGGTCCAGCAACACACCTGTAACATGGGACAGAAGATTTTGTCCTGCAGCAACACAGCTGTATCATAGGACAGTAAAGTCTTCATCCAGCAACACAGCTGTATCATGGGACAATAAGGTCTTCCTCCAGCAACACAGCTGTATCATGGGACAATAAGGTCTTCCTCCAGCAACACAGCTGTATCATGGGACAGCAACTTCTTCCTCCAGCAACACAGCTGTATCATGGGACAGCAAGCTATTCCTACAGCAACACAACTGTATAATGGGACAACGAAATTTTTCTCCAGCAACACAGCTGTATCACGAGACAGTGAGGTCTTCCTACAGCAACACTACTGTATGATTGGACAGCAAGGTCTTCCTCCAGCAACACATCTGTATCATGGGACAGCAACTTCTTCCTCCAGCAACACAGCTGTATCATGCAACAGCAAGGTATTCCTACAGCAACACAACTGTATCATGGGACAGTGAAATCTTTCTCCAGCAACACAGCTGTATCATGGGAGAGCAAGGTCTTACTCATGCAACACAGTTGTATCATGGGACAGCAACTTCTTCCTTCAGCAACACAGCTGTATCATGGGACAGCAAGGTATTCCTACAGCAACACAACTGTATCATGGGACAGCAAAATCTTTCTCCAGCAACACAGCTGTATCACAAGACAGTGAGGTCTTCCTACAGCAACACTACTGTATGATTGGACAGCTAGGTCTTCCTCCAGCAACACATCTGTATCATGGGACAGCAAGGTCTTCCTCAAGCAACTCACCTGTATCATGGGACAGTAAGGTTTTCCTCAAGCAACACAGCTGTATCATGGGACAGCAACTTCTTCTTCCACCAACACAGCTGTATCATGGGACAGCAAGGTCTTCCTACAGCAACACCACTGTATCATGGGACAGTGAGATCTTCCACTAGCAACACAGCTGTATCAGGAGACAGTGAGGACCTTCCTACAGCAACACTACTGTATGATGGGACAGCGAGGTCTTCCTCCAGCAACACATCTGTATCATGGGACAGCAAGGTCTTCCTCCAGCAACACATCTGTATCATGGGACAGAAAGGTCTTCCTCCAGCAACACATATGTAACATGGGACAGTGTGGTCTTCCTCAGGCAACACATCTGTATCAAAGGACAGCAAGGTCTTCCTCCAGCAACACAGCTGTATCACATGACAGCAGGGTCTTCCTCCAGCAACACATCTGTATCATGGGACAGCGATGTCTTCCTCCAGCAACACAACTGTGTCAGAGGGACAGTGTGATCTTCCTCCAGCAACACAGCTGTAACATGGGACAGCAACTTCTTCGTCCAGCAACGCAACTGTATCATAGGACAGCAATATCTTCCTCCAGCAACACAGCTGTATCATGGGACAGCAAGGTCTTCCTCAAGCATCACATATGGAACATGGGACAGTGTGGTCTTTCTCCAGGAATACAGCTGTATCATTGGACAGCAAGGTCTTCCTCAAGCAACACAGCTGTATCATGGGACAGCAAGGTCTTCCTACAGCAACACAACTGTATCATGGGACAGCGAGATCTTCCACTAGCAACACAGCTGTATCAGGAGACAGTGAGGTCTTCCTACAGCAACACTACTGTATGATGGGACAGCGAGGTCTTCCCCCAGCAACACATATGTAACATGGGACAGTGTGGTCTTCCTCCAGCAACACAGCTGTATCATGGGACAGCAAGGTCTTCCTCCAGCGACACATCTGTATCATGGGACAGCAAGGTCTTCCACCAGCAACACATATGTAACATGGGACAGTGTGGTCTTCCTCCAGCAACACAGCGGTATCATTGGACAGCAAGGTTTTCCTCCAGCAACACAGCTGTATCATTGGACAGCAAGGTCTTCCTCCAGCAACACAGCTGTATCATTGGACAGCAAGGTCTTCCTCCAGCAACACATCTGTATCACAGGACAGCAAGGTCTTCCTCCAGTAACACAGCTGTATCACAAGACAGCATGGTCTTCCTCCAGCAACACATCTGTATCATGGGACAGCGACGTCTTCCTCCAGCAACACAACTGTGTCAGAGGGACAGTGTGATCTTCCTCCAGCAACACAGCTGTATCACAGGACAGCAAGGTCTTCCTCCAGCAACACATCTGTATCATGGGACAGCGACATCTTCCTCCAGCAACACAACTGTGTCAGAGGGACAGTGTGGTCTTACTCCAGCAACACAGCTGTAACATGGGACAGCAACTTCTTCCTCCAGCAACACAACTGTATCATGGGACAGCAAGATCTTCCTCCAGCAACACAGCTGTATCATGGGACAGCAAGGTCTTCCTCAAGCAACACATATGGATCATGGGACAGTGTGGTCTTTCTCCAGCAACACAGCTGTATCATTGGACAGCAAGGTCTTCCTCCAGCAAAACAGCTATATCATGGGACAGCGAGGTCTTCCTCCAGCAACACAACTGTACAATGGGACAGCAAGATCTTCCTCAAGCAACACACCTGTGTCAGAGGGACAGTGTGGTCTTCCTCCAGCAACACAGCTGTATTACAGGACAGCAAGGTCTTCCTCCAGCAACACAACTGTATCACAGGACAGCAAGGTCTTCCTCCAGCAACACTGCTGTATCACACGACAGCAAGGTCTTCTTCCAACAACACAGCTGTATCACTGGACAGCAAGGTCTTCCTCCAGCAACACACCTGTGTCAGAGGGATAGTGTGGTCTTCCCCTAGCAACACAGCTGTAAATTGGGACAGCAACTTCTTCCTCCAGCAACACAGCTGTATCATGGGACAGCAAGATCTTCCTCCAGCAACACAGATGTATCGTTGGACAGCAAGACCTTCCTCCAGTAACGTAGCTGTAACATGGGACAGCAAGGTCTTCTTCCAGCAACGTAGCTGTAACATGGGACAGCAAGGTCTTCCTCCAGCAACATAGCTGTACCTTGGGACAGCAAGGTCTTCCTCCAGCAACACAGCTGTAACATGAGACAGCAAGGTCTTCCTCCAGCAACACAGCTGTAACATGAGACAGCAAGGTTTTCCTCCAGCAACACAGCTGTGTCAGAGGGACAGTGTGGTCTTCTTCCAGCAACACAGCTGTATCATGGGACAGCAAGACCTTCCTCCAGCAACATAGCTGTAACATGGGACAGCAAGGTCTTCCTCCACCAACGTAGCTGTATCATGGGACAGCAAGGTCTTCCTCCAGCAACACAGCTGTAACATGAGACAGCAAGGTCTTCCTCCAGCAACACAGCTGTATCATGGGCAGCAAAGTCTTCCTCCAGCAACACAGCTGTATCATGGGACAGCAAGACCTTCCTCCAGCAAAGTAGCTGTAACATGGGACAGCAAGATCTTCCTCCAGCAACTAGCTGTATCATGGGACAGCAAGGTCTTCCTCCAGCAACACAGCTGTAACATGGGACAGCAAGACCTTCTTCCAGCAACACAGCTGTAACATGGGACAGCAAGGTCTTCCTGCAGCAACACAGCTGTATCATGGGACAGCAAGACCTTCCTCCAGCAATGTAGCTGTATCATGGGACAGCAAGGTCTTCCGCCAGCAACACAGCTGTAACATGGGACAGCAAAACCTTCTTCCAGCAACACATCAATATCATGAGACAGCAAAGTCTTCCTCTAGCAACACAGCTGTATCATGTTGAAAATAAATAACCTAAATGGGCATAAGTCGCTCACCTTTGTTTTTAAATTAAAATGGGACATGCCTTTGAAAAACTTATAGATGAAAAAAATTAAAATTATCTGACTTTTCATACCATTCCCATATGAAAATCAAAGTCCTCTTCCTGGGTATTAGACCCCAGCCATTTGTTAGAACAAACTTAAAAACCCTTGCTCATATGGTTCATTTATACCAAATTCCAAAAAAGGGAATGACAGTTCTTGAAAAGTAGATTTTGAAAATAAACATTTATTGGGCCCCTGCTGGAACCTGATGGATGAAAATTGAGTTTGTGATTTCAGAGATGTTTTAAGAAATTTCTGATGCCCAGACAGATGATGGACAAAAAGTGATCTCAAAAACTCACTCAAGCATTTGGTTCAAAAGTCAAACAGGAGAGCCAAAAGTGCTCACCACTAAAGAAAGCATACACTGAAATTTGGTCAGTTGAGATTCTATAGATATCTTACATCTGTCTAAATTTTGCACACATACTGTAATTTTGGTATCAAATAAAGCTGATCCAATTGCTTTATATCAATTATTCAATATTTTAGCTCTCAATTTCATCTAACCAGTTGGGCAATTATGCCCTCCATATATGCAGACATATTACAACATAATTTTTCACTTTCCTTCTTTTGTAAAGAATAATAAGGTGACTGTACAGCAGATATTTTTTTATATATAAAAATGAAAAGGGGAATCCTCTCTGGAAGGCCGAGGCTGAATTTTAGATTTGTCTTTCGTTGGTTTGTTTTGGAAAATAGTGGAAAATAAGTAACTGAAAAATAATCACCACAAACGTATTTTCCACTGTGATGGACATTGCAACAGCGTATACTACTGTACAATAGTAACTACCAGTATTACCTTTGGCTATAACCTCTAGAATATTTGAGGCACATAGCTCTGTATATTCATTCTTGTTTATTGCAAATGGTTTCATTCCAGCTTTGAATTCATCTATGGCACACAGCCCTGAAGAACATCCGCGAACCACTTGTTCCTGGAATGAAAAAAAAACCAATGAAAAGGTTTATAGAACTGACAGTCATTTTATAAACTCAGATCTGAACAGAGCAGCGCATAAATGGGGCTGTAGGTCTCACTGAACAATTACCTCCCTTACATGATGGTAGCAAGATTATTACGTCCAAGAAATTAGAGCTGTGTAAAGCGGTTGGGTAATTTTTTTTAAAAAATGCATAAAATGTCATATTTCTTTGTGCATATGGGAACATTGGAACATTTCCATGATTTCTGCCAAGTTTTGGTGACCCTGGGAACTGTTTGATAATGCTATAACAGTTTAAAGATATGTAGTGATACATTGCAACAAATGGGCAGAATTGTCAAAAATGAAGGGGTGCCATCAAACCATCGAAATTGTGAAAAAGCAACCTGGTCAACCCCATGTTTTTTTCTGCATATTTGGACCAACAGAGGACTATCTATGGGAATAAGGCACTTTTAGAACCATTGGTAATGTATCCAGTGTTCCAGAAGTGCATGTCATTATATGTAGAACAGTACAAAATTAATTGGTGTGTGAGACGTGTAGGGCAGTAGATAGTGTTGGGGCATTCACACCAAACATCCTGTAGGGCATTGGATAGTGTTGGGGCTTTCACTTCAGACATCCTGCAGGGCAGTGGATAGTGTTGGGGCATTCACACCAGACACCTTGCAGGGCAGTTGATGGTGTTGGGGCATTCACACCAGACATCCTGCAAGGCAGTGGATAGTGTTGGGGCATTCACACCAAACATCCTGCAGGGCAGTGGATAGTGTTGGGGCATTCACACCAGACATCCTGCAGGGCAGTGGATAGTGTTGGGGCATTCACACCAGACATCCTGCAGGGCAGTGGATAGTGTTGCGGCATCCACAACAGACATCCTGTAGGGCAGTGGATAGTGTTGGGACTTTCACACAGGACATCCTGTAGGGCAGTGGATAGTGTTGCGGCATTCACAACAGACATCCTGTAGCGCAGTGGAAAGTGTTGGGACTTTCACACCAGACATCCTTTAGGGCAGTTGATAATGTTGCGGCTTCCACTTCAGACATCTTGCAGGGCACTGGATAGTGTTGGGGCATTCACACCAAACATCCTGCAGGGTAGTGGATATAGTGTTGGGGCGTTCACACCAAACACCCTGCAAGGCAGTGGATAGTGTGAGGCGTTCACACCAGACATCCTGCAGAGCAGTGAAAAGTGTTATGGCATTCACACCAGATATCCTGTAGGGCAGTGAATAGTGTTGCGGCATTCACAACAGACATCCTGTAGGGCAGTGGATAGTGTTGGGACTTTCACACAGGACATCCTGTAGGGCAGTGGATAGTGTTGCGGCATTCACAACAGACATCCTGTAGCGCAGTGGAAAGTGTTGGGACTTTCACACCAGGCATATTGTAGGGCAGTGGATAGTGTTGGGGCATTCACACAGGACATCCTATAGGGCAGTGGATAGTGCTAGGGCATTCACACCTGACATCCTGTAGGACAGTGGATAGTGCTGGGGCATTCACATTGGACATCCTGTAAGGCAGTGGAAAGTGTTGGGGCATTCACACCAGACTTCTTGTAGAGCAGTAGATAATGTTGGGGCATTCACACTAAACATCTTGAAGGGCAGTGGATACTGCTGGGACATTCACACTGGACTTCTGTAGGGTAGTGGATAGTGCTGGGGGCATTCACACCAGACCTCCTTTAGGGCAGTGCAAAGTGTAAGGGCATTCACACTAGACATCCTGCAGGCCAGGGGATAGTGTTGGGGCTTCACACCAGACATCCTGTAGGGCAGTGGATAGTGATAGGGCATTCACACCAGACATCCTACAGGGCAGTGGATAGTGTTGGGGTATCACACCAGACCTCCTGCAGGGCAGTGGATAGTGTTGGGGCATTCAAATCAGACCTCCTGCAGGGCAGTGGATAGTGTTAGGGCATTCACACCAGACCTCCTGCAGGGCAGTGGATAGTGCTGGGGCATTCAAATCAGACCTCCTGCAGGGCAGTGGATAGTGTTGGGGCATTCACACCAGATCTCCTGCAGGGCAATGGATAGTGTTTGTATGTTCACACCAGACATCCTGTAAGGCAGTGGATAGTGTTGGGGCATTCACACCAGACATCCTGTAGGGTGAATGTACAGGGATAGTAATGTTACAGTGTCTTGTGAGGGTGTACAGGTATAGTAATGTTACAGTGTCGTGTGAGGGTGTACAGGGATGATAATGTTACAGTGCCTTGTGAGGTTGTACAGGGATGGTAATGTTACAGTGCCTAGCGAGTGTGTACAGGGATGGTAATGTTACAGTGCCTTGTGACGGTGTACAGGGATGTTATGCTACAGTGTCTTGTGAGGGTGTACAGGGATGGTGATGTTACAGTGTCTTGTAATGGTGTACAGGGATGGTGATGTTACAGTGCCTTGTGAGTTTGTATAGGGATGATAATGTTACAGTGTCTTGTGAGGGTGTACAGGGATGGTAATGTTACAGTGTCTTGTGACGGTGTACAGGGATGGTGATGTTACAGTGCCTTGTGACGGTGTATAGGGATGGTGATGTTACAGTGTCTTGTGACGGTGTACAGGGATGGTAATGTTACAGTGTCTTGTGACGGTGTACAGGGATGGTAATGTTACAGTGTCTTGTGACGGTGTACAGGGATGGTAATGTTACAGTGTCTTGTGACGGTGAACAGGGATGGTTATGTTACAGTGTCTTGTGATGCTGTACAGGGATGTTATGTTACAGTGTCTTGTGACGGTGTACAGGGATGGTGATGTTACAGTGCCTTGTGACGGTGTACAGGAATGTTATGTTACAGTGCCTTGTGACAGTGTACAGGGATGGTAATGTTACAGTGTCTTGTGACGGTGCACAGGGATGGTGATGTTACAGTGTCTTGTGACGGTGTACAGGAATGTTATGTTACAGTGCCTTGTGACGGTGTACAGGGATAGTAATGTTACAGTGTCTTGTGACGGTGTACATGGATGGTGATGTTACAGTGTCTTGTGACGGTGTACAGGGATGGTAATGTTACAGTGTCTTGTGACGGTGTACAGGGATGGTGATGTTACAGTGCCTTGTGACGGTGTACAAGGATGGTAATGTTACAGTGTCTTGTGACGGTGTACAGGGATGGTAATGTTACAGTGTCTTGTGACGGTGCACAGGGATGTAATGTTACAGTGCCTTGTGACGGTGTACAGGGATGGTAATGTTACAGTGTCTTGTGACGGTGTACAGGGATGGTGATGTTACAGTGTCTTGTGACGGTGTACAGGGATGTTATGTTACAGTGCCTTGTGACGGTGTACAGGGATGGTAATGTTACAGTGTCTTGTGACGGTGTACAGGGATGGTAATGTTACAGTGTCTTGTGACGGTGTACAGGGATGGTGATGTTACAGTGTCTTGTGATGGTGTACAGGGATGTTATATTACAGTGTCTTGTGACGGTGTACAGAGATGGTAATGTTACAGTGTCTTGTGATGGTGTACAGGGATGGTAATGTTACAGTGTCTTGTGACGGCGTACAGGGATGGTGATGTTACAGTGTCTTGTGACGGTGCACAGGGACGTAATGTTACAGTGTCTTGTGACGGTGTACAGGGATGGTAATGTTACAGTGTCTTGTGACGGTGTACAGGGATGGTGATGTTACAGTGCCTTGTGACGGTGTACAGGGATGGTGATGTTACAGTGTCTTGTGACGGTGCACAGGGACGTAATGTTACAGTGTCTTGTGACGGTGTACAGGGATGGTGATGTTACAGGGTCTTGTGACGGTGTACAGGGATGTTATGTTACAGTGCCTTGTGACCGTGTACAGGGATGGTGATGTTACAGTGTCTTGTGATGGCGTACAGGGATGGTAATGTTACAGGGTCTTGTGACGGTGCATAGGAATGGTAATGTTACAATGTCTTGTGACGGCGTACAGGGATGGTGATGTTACAGTGTCTTGTGACGGTGTACAGGGATGGTAATGTTACAATGTCTTGTGACGGTGTACAGGGATGGTGATGTTACAGGGTCTTGTGACGGTGCACAGGGATGGTGATGTTACAGTGTCTTGTGACGGTGTACAGGGATGGTAATGTTACAGTGCCTTGTGACGGTGTACAGGGATGGTGATGTTACAGTGTCTTGTGACGGTGTACAGGGGTGTTATGTTACAGTGCCTTGTGACGGTGTACAGGGATGGTGATGTTACAGTGTCTTGTGACGGCGTACAGGGATGGTGATGTTACAGTGTCTTGTGACGGTGTACAGGGATGGTGATGTTACAGTGTCTTGTGACGGTGTACAGGGATGTTATGTTACAGTGCCTTGTGACGGTGCACAGGGACGTAATGTTACAGTGTCTTGTGATGGTGTACAGGGATGGTAATGTTACAGTGTCTTGTGACGGCGTACAGGGATGGTGATGTTATAGTGTCTTGTGAGGTTGTACAGGGATGGTAATGTTACAATGCCTTGTGACGGCGTACAGGGATGGTAATGTTACAGTGTCTTGTGAGGTTGTACAGGGACGTAATGTTACAGTGCCTTGTGACGGTGTACAGGGATGGTAATGTTACAGTGTCTTGTGACGGTGTACAGGGATGGTGATGTTACAGGGTCTTGTGACGGTGTACAGGGATGTTATGTTACAGTGCCTTGTGACGGTATACAGGGATGGTGATGTTACAGTGTCTTGTGACGGCGTACAGGGATGGTAATGTTACAGTGTCTTGTGACGGTGTACAGGGATGGTGATGTTACAGGGTCTTGTGACGGTGCACAGGGACGTAATGTTACAGTGTCTTGTGATGGTGTACACGGATGGTAATGTTACAGTGTCTTGTGACGGCGTACAGGGATGGTGATGTTACAGGGTCTTGTGACGGTGCACAGGGACGTAATGTTACAGTGTCTTGTGACCGTGTACAGGGATGGTGATGTAACAGGGTCTTATGACGGTGTACAGGGATGTTATGTTACAGTGCCTTGTGACGGTGTACAGGGATGGTGATGTTACAGTGTCTTGTGACCGCGTACAGGGATGGTAATGTTACAGTGTCTTGCGACGGTGCACAGGGACATAATGTTACAGTGTCTTGTGACGGCGTACAGGGATGGTGATGTTACAGTGTCTTGTGACGGTGTACAGGGATGGTGATGTTACAGTGTCTTGTGACGGTGCACAGGGACGTAATGTTACAGTGTCTTGTGACGGTGCACAGGGACGTAATGTTACAGTACAGTGTCTTGTGACGGCGTACATGGATGGTAATGTTACAGGGCCTTGTGAGGTTGTACAGGGATGGTAATGTTACAGTGTCTTGTGACGGTGCACAGGGATGGTAATGTTTCAGTGTCTTGTGACGGTGTACAGGGATGGTGATGTTACAGTGTCTTGTGAGGTTGTACAGGGATGGTAATGTTACAGTGTCTTGTGACGGTGCATAGGGATGGTAATGTTACAGTGTCTTGTGACGGTGTACAGGGATGGTGATGTTACAGTGTCTTGTGACGGTGTACAGGGATGGTAATGTTACAGTGTCTTGTGACGGTGCACAGGGACGTAATGTTACAGTGTCTTGTGATGGTGCACAGGGATGGTGATGTAACAGTGTCTTGTGACGGTGTACAGGAATGGTGATGTTACAGTGTCTTGTGACGGTGTACAGGGATGGTAATGTTACAGTGTCTTGTGACGGTGTACAGGGATGGTAATGTTACAGTGTCTTGTGACGGTGTACAGGGATGGTAATGTTACAGTGTCTTGTGACGGTGCATAGGGATGGTAATGTTACAGTGTCTTGTGACGGTGTACAGGGATGGTGATGTTACAGTGTCTTGTGACGGTGTACAGGGATGGTAATGTTACAGTGTCTTGTGACGGTGCACAGGGACGTAATGTTACAGTGTCTTGTGACGGTGCACAGGGATGATGATGTTACAGTGTCTTGTGACCGTGTACAGGGATGGTAATGTTACAGTGTCTTGTGACGGTGTACAGGGATGTTATATTACAGTGCCTTGTGACGGTGTACAGGGATGGTAATGTTACAGTGTATTGTGACGGTGTACAGGGATGGTAATGTTACAGTGTCTTGTGATGGTGTACAGGGATGGTAATGTTACAGTGTCTTGTGACGGTGTACAGGGATGTTATATTACAGTGCCTTGTGACAGTGTACAGGGATGGTAATGTAAGTGTCTTGTGACGGTGTACAGGGATGTTATGTTACAGTGTCTTGTGACGGTGTACAGGGATGTTATGTTACCGTGTCTTGTGACGGTGTACAGGGATGATAATGTTACAGTGTCTTGTGACGGTGTACATGGATGTTATGTTACAGTGTCTTGTGACAGTGTACAGGGATGGTAATGTAACAGTGTCTTGTGATGGTGTACAGGGATGTTGATGTTACAGTGCCTTGTGAGGGTGTACAGGGATGGTGATGTGACAGTGTCTTGTGACGGTGTACAGGGATGGTGATGTTACAGTGTCTTGTGACGGTGCACAGGGATGGTAATGTTACAGTGTCTTGTGACGGTGCACAGGGACGTAATTTTACAGTGTCTTGTGACGGTGTACAGGGATGGTAATGTTACAGTGTCTTGTGACGGTGTACAGGGATGGTGATGTTACAGTGTCTTGTGACGGTGTACAGGGATGTTATGTTACAGTGCCTTGTGACGGTGTACAGGGATGGTGATGTTACAGTGTCTTGTGAAGGCGTACAGGGATGGTGATGTTACAGTGTCTTGTGACGGTGTACAGGGATGTTATGTTACAGTGCCTTGTGACGGTGTACAGGGATGGTGATGTTACAGTGTCTTGTGACGGTGTACAGGGATGGTAATGTTACAGTGTCTTGTGACGGTGTACAGGAATAGTGATGTTACAGTGTCTTGTGACGGTGTACAGGGGTGGTAATGTTACAGTGTCTTGTGACGGTGTACAGGAATAGTGATGTTACAGTGTCTTGTGACGGTGTACAGGGATGGTAATGTTACAGTGTCTTGTGACGGTGTACAGGAATAGTGATGTTACAGTGTCTTGTGACGGTGTACAGGAATAGTGATGTTACAGTGTCTTGTGACGTTGTACAGGGATGGTAATGTTACAGTGTCTTGTGACGGTGTACAGGAATAGTGATGTTACAGTGTCTTGTGACGGTGTACAGGGATGGTAATGTTACAGTGTCTTGTGACGGTGTACAGGGATGGTAATGTTACAGTGCCTTGTGATGGTGTACAGGGATGGTGATGTTACAGTGTCTTGTGACGGTGTACAGGGATGTTATGTTACAGTGCCTTGTGACGGTGTACAGGGATGGTAATGTTACAATGTCTTGTGACGGTGTACAGGGATGGTGATGTTAAAGTGTCTTGTGACGGTGAACAGGGATGGTGATGTTAAAGTGTCTTGTGACGGTGTACAGGGATGTTATGTTACAGTGCCTTGTGACGGTGTACAGGGATGGTAATGTTACAATGTCTTGTGACGGTGTACAGGGATGGTAATGTTACAGTGCCTTGTGACGGTGTACAGGGATGGTAATGTTACAGTGTCTTGTGACGGTGTACAGGGATGGTGATGTTACAGTGTCTTGTGACGGTGTACAGGGATGTTATATTACAGTGCCTTGTGACGGTGTACAGGGATGGTAATGTTACAGTGTCTTGTGACGGTGTACAGGGATGGTAATGTTACAGTGTCTTGTGACGGTGTACAGGGATGTTATGTTACAGTGTCTTGTGACGGTGTACAGGGATGGTAATGTTACAGTGCCTTGTGACGGTGTACAGGGATGGTAATGTTACAGTGTCTTGTGACGGTGTACATGGATGGAAATGTTACAGTGTCTTGTGACGGTGTACAGGGATGTTATATTACAGTGCCTTGTGACGGTGTACAGGGATGGTGATCATTTATGTACAGCAGAGTTGAGTATATAAACAAATATATACAAAATGATAGACAGGCAGAGTTGAGTATATAAACAAAGATATACAAAATGATGGACAGGCAGAGTTAAGTATATAAACAAAGATATACAAAATGATGGACAGGCAGAGTTGAGTATATAAACAAATAGATACAAAATGATGGGCAGGCAGAGATGAGTATATAAACAAAGATATACAAAATGATGTACAGGCAGAGTTGAGTATATAAACAAAGATATGCATAAATGATAGACATGCAGAGTTAAGTATATAAACAAAGATATACATAAATGATAGACATGCAGAGTTGAGTACATAAACAAAGATATACATTAATGATGGTCAGGCAGAGTTGAGTAAATAAACAAAGATATACATTAATGATGGACAGGCAGAGTTGAGTATATAAACAAAGATATACATAAATGATGGACAGGCAGATTTGAGTATATAAACAAAGATATACATTAATGATGGACAGGCAGAGTTGAGTATATAAACAAAGATATACATAAATGATGGACAGGCAGATTTTAGTGTATAAACAAAGATATACATAAATGATGGACAGGCAGATTTAGTATATAAACAAAGATATACATTAATGATGGACAGGCAGATTTGAGTATATAAACAAAGATATACATATATGATAGACAGGCAGATTTGAGTATATAAACCAAGATATACATTAATGATGGACAGGCAGATTTGAGTTTATAAACAAATATATACATAAATGATAGACAGGCAGATTTGCGTATATAAACAAAGATATACCTATAAGATAGACAGGCAGATTTGAGAATATAAACTAAGATATACATAAATGATGAACAGGCAGATTTTAGTGTATAAACAAAGATATACATTAATGATGGATAGGCAGATTTGAGTATATAAACAAAGATATACATAACTCATGGACAGGCAGATTTGAGTTTATAAACAAAGATATACATATATGATAGACAGGCAGATTTGAGTATATAAACAAAGATATACAAAATGATGGACTGGCAGAGTTGAGTATATAAACAAAGATATACATAAATGATTGACAGGCAGAGTTGAGTATATAAACAAAGATATACATTAATGATGGACAAGCAGATTTTAGTGTATAAACAATGATATACATAAATGAGGGACAGGCAGAGTTGAGTATATAAATAAAGATATGCATAAATGATAGACATGCAGAGTTGAGTATATAAATAAAGATATGCATAAATGATGGTACAAATTGTCCAGTCTTTGACAGGCAGAGTGGAGTACATAAACAAAAATATACATAAATGATTGACAGGCAGAGTTGAGTATATAAATAAAATTATGCATAAATGATATACATGCAGAGTTGAGTATATAAACAAAGATATACATAAATGAGGGACAGTCAGAGTTGAGTGTATAAATAAAGATATGCATATATGATAGACATGCTGTGTTGAGTATATAAACAAGGATATACATAAATGATTGACAGGCAGAGTTGAGAATAAAAAAAAAGATATACAAAATGATGGATTGACAGAGTTGAATATATAAACAAAGATACTCATAAATGATAGACAGACAGAGTCGAGTATATAAACAAAGATATACAAAAATGATGGTACAAATTGTCCAGTCTTTGACAGGCAGAGTGGAGCACATAAACAAAAATATACATAAATGATGGTACATAATGTCCAGTCTTTGACATGCAGAATTGAGTATATAAACAAAGATATACATTAATGATGGTATATATTGTCCAGTTATTGACAGGCAGAGTTGAGTATATAAACAAAGATATACATAAATGATAGACAGGCAAAGTTAAGTATAAAAACAAAGATATACATAAATGATAGACAGGCAGAGTTGAGTATATAAACAAATATATACAAAATGATGGACAGGCAGAGTTGAGTATATAAACAAAGATATACATAAATGATGGACAGGCAGAGTTGAGTATATAAACAAATATATACAAAATGATAGACAGGCAGAGTTGAGTATATAAACAAAGATATACAAAATGATGGACAGGCAGAGTTAAGTATATAAACAAAGATATACATAAATGATGGACAGGCAGAGTTGAGTATTTAACAAATAGATACAAAATGATGGGCAGGCAGAGATGAGTATATAAACAAAGATATACATAACTCATGGACAGGCAGATTTGAGTTTATAAACAAAGATATACATATATGATAGACAGGCAGATTTGAGTATATAAACAAAGATATACAAAATGATGGACTGGCAGAGTTGAGTATTTAACAAATAGATACAAAATGATGGGCAGGCAGAGATGAGTATATAAACAAAGATATACATAACTCATGGACAGGCAGATTTGAGTATATAAACAAGGATATACATAAATGATTGACAGGCAGAGTTGAGAATAAAAAAAAAGATATACAAAATGATGGTACAAATTGTCCAGTCTTTGACAGGCAGAGTGGAGCACATAAACAAAAATATACATAAATGATGGTACATAATGTCCAGTCTTTGACATGCAGAATTGAGTATATAAACAAAGATATACATTAATGATGGTATATATTGTCCAGTTATTGACAGGCAGAGTTGAGTATATAAACAAAGATATACATAAATGATAGACAGGCAAAGTTAAGTATAAAAACAAAGATATACATAAATGATAGACAGGCAGAGTTGAGTATATAAACAAATATATACAAAATGATGGACAGGCAGAGTTGAGTATATAAACAAAGATATACATAAATGATGGACAGGCAGAGTTGAGTATATAAACAAATATATACAAAATGATAGACAGGCAGAGTTGAGTATATAAACAAAGATATACAAAATGATGGACAGGCAGAGTTAAGTATATAAACAAAGATATACATAAATGATGGACAGGCAGAGTTGAGTATTTAACAAATAGATACAAAATGATGGGCAGGCAGAGATGAGTATATAAACAAAGATATACATAACTCATGGACAGGCAGATTTGAGTTTATAAACAAAGATATACATATATGATAGACAGGCAGATTTGAGTATATAAACAAAGATATACAAAATGATGGACTGGCAGAGTTGTGTATATAATCAAAGATATATATAAATGATAGACAGGCAGAGTTGATTATATAAATAAAGGTATACATAAATGATTGGCAGGCAGAGTTGAGTATATAAACAAATATATACATAAATGATTGACAGGTAGAGTTGAGTATATAAATAAAGGTATACATAAATGATTGGCAGGCAGAGTTGAGTATATAAACAAATATATACATAAATGATTGACAGGTAGAGTTGAGTATATAAATAAAGGTATACATAAATGATAGGCAGGCAGAGTTGAGTATATAAATAAAGGTATACATAAATGATGGGCAGGCAGAGTTGAGTATATAAACAAATATATACATAAATGATTGACAGGCAGAGTTGAGTATATAAATAAAGGTATACATAAATGATGGGCAGGCAGAGTTGAGTATATAAACAAATATATACATAAAT
The DNA here is from genome assembly GCA_029582155.1 of Panopea generosa. Classification (NCBI taxonomy): domain Eukaryota; kingdom Metazoa; phylum Mollusca; class Bivalvia; order Adapedonta; family Hiatellidae; genus Panopea; species Panopea generosa. Next base: position 24,732,653 of record CM055912.1, on the reverse strand, counting down.
GATGGACAGGTAGAGTTGAGTATATAAATTAAGGTATACATAAATGATGGGCAGGCAGAGTTGAGTATATAAACAAATATATACATAAATGATAGACAGGCAGAGTTGAGTATATAAATAAAGGTATACATAAATGATGGGCAGGCAGAGATGAGTATATAAACAAAGATATATATAAACGATGGACAGGTAGAGTTGAGTATATAAATAAAGGTATACATAAATGATGGGCAGGCAGAGTTGAGTATATCAACAAATATATACATAAATGATAGACAGGCAGAGTTGAGTATATAAATAAAGGTATACATAAATGATGGGTAGGCAGAGATGAGTATATAAACAAAGATATATATAAATGATGGACAGGTACAGTTTAGGATTTAAACAAAGATATACATAAATGAAGGTAAATTGATGGAGTGTGACAATAAACAGTCTCTTCAATTTTTAAAAAATAGAATCAAAATGCACAAACCTCTCCATTATACATGACTCTTACAAACTGGTCCTTGTCCTTGTTCTCATACAACTCGAAGGTTATGTCTGACCCAAACGGTGGCCATATAAAGTTGTATATATCTAGAACTCCCAGCATCCCCACGAGGGTGGAATCATGGCAGGAGTATAGATAAAACTTGGTACTGAAAGTTTAACAATCACATAATTTGTAGCTGTGTGATAGTCGTACTCACCAACCATTCTGAAGAAAAGTCTTAGACTTCAACTTATAAGCACATTGTACACAGATCCCTGTATGAGATACATATATATATATACATGTATGCCAATTGTTTCATGGGATTATGATTTATATCACATATCAAGTAATTATATATCAAGTATCAAGTAATTATATATCAAGTATCAAGTAATTATTTATCAAATATCAAGTAATTATACAGTCAAACCTGTTTAAGCAATCACCTCTATTAAGCAGCCACCTGTCTTCAGCCACATTTGCTATTTCCCATTTCTATGCTTTCATAGCAAATTAACATGTATTGAGCAACAACCTGTCTTAAATGCCATTTTAACATTCCCTTGGCTGGCTGCTTAAGACAGGTTTGGCTGTATATGTACATTTCTACTGCAATCAGTTTAAATGATTGACTGCATTTCCAATGAAAACATTTGCAGCAGGACTAAAAAGGACCTATCTGCATTGCAATTGTTGCGGGATCTTGTTATGCTAGTGCGATGTCACATTGTCATGAGTTTCATGTAAAAATATGTGCCTTATTCAGTGTGTTAGCAACGTCCTTGTTCCAATCATGACAATAACTTTGTGGTTTAATGCATATAATCTCCTTTTATTACAAACAATCTTGACATAGTTTCATGTAACAATGCTTTATACCATATTTGGTGAAAATCTGTCTAGCAGTTTCAGAAGTCGTTTAAAGTCAAAGTTAATGACAGATGGACGACCGGCATAGAGCAATCAGACAATCATATCTGTCAACTAAAAAAATCTCCATTAACAACCAGGAAATTCCAATTTTTGACCTTTGATATGTAAGACTGACCTTGACCTATATGTAATGGACCGCGACTAATGAACAAGGCACCTTTCCGTGAATAGTTATCTCCAAATAAATCCTTCAGTAGGGGGTAAACAAGCAATCTTCCAGTAATGAGGTAAACAAAAAATCCTCAAGTAGGGAATAAACAAGAAATCATCCAGTAGGGGGTAAACAAGAAATCATCCAGTAGTGTGGTAAACAAAAAATCATCCAGTAGGGGGTAAACAAGAAATCATCCAGTAGGGGGTAAACAAGAAATCCTCCAGTAGGGGGTAAACAATAAATCATCCAGTAGGGGGTTAACAAGCAATCTTCCAGTAGTGTGGTAAACAAGAAATCATCCAGTAGGGGGTAAACAATAAATCCTCCAGTAGGGGCTTAACAATAAATCCTCCAGTAGGGGCTTAACAATAAATCCTTCAGTAGGGGGTAAACAAGCAATCTTCCAGTAGTGAGGTAAACAAGAAATCCTCCAGTAGGGGGTAAACAAGAAATAATCCAGTAGGGGGTAAACAAGAAACCATCCAGTAGTGTGGTAAACAAGAAATCCTCCAGTAGGGGGTAAACAAGAAATCCTCCAGTACGGGGTAAACAAGAAATTATCCAGTAGGGGGTAAACAAGAAATCATCCAGTAGGGGGTAAACAAGAAATCATCCAGTAGGGGGTAAACAAGAAATCCTCCAGTAGGGGGTAAACAAGAAATCATCCAGTAGTGTGGTAAACAAGAAATCATCCAGTAGGGGGTAAAAAAGAAATCCTCCAGTAGGGGGTAAAAAAGAAATCATCCAGTAGTGTGGTAAACAAGAAATCCTCCAGTAGGGGGTAAACAAGAAATTATCCAGTAGGGGGTAAACAAGAAATCATCCAGAAGGGGGTAAACAAGAAATCATCAAGTAGGGGGCAAACAAGAAATCCTCCAGTAGGGGGTAAAAAAGAAATCATCCAGTAGGGGGTTAACAAGCAATCTTCCAGTAGCGTGGTAAACAAGAAATCATCCAGTAGTGTGGTAAACAAGAAATCATCCAGTAGGGGGTAAACAAGAAATTCTCCAGTAGGGGGTAAACAAGAAATTCTCCAGTAGGGGGTAAACAAGAAATCATCCAGTAGGGGGTTAACAAGCAATCTTCCAGTAGTGTGGTAAACAAGAAATCATCCAGTAGGGGCTTAACAATAAATCCTCCAGTAGGGGCTTAACACTAAATCCTTCAGTAGGGGGTAAACAAGCAATCTTCCAGTAGTGAGGTAAACAAGAAATCATCCAGTAGGGGGTAAACAAGAAATCATCCAGTAGGGGGGAAACAAGAAATCCTCCAGTAGGGGGTAAACAAGAAATCATCCAGTAGTGTGGTAAACAACTAAATCATCCAGTAGGGGGTAAACAAGAAATCATCCAGTAGTGTGGTAAACAAGAAATCATCCAGTAGGGGGTAAACAAGAAATCCTCCAGTAGGGGGTAAACAAGAAATCATCCAGTAGTGTGGTAAACAAGAAATCATCCAGTAGGGGGTAAACAAGAAATCCTCCAGTAGGGGGTAAAAAAGAAATCATCCAGTAGTGTGGTAAACAAGAAATCCTCCAGTAGTGTGGTAAACAAGAAATCCTCCAGTAAGGGGGTAAACAAGAAATCCTTCAGTAGGGGGTAAACAAGAAATTATCCAGTAGGGGATCAACAAGAAATTATCCAGTAGGGGGTAAACAAGAAATCATCCAGTAGTGTGGTAAACAAGAAATCATCCAGTAGGGGGTAAACAAGAAATCCTCCAGTAGGGGGTAAACAAGAAATCCTCCAGTAGGGGGTAAACAAGAAATCATCCAGTAGTGTGGTAAACAAGAAATGCTCCAGTAGGGGGTAAAAAAGAAATCATCCAGTAGTGTGGTAAACAAGAAATCCTCCAGTAGGGGGTAAACAAGAAATTATCCAGTAGGGGGTAAACAAGAAATCATCCAGTAGGGGGTAAACAAGAAATCATCAAGTAGGGGGTAAACAAGAAATCATCCAGTAGGGGGTAAAACAGAAATCACCCAGTAGGGGGTTAACAAGCAATCTTCCAGTAGCGTGGTAAACAAGAAATCATCCAGTAGTGTGGTAAACAAGAAATCATCCAGTAGGGGGTAAACAAGAAATTCTCCAGTAGGGGGTAAAAAAGAAATCATCCAGTAGGGGGTAAACAAGAAATCCTCCAGTAGGGGGTAAAAAAGAAATCATCCAGTAGGGGGTTAACAAGCAATCTTCCAGTAGTGAGGTAAACAAGAAATCATCGAGTAAGGGGTTAACAAGAAATCCTCCAGTAGGGGGTAAACAAGAAATCCTCCAGTAGGGGCTTAACAATAAAGCGTCCAGTAGAGGGTAAACAAGAAATCATCCAGTAGGGGCTTAACAATAAAGCCTCCAGTAAGGGGTAAAAAAGAAATCCTCCAGTAGGGGGTTAACAATAAATCCTCCAGTAGGGGCTTAACAATAAATCCTCCAGTAGGGGCTTAACAATAAATCCTTCAGTAGGGGGTAAACAAGAAATCCTGCAGTAGGGGGTAAACAATAAATCCTCCAGTAGGGGGTAAACAAGAAATCATCCAGTAGGGGGTTAACAAGAAATCCTCCAGTAGGGGGTAAACAAGCAATCTTCCAGTAGTGAGGTAAACAATAAATCCTCCAGTAGGGGGTAAACAAGAAATCATCCAGTAGGTGGTAAACAAGAAATCATCCAGTAGGGGGTAAACAAGAAATCCTCCAGTAGGGGGTAAACAAGAAATCATCCAGTAGTGTGGTAAACAAGAAATCATCCAGTAGGGGGTAAAAAAGAAATCCTCCAGTAGGGGGTAAAAAAGAAATCATCCAGTAGTGTGGTAAACAAGAAATCCTCCAGTAGGGGGTAAACAAGAAATTATCCAGTAGGGGGTAAACAAGAAATCATCCAGAAGGGGGTAAACAAGAAATCATCAAGTAGGGAGTAAACAAGAAATCCTCCAGTAGGGGGTAAAAAAGAAATCATCCAGTAGGGGGTTAACAAGCAATCTTCCAGTAGCGTGGTAAACAAGAAATCATCCAGTAGTGTGGTAAACAAGAAATCATCCAGTAGGGGGTAAACAAGAAATTCTCCAGTAGGGGGTAAAAAAGAAATCCAGTAGGGAGTTAACAAGCAATCTTCCAGTAGTGAGGTAAACAAGAAATCATCCAGTAGTGTGGTAAACAAGAAATCATCCAGTAGGGGGTTAACAAGAAATCATCCAATAGGGGGTAAACAAGAAATTCTCCAGTAGGGGGTAAACAAGAAATCATCCAGTAGGGGGTTAACAAGCAATCTTCCAGTAGTGTGGTAAACAAGAAATCATCCAGTAGGGGCTTAACAATAAATCCTCCAGTAGGGGCTTAACAATAAATCCTTCAGTAGGGGGTAAACAAGCAATCTTCCAGTAGTGAGGTAAACAAGAAATCCTCCAGTAGGGGGTAAACAAGAAATTATCCAGTAGGGGGTAAACAAGAAATCATCCAGTAGTGTGGTAAACAAGAAATCATCCAGTAGGGGGTAAACAAGAAATCCTCCAGTAGGGGGTAAAAAAGAAATCATCCAGTAGTGTGGTAAACAAGAAATCCTCCAGTAGGGGGTAAACAAGAAATCCTCCAGTAAGGGGGTAAACAAGAAATCCTCCAGTAGGGGGTAAACAAGAAATTATCCAGTAGGGGATAAACAAGAAATTATCCAGTAGGGGGTAAACAAGAAATCATCCAGTAGTGTGGTAAACAAGAAATCATCCAGTAGGGGGTAAACAAGAAATCCTCCAGTAGGGGGTAAACAAGAAATCATCCAGTAGTGTGGTTAACAAGAAATCATCCAGTAGGGGGTAAACAAGAAATCCTCCAGTAGGGGGTAAAAAAGAAATCATCCAGTAGTGTGGTAAACAAGAAATCCTCCAGTAGGGGGTAAACAAGAAATTATCCAGTAGGGGGTAAACAAGAAATCATCCAGTAGGGGGTAAACAAGAAATCATCAAGTAGGGGGTAAACAAGAAATCATCCAGTAGGGGGTAAAAAAGAAATCACCCAGTAGGGGGTTAACAAGCAATCTTCCAGTAGCGTGGTAAACAAGAAATCATCCAGTAGTGTGGTAAACAAGAAATCATCCAGTAGGGGGTAAACAAGAAATCCTCCAGCAGGGGGTAAAAAAGAAATCATCCAGTAGGGGGTTAACAAGCAATCTTCCAGTAGTGAGGTAAACAAGAAATCATCGAGTAAGGGGTTAACAAGAAATCCTCCAGTAGGGGGTAAACAAGAAATCCTCCAGTAGGGGCTTAACAATAAAGCGTCCAGTAGGGGGTAAACAATAAATCCTCCAGTAGGGGCTTAACAATAAAGCCTCCAGTAAGGGGTAAACAAGAAATCCTCCAGTAGGGGGTTAACAATAAATCCTCCAGTAGGGGCTTTACAATAAATCCTCCAGTAGGGGCTTAACAATAAATCCTTCAGTAGGGGGTAAACAAGAAATCCTCCAGTAGGGGGTTAACAATAAATCCTCCAGTAGGGGGTAAACAAGAAATCATCCAGTAGGGGGTTAACAAGAAATCATCCAGTAGGGTGTAAACAAGCAATCTTCCAGTAGTGAGGTAAACAATAAATCCTCCAGTAGGGGGTAAACAAGAAATCATCCAGTAGGTGGTAAACAAGAAATCATCCAGTAGGGGGTAAACAAAAAATCCTCCAGAATGGGCTTAACAACCAATGTGTGGAACGAGGAACTGCCTGTGACAAACTTTAACAATCAAGGTGTGGAACGAGGAACTGCCTGTGACAAATTTAACAACCAATGTGTGGAACAAGGAACTGCCTGTGACAAATTTTAACAACCAATGTGTGGAACAAGAAACTGCCTGTGACAAACTTTAACAACCAATGTGTGGAACGAGGAACTGCTTGTGACAAACTTTAACAACCAATGTGAACTGCTTGTTACAAACTTTAACAACCAATGTGTGGAACAAGGAACTGCCTGTGACAAATTTTAACAATCCATGTGTGGAACGAGGAACTGCTTGTGACAAATTTTAACAACCGATGTGTGGAACAAGGAACTGCTTGTGACAAACTTTAACAACCAATGTGTGGAATGAGGAACTGCTTGTGACAAACATTAACAACCAATGTGTGGGACAAGGAACTGCCTGTGACAATCTTTAACAACCCTTATGTGGAACGAGGAACTGCTTGTGACAAATTTTAACAACCAATGTGTGGAACAAGCAACTGCCTGTGACAAACTTTAACAACCAATGTGTGGAATGAGGAATTGCCTGTGACAAACTTTAACAAACAATGTGTGGAATGAGGAACTGCCTGTCACAAATATTAACAACCAATGTGTGGAACAAGGAACTGCCTGTGACAAATTTGAACAACCAATGTGTGGAACGAGGAACTGCCTGTGACAAATTTTAACAACCAATGTGTGGAACAAAGAACTGCCTGTGACAAATTTTAACAATCCATGTGTGGAACGAGGAGCTGCTTGTGACAAACTTTAACAACCAATGTGTGTAATGAGGAACTGCTTGTGACAAACTTTAACAACCAATGTGTGTAATGAGGAACTGCTTGTGACAAACTTTAACAACCAATGTGTGGAACGAGGAGCTGCTTGTGACAAACTTTAACAACCAATGTGTGGAACGAGGAACTGCTTGTGACAAACTTTAACAACCAATGTGTGGAACGAGGAACTGCCTGTGACAAACTTTAACAACCAATGTGTGGAACGAGGAACTGCTTGTGACAAACTTTAACAACCGATGTGTGGAACGAGGAACTGCTTGTGACAAACTTTAACAACCGATGTGTGGAACGAAGAACTGCTTGTGACAAACTTTAACAACCGATGTGTGGAACGAGGAACTGCTTGTGACAAACTTTAACAACCAATGTGTGGAACGAGGAACTGCTTGTGACAAACTTTAACAACCAATGTGTGGAACGAGGAACTGCCTGTGACAAATTTTTACAACCAATGTGTGGAATGAGGAACTGCTTGTGACATACTTTAACAACCAATGTGTGGAACGAGGAACTGCTTGTGACAAACTTTAACAACCAATGTGTGGAACGAGGAGCTGCTTGTGACGAACTTTAATAACCAATGTGAACTCCTTGTTACAAACTTTAACAACCAATGTGTGGAACGAAGAACTGCCTGTGACAAACTTTTACAATCAATGTGTGGAACGAGAAACTGCCTGTGGCAAACTTTAACAATTAATGTGTTGAACGAGGAACTGCCTGTGACAAATTTTAACAATCAATGTGTGGAAAGAGGAACTGCCTGTGACAAACTTTAACAATCGATGTGTGGAACGGAGAACTGCCTGTGACAAACTTATGTCTTATGATGAAATAATTTAAGAAATAAATCCAAAATCCCTCCATTAATGAGGAAGCCAAGACAGTATAATAAGGTATAGATGAGGGACTTAATATAAGAATTGCACTGTTTCATCCATTGGTGAAGGTGTTATATCCTGGATACATCCAACTTTGACACTTAAAGGAGTGATCTTAGCCATTAATATATGAACAGGGGAGGGTGTGTCATTAGAATCATCTAACTTTTCTTTTAAATTTTGACCTTTTGCCCTTGTAACTGACATTGATCTTGAAGGTATGGAATAATGAGTTGTTGTGTGGTGGAAAGCATCACTTTTACCAATTTTTCAGTCATATTGTGATGGTGCCTACTCAAGACACACTGTCATGTGAGTATCATGTCACAGACACATACCTATAACGCGTCACATTATGCTGGCACTGGGCTGACATCTCCTTAATTCTAAGCGCAAGTGAGGAAACTTTTAGTACTATTTATTAAGATTTTGGTATGACCCAAACGGATTCGAATGCACAACCTTCCAAATGCAAAGCGGACGCTCTACCACTAGACCACTACTGCATCATAATGTTTTAAAATCCTTGCCCTAAATGTATAGATAGAGCTTCGAAAAAATATGAACAATGTACCAATATAATCAGTAGAACTGGACAATGTACCGATATAACCAGTAGTATTGAACAATGTACTGATAACCAGTAGTACTGAACAATGTACCGATATAACCAGTAAAACTGAACAATGTACCGATATAACCAGTAGTACTGATATAACCAGTAGTACTGAACAATGTACCGATATAACCAGTAGTACTGAACACTGTACCGATATAACCAGTAGTACTGAACAATGTACCAATATAACAAGTAGTAATGAACAATGTACCGAAATAACCAGTAGTACAGAACAATGTACCGAAATAACCAGTAGTACAGAACAATGTACCGATATAACCAGTAGTACTGAACATGGACAAACAACAAGATGACTATATTTCAAAAGGCTCCACTATAATTATTTGATGGTGTTTTGTTTACCTTACCTGTTATTATTTGTTTTTTCTATGTTGTCAAGAATCATCTCAAATAGTGGACCACATGACAGTTGCATGGCAACACTCCGCTCTGCTCTGTAACATAGCAAAAACATATTCAGAACTAAATACAGGAGCATCAGACATTGTTTCGATCCCATTTCTGAGAGGAATAAAGAGACAGATCGACAGACGAGAGAGAGAGAGAGAGAGAGAGAGAGAGAGAGAGAGAGAGAGAGAGAGAGAGAGATATTTGCTATCTCTTACACCCACGTTATGAGGACAAGTTTTGGAATGTGAGGACAAACCCTTGTCCTCACTTTTACATTGGTCTATTTCGATTAAACAATTAATCTCACTCTCTTTATCAGTTGCATTCCATGTGTAAGGACCCTTTTCTAGTCAATATAGAAACTGTTTTGCAGGGAGAAATCATCAGACACAATATCATTTGTTTGCTCGCTGGCCAAATTGAAAGAGCATATAATTGGTCTGTGTCATGAGACATTCAACTTGTGGTCATCAATGATTTCGATATGACAAGTGCAAATGAGTTTTTCACTTGAAATCAGTACATAATCAATAAGAGGTGAATATTTGTTATCGTAACGAACATATGAAACATTAGCCCTTTACAAGATTCTTGTATATTAAGAGGGATAAAGTTACAGCCTCTCATGAATTGTAAAAGATACATGTCTCTAATATCCGACTCTGGTTTTACACATGACGCATACAAAGGCACTTTGGGAGAAATAGCTCCATAAATTGTACAATTTATTAATGTAGTCCTTGTACATTTCGAGATTATAATTTCTACAAGGTGGGTAAATCTGAAAAATAAACATGAACTCATTTGGTGAAAACTGAAATTGCACATCTACAATTCTATCATCATCTATTGACTGCGGCATAACATATTTCTCATGTTTGATATGCCACATTAATGCGACACCACCTTTACCTACACGCCTGTTACTCGGAAATTGTAATGTCTTATCAGATACCCCTATACATTTGCAATTAGAGTCAATACTGATCATGATGAACATATCATAATGAACAAGTTCAGACAAGCTGTCATTTAATTATGTATAATGAAAGTGTAATTGTGAGGACATGGAGTGTGAGGGCATTTAAGCAGAAAGAGTCATTGTGAGGACAAAATTGTCCTTGGAAGGGGAAAAAACAAGAAAAGAGAATCATAGTGATCACTAAAAAAAGAGAGTCATTGTAGGGACTAAAAAAACAGAGTCATTGTGAGGACAAAAAAAAAAGAGAGTCATTGTGAAGACAAAATTGTCCTCGGAAGGGGAAAAACACAAGAAAAAGAGAGTCATAGTGAGTACTAAAAAAAAAGTCATTGTGAGGACTGAAAAAGAGAGTCACTGTGAGGACAAAATTGTCCTCCTAAGGGGAAAAAACAAGAAAAAGACAGTCATAGTGAGAACTAAAAAAGAGAGTCATTGTGATGACTAAAAAGGAGTCATTGTGAGGACTTATTATACCCCTCGCACAATGTAGTTGGGGGTGGGGGAGGGGGGGTACACTGGATTCAGCTTGTCCATCTGTCCGTATGATAAGTCAAGAACGATAGATTTTGAGGTAAATAAGTCAAAGGTCAAGGCCACTGGGACCTGAAATGTGAAAATGGTTTCTGCTTAATAACTAGATAACCATTTTGCCCTACTTCATAGGCTTATTGGCCTTGATGTGTACATGACCCCTATTGATTTGGGGTCAATAGGTCAAAGGTCAAGGTTAGTACAGTGACATAATTTAATGGTAATTCCTTTGACAAAAATCCAATTTGGGGGTATTCAAATCACGTAAGTGATAGCTCTAGTCTGTATTTTATTGTTTAATCTACAGCTGTTTAAGTTGGAGCATGTAGAGTTCAACATTGTCATTGACTTACCTTAACCAAGTGATTTTGCTTTTGAAGATTAAACAGTGAAATTTGGATCATGTATACAGTTTTGCATAAAATGTAGATTTCAACTTTGGCACTAGCAGACCTTGATCTACATGTTGTTTTTTTTGGGAGTTTCAATAGATCTAATAATAATTCTGGGCCATAAATATAGTCTTTCAAGCCAATTCGACCTCATTTTTATGTTTTGAAGTTAAGGAATGAAGTTTTGATCTATTGTAGACAGGAGGGAGACAAAAGCTTGTATAGCTTATTTAATGTAATAAGACCAGACCATGAACCCCCCCCCCCCACCATCCACACAAAAAAAAACATTCTTGAAATGCCACGTTAAGCATACATTAATACTATTGGGGGTATGGCTACTATTTTCTGCCTATATAGTGCACATATATATATATATATTTGACCATGCCCCCTTGTTTGCTATTGATTTTTAAGGTAAAGTTAGTAAAAAGACAAGCTCGAGAGGAGGTGGGGTCAGATGATGAGCATTTGTGTCATTCTGTTAGACCTTGTATTAATCGTATCGTCATAGTCAAACCCACTGTCAAAAGGATAGCTTTTGTTGTGATATTTTTGTGTTGCCTGCTACATGGTTGCTGCAACATATAGAGGTCACTTCTCTGTTGTCTGTCTGACTTTTTGTCCAGAGCATACTTAAGAAGTATAAAGATACTAAGTTGTAACTTCACATAAGGACACAGATCTCATTGCGAGGATGTTCATTGTCAAAGAACCATAACCCTAGTTGGTCCCATCTCCCCTTATCCTTGTCTAAAAAGCTTGTCCTAAGCCCAAGTCAAACACTTTAGAAAGGATCAACTTGCTAGAAGTTAGTGAGAGGAAATGCAGTATCAAAGAACCATAACTCTAGCTGACCACCTTTTTTGACTATTTTGCTTGTCTGGAGCCAAAGTCAAAACCATTTGAAAGTTTACTCATTGATAAGGTCAGTGAAAGGAAGATCACAGTTAAAGAACCACATTAAGCTCATTGAGAGGAAGTGTATTCACTGTATTGATATGGAACCATAACTCGAGCTGATTCAGTTTGGAATTATCTTCCTTTTTCAAAAAGAAGACTGCACAGAGGTTAAGTCAAAGGTTGTGGAAGCGATTAACTTGATTCTTTACACATTGCTAGAGATAAAAATGACATGTGAAACATTTTAAAAGAACTGGCATTCTTGCAAAATTTTGGTTCAAGCTGGTGACACTTGTGTGATCATTGATCAACCTTGTTAACTGTTTATTTTACTTTACAGTCCACATGCAAAGGTATTAGTTTATACCTGTTATACAATTCTAGTTTTAGGGCAATGTCCAAATTAATGGTATGATTAAAGCTGATGTGAAATTTAGTGAAGTTAAGAGACAACTATGCTAAGAAACTTGTATTAACTGCATAACAAATGTATTCTGCTAATACATTGATCAAAATCATAAAATTAATTTTGACACTGCCTTCTTTCCCCTTGCCACAAAATGCCTCTGTCTGTCATCATGAATTGAACTTCACATGATGCTCTTAAACTTGTTTGCATATCCCTTGGCAGAATGATGATGGATACCATATATTCCCCCACTCTCATAAACGCACCCCACCTATTTTTCTCGAAAATTAAAAAACAAAACGTATATGCGATTTGAGTGCGATTTGAGTGCTTATTCGCCCATCTTTCCCTGATCGATTATTTTGTTACACATTCAACAATTAGCGAAGAGTTTATTACGTTTGGACTCTTTAACCCATTGTTTATATCTTGGGTGACCACTTAACCACTTTTGGTTGAACAAATACTTCCCCATATTTGCTGTTTAATACTAGTAAAAATGCCGTCTGCCGATTAAAACATTCCAAAACGTTGGAAAATGCGGTTAGTCTGTGTACGCTGAAAGCTCATTGTTCCACGTTGATAAGAGCAAGCGTCCAAGTGATTTAAAGTGAATAGTACAATGATCATAAATTCAGATATTCCAGTATGCAGACTAGTAATTTCATACAGATTTTCAGCTTTTTTTCATCCTATGTTGATTATTTCATTCACTCTAAAATAATTCTGAACCACTTTTTCGGTGATTTAAACCGGAACTAAGTTTTTTTTGATGGTTTTATTGGTTTTATTGTATTTTTAACTGTTGTTAAATTTGCTTTTTTTTTATCTTTCATAAATAGGGAATATATGGTAATCTTGTCTAGGCCAAAAGCATTTTGTACCTGATGGGATTTAGACTTCAGTCACCAAAAAAACACATTAATGTAAGAATGTACAATAGGAGTATGGGCTTTTTATTATGCTTTAAAATCACAAATAATGGTATGTGCTACACAAAGAAAATGTTGGCAATGTTAGAAAATACAGCAACAAAAAATCAATGATTCTATTTCTTCAGAATTTCAGATTTTCAAAAAATATTTTCAAGAGGAAATACTTAAAAGTCCTGTTGTCATTGAGTAAAGTTATTTTTTAAAATAAAATTAAGTTTAAATTTAACAACTTACATGGAGATTTATAACAAAAACATTACTGATGGCAAGATTTTTACACTAATAATCTCTAGATTTTGTTTAAGGAGTCAACGAATTTCTATTTTAGCCCATCTGTCACTTTGTGACAACGAGAGTTTTTGTGATCACAATCCGTCCGGCCCTTCGTAAACAATTTCTATAAATGACATCTCCTCATAAACCACTGTGCCAATTTCAACCAAACTTCACAAGAATATTCAGTAAGTGAAGCTCTATAAAAGTAATTTAAAGAATTGCATTACATGCGGAATTTGGTTGCCATAGGAGCCGAAAGAAAAAACTTTAAAAATCTTATTCTCCAAAACCACAGGGCTTAGAGCTTAGATATTTGTTAAGTAGCATTATCCAGAACTCCTTAACCAAGATTAATCAAATTATACCCATGACCCTACCCAGGGGGGTTACAAGTTTTCATAAGACTTATATACAAAAACCACAAGGTCTTGAGATTAGGTATTTGTCATGAAGCATCATCTAGTTGTCCTTTACCAAGATCATTCAGTTTATGCCCCTGGGGTCAGCAATGACGCTAGCCTCACAATGTTTTTATAAGGAATGTGAACTAAAGCAAATCAAATATAGCCTGTTAGTTCCTGTTTTTCAGCTTCAAAGCAATCGCCAACAAACATGAGAAATGGCTCAATGTTGAGAGCTGCAGGCGATAAACAATTTTGCCATAATGTTTTCGCAGGTGATTTGCACTTTATAGATCATTAATATCAATTAGATGTGATTTTATAAAAACTTAGCTGACTCGAGTGAGCGATATAAGGTCATCTTGACCCTTTAGTCATATTAGCGCATCAAAAACAATGTGGCAAAATCTGGGGTATACTTCATATTGTTTAACTTATTGATTTTAACTTAAGCGAAAATCAAGGATAAAAATATTGTTGACCTATGAGGCACACAGTTGAGGCGTTGTGTTATTCCATGCTTTTGTTTGTTTTAAAGCTGTTTATAATTACAGTTTGAAAAGTTTTAATGCATTGAACTATCCACTAATAGTACAAAATCTGCACCATATTCAACAATCCCCAGAACTCTGTATTGAGATTTGACAGAATCATGCCCCTTAATGACTTTGAAATTTTGGTTAATGTTTTTGTACCAGTATACTTAATGTCAAAACTATTCGAGATAATCAATTGAAACTTGAAACACTTTCTTACTATCAATATCCAAACTATATTAGACAATCACCATAACTTATTTTGAATTAATACTGGATTATGGTCCCTTTGGACTTATTTAAGTATTTGGTTAAGGTTTTCATACCAGTTAATCTTTGTGTAAACTATAAAACATATTGACTTGAAACTAGCTACAGTTATCTATTACTTTTACCTGCACTAGATTAAACACTTCCTATAATTCTGTAAGGATGTTTGACAATATAACGACCCTTTTGAACTTTCAAATTTATCTTGCTCTACAAAGCGGTGCTAATAGTTGAGGGTGCTGTCTGCATACAGAGTATAGCCTCTTGACACTGTTACATGGGCTTTAATTTCATTCATGAAGAAGCATTTTACTGGGGACATGTAAGTTTAACAAATGCAGATTTGTGTATATTTACTGAATAAGTGTCCATTTTAGGTAAAAAAAAACATCTTTCTAAATGTTCTTGTTGTTTTTTATTAAGTTTAGTATCAGTCCCATTTTGTCCTTACTACTAAGAAGTGTTATATTAGTAAGTCAAGTGCCACTACTGCACAGAGGAGTGTTAGTACTATTCATTGACAATGTCTGGTGGTCTACCAAACTGAAACTTTGTTGAAACTATTGTCTCTAGTGGAAAAATAATCTAAATAGAATTAGACATGTACCTTTTTTAAATTGTAGAACTCGTTCCTTTATGATTAAGCTTAGCAGTATTGCTGACAAAGGAAATTAATAAATTGTCCATGGCATCAATCTTGCCAAATGATCTGTGGGAATACTTAAATCTCTGGAAATGATGAATAAAAGGTAAAGGTCTTGTTTATTATAGTGTCACCCTTATGGAAAGGGCAAGCCAGTTTTGGCTGATGAGTCGCTTTCACTGTGCGCACTATTTACCTCCACTACCACTATACAAGGCGTTAGAAGGGGTAACCAATACTAACCATTTAATTAGCTTGCGGCTCACAAACAGACAATTTTGGAATGAGTCCCATGACAAACATTTCTGACTAATGCTCCCAATTGGGTTCGACCTGAGGCAGACAACCATTGGGCCACGGTGACCGGATGAATATATCCATCCATCCATCCATCCATCCATCCATCCATCCATCCATCTATCCTGCTGATAGTAATTCCAATCCTGATGCACGTCCTTCGGTTTGTTTAATGTTAGGATATAATTATATGAGGACGAAATAAATTATATTCTTCCCTCTGTTGTGGGGACAGGTCTCTGTCCTCACATTGCAGAAGAGAAAGATCTCCCTCTTGCACTGTCCTCACATTTTTTTTTATCTCTGATTGACATAAAAAGTGTCAAATGGAAAAATTAAGTGTACAGGGAAGAAACTAGGTCCCAAGGTATAAATAAAATAAAATGAGAGAGAGAGAGAGAGAGAGAGAGAGAGAGAGAGAGAGAGAGAGAGAGAGACTTACTCATGTTGGCCACAGAAAGCATAGTACATGATTTTACTGGCGTTTTTTTCTATTGTACTTCTGTAAGGCTTCAGTACCTCGGGTTCTAGGAGGCCATGTGTCTGGAAATGAAACATACAATGTAACTCTCATACACAATAGCAGAACAATATACACACTATTTCTGATATAATCTATTTTCAAAATATTACCTAACTTAACAACAACATACACAATAGCAGAACAATATACACACTATCTCTGACATAGACTATCTTCAAAACATTACCTAACTTAACAACAACATACACAACAGCAGAACAATATACACACTATCTCTGACATACAATATCTTCAAAACATTACCTAACTTAACAACAACATACACAATAGCATAACAATATACACACTATCTCTGATATACACTATCTTCAAAACATTACCTAACTTAACAACAACATACACAACAGCAGAAAAATATACACACTATCTCTCACATACACTATCTTCAAAACATTACCTAAGTTAACAACACCATACACAATAGCAGAACAATATACACACTATTTCTGACATACAAAATCTTCAAAACATTACCTAACTTAACAACACCATACACAATAGCAGAACAATATACACACTATCTCTGACATACACTATCTTCAAAACATTAACTAACTTAACAACAACATACACAATAGCAGAACAATATACACACTATTTCTGACATACAACATCTTCAAAACATTACCTAACTTAACAACACCATACACAATAGCAGAACAATATACACACTATTTCTGACATACAACATCTTCAAAACATTACCTAACTTAACAACACCATACACAATAGCAGAACAATATACACACTATCTCTGACATACACTATCTTCAAAACATTATCTAACTTAACAACAACATACACAATAGCAGAACAATATACACACTATTTCTGACATACAACATCTTCAAAACATTATCTAACTTAACAACACCATACACAATAGCAGAACAATATACACACTATCTCTGACATACACTATCTTCAAAACATTATCTAACTTAACAACACCATACACAATAGCAGAACAATATACACACTATCTCTGACATACAATATCTTCAAAACATTATCTAACTTAACAACACCATACACAATAGCAGAACAATATACACACTATCTCTGACATACAATATCTTCAAAACATTACCTAACTTAACAACAACATACACAATAGCAGAACAATATACACACTATCTCTGACATACAATATCTTCAAAACATTACCTAACTTAACAACAACATACACAACAGCAGAACAATATACACACTATCTCTGACATACAATATCTTCAAAACATTACCTAACTTAACAACAACATACACAACAGCAGAACAATATACACACTATCTCTGACATACAATATCTTCAAAACATTACCTAACTTAACAACACCATACACAATAGCAGAACAATATACACACTATCTCTGACATACAATATCTTCAAAACATTACCTAACTCAACAACACCATACACAATAGCAGAACAATATACACACTTTCTCTGACATACACTATCTTCAAAACATTAACTAACTTAACAACAGCAGAACAATATACACACTATCTCTGACATACAACATCTTCAAAACATTATCTAACTTAACAACACCATACACAATAGCAGAACAATATACACACTATCTCTGACATACAATATCTTCAAAACATTACCTAACTTAACAACACCATACACAATAGCAGAACAATATACACACTATCTCTGACATACACTATCTTCAAAACATTACCTAACTTAACAACACCATACACAATAGCAGAACAATATACACACTATCTCTGACATACAGTATCTTCAAAACATTACCTAACTTAACAACACCATACACAACAGCAGAACAATATACACACTATCTCTGACATACAGTATCTTCAAAACATTACCTAACTCAACAACACCATACACAATAGCAGAACAATATACACACTATCTCTGACATACACTATCTTCAAAACATTAACTAACTTAACAACAGCAGAACAATATACACACTATCTCTGACATACAACATCTTCAAAACATTACCTAACTTAACAACAACATACACAACAGCAGAACAATATACACACTATCTCTGACATACACTATCTTCAAAACATTATCTAACTTAACAACACCATACACAACAGCAGAACAATATACACACTATCTCTGACATACAATATCTTCAAAACATTATCTAACTTAACAACAGCAGAACAATATACACACTATCTCTGACATACAAAATCTTCAAAACATCACCTAACTTAACAACACCATACACAATAGCAGAACAATATACACACTATTTCTGACATACACTATCTTCAAAACATTACCTAAGTTAACAACAACATACACAATAGCAGAACAATATACACACTATCTCTGACATACACTATCTTCAAAACATTACCTAAGTTAACAACAACATACACAATAGCAGAACAATATACACACTATCTCTGACATACACTATCTTCAAAACATTACCTAACTTAACAACACCATACACAATAGCAGAACAATATACACACTATCTCTGACATACAATATCTTCAAAACATTACCTAACTTAACAACAACATACACAATAGCAGAACAATATACACACTATCTCTGACATACAATATCTTCAAAACATTATCTAACTTAACAACAACATACACAATAGCAGAACAATATACACACTATCTCTGACATACAATATCTTCAAAACATTACCTAACTTAACAACAACATACACAATAGCAGAACAATATACACACTATCTCTGACATACACTATCTTCAAAACATTACCTAACTTAACAACAGCAGAACAATATACACACTATCTCTGACATACAATATCTTCAAAACATTACCTAACTTAACAACAACATACACAATAGCAGAACAATATACACACTATCTCTGACATACACTATCTTCAAAACATTACCTAACTTAACAACAGCAGAACAATATACACACTATCTCTGACATACAATATCTTCAAAACATTACCTAACTTAACAACAACATACACAATAGCAGAACAATATACACACTATCTCTGACATACACTATCTTCAAAACATTACCTAACTTAACAACAGCAGAACAATATACACACTATATCTGACATACAATATCTTCAAAACATTACCTAACTTAACAACAACATACACAATAGCAGAACAATATACACACTATCTCTGACATACAATATCTTCAAAACATTACCTAACTTAACAACAACATACACAATAGCAGAACAATATACACACTATCTCTGACATAAAAAATCTTCAAAACATTACCTAACTTAACAACACCATACACAACAGCAGAAAAATATACACACTATTTCTGACATACACTATCTTCAAAACATTACCTAACTTAACAACAACATACACAATAGCAGAACAATATACACACTATCTCTGACATACACTATCTTCAAAACATTAACTAACTTAACAACAGCAGAACAATATACACACTATCTCTGACATACAGTATCTTCAAAACATTACCTAACTTAACAACACCATACACAATAGCAGAACAATATACACACTATTTCTGACATACACTATCTTCAAAACATTACCTAACTTAACAACAACATACACAATAGCAGAACAATATACACACTATCTCTGACATACAGTATCTTCAAAACATTACCTAACTTAACAACACCATACACAATAGCAGAAAAATATACACACTATTTCTGACATACACTATCTTCAAAACATTACCTAACTTAACAACAACATACACAATAGCAGAACAATATACACACTATCTCTGACATACACTATCTTCAAAACATTAACTAACTTAACAACAGCAGAACAATATACACACTATCTCTGACATACAACATCTTCAAAACATTATCTAACTTAACAACAGCAGAACAATATACACACTATTTCTGACATACAATATCTTCAAAACATTACCTAACTTAACAACACCATACACAACAGCAGAACAATATACACACTATCTCTGACATACAGTATCTTCAAAACATTACCTAACTTAACAACACCATACACAATAGCAGAAAAATATACACACTATTTCTGACATACACTATCTTCAAAACATTACCTAACTTAACAACAACATACACAATAGCAGAACAATATACACACTATCTCTGACATACAGTATCTTCAAAACATTACCTAACTTAACAACACCATACACAATAGCAGAAAAATATACACACTATTTCTGACATACACTATCTTCAAAACATTACCTAACTTAACAACAACATACACAATAGCAGAACAATATACACACTATCTCTGACATACACTATCTTCAAAACATTAACTAACTTAACAACAGCAGAACAATATACACACTATCTCTGACATACAGTATCTTCAAAACATTACCTAACTTAACAACACCATACACAACAGCAGAACAATATACACACTATCTCTGACATACAGTATCTTCAAAACATTACCTAACTTAACAACACCATACACAATAGCAGAACAATATACACACTATCTCTGACATACAATATCTTCAAAACATTAACTAACTTAACAACACCATACACAATAGCAGAACAATATACACACTATCTCTGACATACACTTTCTTCAAAACATTACCTAACTTAACAACACCATACACAATAGCAGAACAATATACACACTATCTCTGACATACACTATCTTCAAAACATTACCTAACTTAACAACAGCAGAACAATATACACACTATCTCTGACATACAACATCTTCAAAACATTATCTAACTTAACAACAGCAGAACAATATACACACTATCTCTGACATACAATATCTTCAAAACATTAACTAACTTAACAACAGCAGAACAATATACACACTATCTCTGACATACAATATCTTCAAAACATTACCTAACTTAACAACACCATACACAATAGCAGAACAATATACACACTATCTCTGACATACAATATCTTCAAAACATTACTTAACTTAACAACACCATACACAATAGCAGAACAATATACACACTATCTCTAACATACACTATCTTCAAAACATTAACTAACTTAACAACAGCAGAACAATATACACACTATCTCTGACATACAATATCTTCAAAACATTACCTAACTTAACAACACCATACACAATAGCAGAACAATATACACACTATCTCTGACATACAGTATCTTCAAAACATTACCTAACTTAACAACACCATACACAATAGCAGAACAATATACACACTATCTCTGACATACAATATCTTCAAAACATTATCTAACTTAACAACACCATACACAACAGCAGAACAATATACACACTATCTCTAACATACACTATCTTCAAAACATTACCTAACTTAACAACAACATACACAATAGCAGAACAATATACACACTATCTCTGACATACAATATCTTCAAAACATTACCTAACTTAACAACACCATACACAATAGCAGAACAATATACACACTATCTCTGACATACACTATCTTCAAAACATTAACTAACTTAACAACACCATACACAATAGCAGAACAATATACACACTATCTCTGACATACACTATCTTCAAAACATTACCTAACTTAACAACAGCAGAACAATATACACACTATCTCTGACATACAATATCTTCAAAACATTACCTAACTTAACAACAACATACACAATAGCAGAACAATATACACACTATATCTGACATAAAAAATCTTCAAAACATTACCTAACTTAACAACACCATACACAATAGCAGAACAATATACACACTATTTCTGACATACACTATCTTCAAAACATTACCTAACTCAACAACACCATACACAATAGCAGAAAAATATACACACTATCTCTGACATACAATATCTTCAAAACATTACCTAACTTAACAACACCATACACAATAGCAGAACAATATACACACTATCTCTGACATACAATATCTTCAAAACATTACCTAAGTTAACAACAGCATACACAATAGCAGAACAATATATACACTATCTTCAAAACATTACCTAACTTAACAACACCATACACAATAGCAGAAAAATATACACACTATCTCTGACATACAATATCTTCAAAACATTACCTAACTTAACAACACCATACACAATAGCAGAACAATATATACACTATCTTCAAAACATTACCTAACTTAACAACACCATACACAATAGCAGAAAAATATACACACTATCTCTGACATACAATATCTTCAAAACATTACCTAACTTAACAACAACATACACAATAGCAGAACAATATATACACTATCTTCAAAACATTACCTAACTTAACAACACCATACACAATAGCAGAAAAATATACACACTATCTCTGACATACAATATCTTCAAAACATTACCTAACTTAACAACACCATACACAATAGCAGAACAATATACACACTATCTCTGACATACAATATCTTCAAAACATTACCTAACTTAACAACAACATACACAATAGCAGAACAATATACACACTATCTCTGACATACAATATCTTCAAAACATTACCTAACTTAACAACAACATACACAATAGCAGAACAATATACACACTATCTCTGACATACAATATCTTCAAAACATTACCTAACTTAACAACAACATACACAATAGCAGAACAATATACACACTATCTCTGACATAAAAAATCTTCAAAACATTACCTAACTTAACAACACCATACACAACAGCAGAAAAATATACACACTATTTCTGACATACACTATCTTCAAAACATTACCTAACTTAACAACAACATACACAATAGCAGAACAATATACACACTATCTCTGACATACACTATCTTCAAAACATTAACTAACTTAACAACAGCAGAACAATATACACACTATCTCTGACATACAGTATCTTCAAAACATTACCTAACTTAACAACACCATACACAATAGCAGAACAATATACACACTATCTCTGACATACAATATCTTCAAAACATTACCTAACTTAACAACAACATACACAATAGCAGAACAATATACACACTATCTCTGACATAAAAAATCTTCAAAACATTACCTAATTTAACAACACCATACACAATAGCAGAACAATATACACACTATTTCTGACATACACTATCTTCAAAACATTACCTAACTCAACAACACCATACACAATAGCAGAAAAATATACACACTATCTCTGACATACAATATCTTCAAAACATTACCTAACTTAACAACAACATACACAATAGCAGAACAATATACACACTATTTCTGACATACACTATCTTCAAAACATTACCTAACTTAACAACACCATACACAATAGCAGAAAAATATACACACTATCTCTGACATACAATATCTTCAAAACATTACCTAACTTAACAACAACATACACAATAGCAGAACAATATACACACTATCTCTGACATACAATATCTTCAAAACATTACCTAACTTAACAACAACATACACAATAGCAGAACAATATATACACTATCTCTGACATACAATATCTTCAAAACATTACCTAACTTAACAACAACATACACAATAGCAGAACAATATACACACTATCTCTGACATACACTATCTTCAAAACATTATCTAACTTAACAACACTATACACAATAGCAGAACAATATACACACTATCTCTGACATACACTATCTTCAAAACATTATCTAACTTAACAACAACATACACAACAGCAGAACAATATACACACTATCTCTGACATACACTATCTTCAAAACATTATCTAACTTAACAACAACATACACAATAGCAGAACAATATACACACTATCTCTGACATACACTATCTTCAAAACATTATCTAACTTAACAACAACATACACAATAGCAAAACAATATACACACTATCTCTGACATACACTATCTTCAAAACATTACCTAACTTAACAACACCATACACAATAGCAGAAAAATATACACACTATCTCTGACATACAATATCTTCAAAACATTATCTAACTTAACAACAACATACACAACAGCAGAAAAATATACACACTATTTCTGACATACACTATCTTCAAAACATTACCTAACTTAACAACAACATACACAATAGCAGAACAATATACACACTATCTCTGACATACAGTATCTTCAAAACATTAACTAACTTAACAACACCATACACAATAGCAGAACAATATACACACTATCTCTGACATACAATATCTTCAAAACATTATCTAACTTAACAACAACATACACAACAGCAGAAAAATATACACACTATTTCTGACATACACTATCTTCAAAACATTACCTAAGTTAACAACAACATACACAATAGCAGAACAATATACACACTATCTCTGACATACACTATCTTCAAAACATTATCTAACTTAACAACAACATACACAATAGCAGAACAATATACACACTATCTCTGACATACACTATCTTCAAAACATTACCTAACTTAACAACACCATACACAATAGCAGAAAAATATACACACTATCTCTGACATACAATATCTTCAAAACATTATCTAACTTAACAACAACATACACAACAGCAGAAAAATATACACACTATTTCTGACATACACTATCTTCAAAACATTACCTAAGTTAACAACAACATACACAATAGCAGAACAATATACACACTATCTCTGACATACAATATCTTCAAAACATTACCTAACTTAACAACACCATACACAATAGCAGAACAATATACACACTATTTCTGACATACAACATCTTCAAAACATTACCTAACTTAACAACACCATACACAATAGCAGAACAATATACACACTATTTCTGACATACACTATCTTCAAAACATTACCTAACTTAACAACACCATACACAATAGCAGAAAAATATACACACTATCTCTGACATACAATATCTTCAAAACATTACCTAACTTAACAACAACATACACAACAGCATATACACACTATTTCTGACATACAACATCTTCAAAACATTACCTAACTTAACAACACCATACACAATAGCAGAACAATATACACACTATTTCTGACATACACTATCTTCAAAACATTACCTAACTTAACAACACCATACACAATAGCAGAACAATATACACACTATCTCTGACATACAATATCTTCAAAACATTACCTAACTTAACAACACCATACACAATAGCAGAACAATATACACACTATTTCTGACATACAACATCTTCAAAACATTACCTAACTTAACAACACCATACACAATAGCAGAACAATATACACACTATTTCTGACATACAACATCTTCAAAACATTACCTAACTTAACAACAACATACACAATAGCAGAACAATATACACACTATCTCTGACATACAGTATCTTCAAAACATTACCTAACTTAACAACACCATACACAATAGCAGAACAATATACACACTATTTCTGACATACAACATCTTCAAAACATTACCTAACTTAACAACACCATACACAATAGCAGAACAATATACACACTATCTCTGACATACAGTATCTTCAAAACATTACCTAACTTAACAACACCATACACAATAGCAGAACAATATACACACTATCTCTGACATACAGTATCTTCAAAACATTACCTAACTTAACAACAACATACACAATAGCAGAACAATATACACACTATCTCTGACATACACTATCTTCAAAACATTACCTAACTTAACAACACCATACACAATAGCAGAACAATATACACACTATCTCTGACATACACTATCTTCAAAACATTACCTAAGTTAACAACACCATACACAATAGCAGAACAATATACACACTATTTCTGACATACAATATCTTCAAAACATTACCTAACTTAACAATAACATACACAATAGCAGAACAATATACACACTATTTCTGACACACACTATCTTCAAAACATTACCTAACTTAACAACAGCAGAACAATATACACACTATCTCTGACATACACTATCTTCAAAACATTACCTAACTTAACAACAACATACACAATAGCAGAACAATATACACACTATCTCTGACATACACTATCTTCAAAACATTACCTAACTTAACAACACCATACACAATAGCAGAACAATATACACACTATCTCTGACATACAATATCTTCAAAACATTACCTAACTTAACAACACCATACACAATAGCAGAACAATATACACACTATCTCTGACATACAACATCTTCAAAACATTACCTAAGTTAACAACACCATACACAATAGCAGAACAATATACACACTATCTCTGACATACAATATCTTCAAAACATTATCTAACTTAACAACACCATACACAATAGCAGAACAATATACACACTATCTCTGACATACAATATCTTCAAAACATTACCTAACTTAACAACAACATACACAATAGAAGAACAATATACACACTATTTCTGACATACCCTATCTTCAAAACATTACCTAACTTAACAACACCATACACAATAGCAGAACAATATACACACTATTTCTGACATACAATATCTTCAAAACATTACCTAACTTAACAACACCATACACAATAGCAGAACAATATACACACTATCTCTGACATACACTATCTTCAAAACATTACCTAACTTAACAACAACATACACAATAGAAGAACAATATACACACTATTTCTGACATACCCTATCTTCAAAACATTACCTAACTTAACAACAACATACACAATAGCAGAACAATATACACACTATCTCTGACATACACTATCTTCAAAACATTACCTAACTTAACAACAACATACACAATAGAAGAACAATATACACACTATCTCTGACATACAATATCTTCAAAACATTACCTAACTTAACAACACCATACACAATAGCAGAACAATATACACACTATCTCTGACATACAACATCTTCAAAACATTACCTAAGTTAACAACACCATACACAATAGCAGAACAATATACACACTATCTCTGACATACACTATCTTCAAAACATTACCTAACTTAACAACACCATACACAATAGCAGAACAATATACACACTATCTCTGACATACACTATCTTCAAAACATTACCTAACTTAACAACAACATACACAATAGAAGAACAATATACACACTATCTCTGACATACCCTATCTTAAAAACATTATCTAACTTAACAACAGCAGAACAATATACACACTATCTCTGACATACCCTATCTTAAAAACATTATCTAACTTAACAACAACATACACAATAGCAGAACAATATACACACTATCTCTGACATACACTATCTTCAAAACATTATCTAACTTAACAACAACATACACAATAGCAGAACAATATACACACTATCTCTGACATACCCTATCTTCAAAACATTACCTAACTTAACAACACCATACACAATAGCAGAACAATATACACACTATCTCTGACATACAATATCTTCAAAACATTACCTAACTTAACAACAACATACACAATAGCAGAACAATATACACACTATCTCTGACATACAATATCTTCAAAACATTATCTAACTTAACAATAACATACACAATAGCAGAACAATATACACACTATTTCTGACATAAAAAATCTTCAAAACATTACCTAACTTAACAACACCATACACAATAGCAGAACAATATACACACTATCTCTGACATACAAAATCTTCAAAACATTACCTAACTTAACAACACCATACACAATAGCAGAACAATATACACACTATCTCTGACATACACTATCTTCAAAACATTACCTAACTTAACAACACCATACACAATAGCAGAACAATATACACACTATCTCTGACATACACTATCTTCAAAACATTACCTAACTTAACAACAGCAGAACAATATACACACTATCTCTGACATACCCTATCTTAAAAACATTATCTAACTTAACAACAACATACACAATAGCAGAACAATATACACACTATCTCTGACATACACTATCTTCAAAACATTACCTAACTTAACAACACCATACACAATAGCAGAACAATATACACACTATCTCTGACATACACTATCTCCAAAACATTAACTAACTTAACAACAACATACACAATAGCAGAACAATATACACACTATCTCTGACATACACTATCTTCAAAACATTACCTAACTTAACAACAGCAGAACAATATACACACTATCTCTGACATACCCTATCTTAAAAACATTATCTAACTTAACAACAACATACACAATAGCAGAACAATATACACACTATCTCTGACATACAATATCTTCAAAACATTACCTAACTTAACAACACCATACACAATAGCAGAACAATATACACACTATCTCTGACATACACTATCTTCAAAACATTAACTAACTTAACAACAACATACACAATAGCAGAACAATATACACACTATCTCTGACATACACTATCTTCAAAACATTACCTAACTTAACAACAGCAGAACAATATACACACTATCTCTGACATACCCTATCTTAAAAACATTATCTAACTTAACAACAACATACACAATAGCAGAACAATATACACACTATCTCTGACATACAATATCTTCAAAACATTACCTAACTTAACAACACCATACACAATAGCAGAACAATATACACACTATCTCTGACATACACTATCTTCAAAACATTAACTAACTTAACAACAACATACACAATAGCAGAACAATATACACACTATCTCTGACATACACTATCTTCAAAACATTACCTAACTTAACAACAGCAGAACAATATACACACTATCTCTGACATACCCTATCTTAAAAACATTATCTAACTTAACAACAACATACACAATAGCAGAACAATATACACACTATCTCTGACATACAATATCTTCAAAACATTACCTAACTTAACAACACCATACACAATAGCAGAACAATATACACACTATCTCTGACATACACTATCTTCAAAACGTTAACTAACTTAACAACAACATACACAATAGCAGAACAATATACACACTATTTCTGACATACAACATCTTCAAAACATTATCTAACTTAACAACACCATACACAATAGCAGAACAATATACACACTATCTCTGACATACAATATCTTCAAAACATTACCTAACTTAACAACACCATACACAATAGCAGAACAATATACACACTATCTCTGATATACACTATCTTCAAAACATTACCTAACTTAACAACACCATACACAATAGCAGAACAATATACACACTATCTCTGATATACACTATCTTCAAAACATTATCTAACTTAACAACACCATACACAATAGCAGAACAATATACACACTATCTCTGACATACAATATCTTCAAAACATTATCTAACTTAACAACAACATACACAATAGCAGAACAATATACACACTATCTCTGACATACCCTATCTTAAAAACATTATCTAACTTAACAACAGCAGAACAATATACACACTATCTCTGACATACCCTATCTTAAAAACATTATCTAACTTAACAACAACATACACAATAGCAGAACAATATACACACTATCTCTGACATACACTATCTTCAAAACATTATCTAACTTAACAACAACATACACAATAGCAGAACAATATACACACTATCTCTGACATACACTATCTTCAAAACATTACCTAACTTAACAACAACATACACAATAGCAGAACAATATACACACTATCTCTGACATACCCTATCTTAAAAACATTATCTAACTTAACAACAGCAGAACAATATACACACTATCTCTGACATACCCTATCTTAAAAACATTATCTAACTTAACAACAACATACACAATAGCAGAACAATATACACACTATCTCTGACATACACTATCTTCAAAACATTACCTAACTTAACAACAACATACACAATAGCAGAACAATATACACACTATCTCTGACATACCCTATCTTAAAAACATTATCTAACTTAACAACAGCAGAACAATATACACACTATCTCTGACATACCCTATCTTAAAAACATTATCTAACTTAACAACAACATACACAATAGCAGAACAATATACACACTATCTCTGACATACACTATCTTCAAAACATTATCTAACTTAACAACAACATACACAATAGCAGAACAATATACACACTATCTCTGACATACACTATCTTCAAAACATTACCTAACTTAACAACAACATACACAATAGCAGAACAATATACACACTATCTCTGACATACACTATCTTCAAAACATTACCTAACTTAACAACACCATACACAATAGCAGAACAATATACACACTATCTCTGACATACAACATCTTCAAAACATTACCTAACTTAACAACACCATACACAATAGCAGAACAATATACACACTATCTCTGACATACAATATCTTCAAAACATTATCTAACTTAACAACAACATACACAATAGCAGAACAATATACACACTATCTCTGACATACAATATCTTCAAAACATTATCTAACTTAACAACAACATACACAATAGCAGAACAATATACACACTATCTCTGACATACAATATCTTCAAAACATTACCTAACTTAACAACACCATACACAACAGCAAAACAATATACACACTATCTCTGACATACAATATCTTCAAAACATTACCTAACTTAACAACACCATACACAATAGCAGAACAATATACACACTATCTCTGACATACAATATCTTCAAAACATTACCTAACTTAACAACACCATACACAATAGCAGAACAATATACACACTATCTCTGACATACAATATCTTCAAAACATTATCTAACTTAACAACAACATACACAATAGCAGAACAATATACACACTATTTCTGACATACACTATCTTCAAAACATTACCTAACTTAACAACAACATACACAATAGCAGAACAATATACACACTATCTCTAACATACACTATCTTCAAAACATTAACTAACTTAACAACACCATACACAATAGCAGAACAATATACACACTATCTCTAACATACACTATCTTCAAAACATTAACTAACTTAACAACAGCAGAACAATATACACACTATCTCTGACATACCCTATCTTCAAAACATTACCTAACTTAACAACACCATACACAATAGCAGAACAATATACACACTATTTCTGACATACAACATCTTCAAAACATTAACTAACTTAACAACAGCAGAACAATATACACACTATCTCTGACATACAATATCTTCAAAACATTACCTAACTTAACAACACCATAATACAAATTTGAAAAAGTGCCACTTTAAACAAAGTTTAAATAAATCTTTTTAGTGGTTTCAGTGAAAAATACACCAATTGATCATACTTGCATCTGACTTTGCAATTCAAAACAAGTCATGCTTGTACATTAAATTTTGTAGTTGTAAGTTAACTTTGACATGTCAGTTTAGGCAAACAGCTGTTTTGTTGAAAATCTTTGTCTGGACAATGTTAATCTGTGATTTGTTAAAACTTCCTATAATGACTAAAACAGGTGGGGGGGGGGAGGGTTTAGAAAAAGGGGAAGGGGCCCACACCTTTTTTTAGGGGAAAAAATCAGGCGTTTTGTGCAGAATTTGGGGATTTTTTTTACATATAACAGTAGAAACGGTTAATGGTTTAATAAAATACTGGTCATAAAATGACAAACATCTTCCTCTATTTAAAACTTCAACTAAAGTTTGAAACATATCTCAATAATGAATGTTTTCTATAATTCAGTAAATGCACTGCAGTTATGTCATTAACACTTCACTGCATAGAGATATAGCAGTATTGCCTATACTGCCAGACACAGGTAGAAGGAATCAGATGTCCAGCTGATATTGTTTCTGCACTATATGCTGATTACACACCCAGTTCATTTAAGTCATTATTTCAGTAATAAATATTAATTTTATACTTTTTGTGTGTACGTAAAAAATTTTGTAAGTTAAATTTTCTTTCCGGTGATATAAAAAGTATTATTCTTCTGCAATTGAATAATGAGATATATGAATAGAAACTAAATAGATTTTGTTTCATTCCATTTTTTTTAAAACTCAACACTAGTTTATATATATCTTGCTTATAAAGTCAATATTTCTGCAAAATATATTGATTTTACACTTTTTATGTTAATGTAAACTTTGTTGAATATTAAATTATCTTTGTGATGATAAAAAACAACAATAATTCTATGACAATGGAACACAAAGTCATTATTACCTTGTCAATGATCACAGTCAGTACGCATGATTTTTCAAAAATATAAAAATAGACCGCTGTACATTTTCAGAAAATAGGTTTGATGTAGATCTTCCTGAAAAATTCCATGACCGCATGTAATCACTGGCATGGGTATTTATGATTGGACACTATTTTTAAATGTAACCTATGCATAATTTTACTGCGCGGACTGCAATGCTACAAGAATATAAACATCCGGTTCTTGAAAAATAAATTGAAACGTGTTGCTTTTGCGATTTAAATTTGGGATTTTTGTGTTATTCTCACGTAAGTCTGTTCAATTCAATGACATGGCGTGGTCACTGATATGACACTATATAAAAATAGACGCTATTTTTATTAAAACTTTAAATAAGAACCATATGATGTCTTGCATAAATTTTCTTTGTGAAATGTTATGCTACACGAATATAAACTTATGATCTCTGAAAAATAGATAGACGAACCGGGCATGTTTTTTTGTGAAAGGGGAAAATGACCAGCGAGGGGAATTTTTAGCTATAGCGGAAAAAAATCGGCGAGGGGAAGATGCCTGTAAAGGCAGGGCTGGCGCAAAATAAAGAAAAGTGGCGCAAAGAAAATCCATATGGCGAAAGTCGTAAAACATTGACAATCTTCACCTTTAATTCTCCATATATTTAACTTCCTTTAATATGCTTGAACTGCTTAAATATCTTTGCCAATCAGTGTCATTATCCTTTCTCTCAAATAACAAGGTAATTAACTAGTTAACTGGCACCCAGCTGTGTTTTCCCCCCCGAGAGCAGATTACACAACACTAACAAATCTCAGATAAGCAATATGCGCTAAATATAGTAACAATTTTCCTTAACAGGTGCTTGGTCACATGACTTGCATACACGTATTTGAAAACGCCAAAGAGAGCAAACAATGTTCAGCTGTATGAGTCATGCTAACTGAGAAAAGCCGGTAACCAAATGTTTAAAAATAGATTAGCACTTTATGTGTATTACCAAGTTTATTTCCCTCTTGACTATGTTTGTGTTTAAAGGCATAGTATCACCATTGCAAAAAGGAAGTGCTTCAGTGGGGTAGTCGCGTAATGGCGGTTTTAAATAATCCTCATTTCTTCTTCTTTAAAAATGCATTTTCCTTATTTTAATGCTCATTTTTTTATTTGAATGGCATTATTGATGTATTTTGAACATTTTGATAGCATTGTCATGTTTGAATTGTGAATTTAGAAAAAAAAATTGATGCTTGGAAACTGGGGTATGAATACATGATTTCGGAAGTCCACTTTCACTTTGTCACCAGTGTACACTGAGCAGAAAAAAAATCTCTTATATGACACATGACCCTTACTTTTCTCATCATATTTTGATAGTGCAGAGGTTGACAAACAGTAAAATGTAGGTTTCACTTCATTCTTTCATTTGGGATTCTCCATGAATGACAAGCCTTCAAACTTTTATTACTTACATATAGAATAAAGAACAAAAATCAATGGTGGGATGACACCTATAAGAGAGAAAATGTTAATTGTTAGTAAAATAACCTTTTTTTTACACTTTCATAGTCTTAAATGACAAATTGGAGACATTTGCTTCATAAAAAACAACATTTTGGCAAGTTTATGCCTCAAATAAAGCATATATGTGCATATCTACATTGAAATTTCATGAAAAATCACTAAATTTTGAAGATTTTTTATTTTTGATGATTTTTTAAGTTTTGGACTATTTTTAATAATGGTGGCCATCTTGAATTTCTGATAGAAAAAAAAAATCTTCTGTATAGTCTCCTATGCAATAGAAACATCCATGTGAAGTTTGAGTTTATTCAGAGAAAGTGCTGCAAACAGACGACAGACAACGGACAACACGCCAACAAATGCATAAGAAGAGTTCAAACTTGGTAGAGGTTCACCCATGGTAAATGTCATTGAAATTACATCGAAATTAGGTCAGAAGATTCTGACAAGAAGGCTTCTGAAGTTTTTACAATAGCTGCCTATATAGTAAACTAGCACCTCACTGTGGCGGTCATGTTTTTTAACCAATTCACAACGGCTTGAACAAACTTTGTAAAAGGTCACCCAAGGAACATTTCTGCGAAATTGTTTTAAAATCGATCCAGTGGTTTCTGACAAGAAATTTTTTTAAGTTTTTACTATAGCTTATAAAGTAAACTAACCTCACCCCCTGGCGGCCATATTTTTTTATGAATCAAGATGCCTTGAATAAACTTGGTAGAGGGTCACCAAAGAAACATTTCTGTGAAATTATTTTAAAATCGAGCCAGTAGTTTCTGACAAGAAGATTTTTTAAGTTTTACTAATTAAACTTTCCCCACCCCCTGGCTGCCATGTTTTTTGACGAATCAAGATGGCTTGAACAATCTTATTAGAGGGTCACCAAAGGAACATTTCTGTGAAGATATATATCAAAATTGGCCAAGTGGTTTCTGACAAGAAGATTTTTTAAGTTTTTACTACAGCTTATATAGTAAACTAACTCTGCCCCTGGCGGCCATGTTTTTTGACGAATCAAGATGGTTTGAGCAAACTTGGTAGAGGGTAACCCAAGGCACATTTCTTTGAAATTATTTTAAAATCGAGCCAGTATTTTCTGACAAGAAGATTTTTTAAGTTTTCACTAATTAAACTTGCCCTGCTCCATCACAGCCATGTTTTTTGACGAATCAAGATGGCTTGAACAAATTTGGTAGAGGGTCACCCAAGGAACATTTCTGTGAAGCTATATCAAAATTGGCCCATTGGTTTCAGAGGAGAAGTTTTTAAAAGTTAACGACGGAAGACAGATGACAGACACAAGGCGATCACAAAAGCTCACCTTTGAGCCTTTGGCTCTGGTGAGCTAAACAAGAGGGCCAAGATGGCCCTATATCGCATACCTGACTGACCTTGAGTCACCCAACTTAAGTAGATTATAATTATAATACATGTACAATCAAAATTCCAGAAAGATGAGATGGGCAAGTAGTTAGAATTTTGATTTGTTTTGAAGATTTAACAGATGCGTAGAAGAGTTCAAACTTGGTAGAGGTTCACCCATGGTAAATGTCAGTGAAATTACATCAAAATCAGGTCAGTAGATTCTGACAAGAAGGCTTTTGAAGTATTTACTATAGCCAACTATACGTTTGGAGACTGTTCCAAACCTAAGTCTTCCAACTAAGATAAAAATCCAGTTCCAGCACAAAACTAACCTGTTATGTTTGAGAACGGTTTCGAACTAAAGCATCAGACTAAACTATTGTGCATGAAACAATTCACAGTTCCAGCACAATAAATATTCCTATGAGTTTCAAACACAAGCCTTCCAAAGCCTATCGCTTGAAAGAATCTTTGTCGCAGTGCACTCTGCCCCTAAAACAATTAAGCTCCTCCTCCGAGATTTCAAGTACACTTTGACACTGAAAATCTCAAGCAGACTTCGAACTGTGAAGAAACTAGCTAAAAATATGGTACTGCTTATTATGAAACAGTAAACCATCCTTTTCTGAACCATAAAAACTCTGACTTTTATATTCAGAAAAAACACCTATTTTAAAATGGTTCATGATTTATGAATAATATTTCAATCATTGATTATAATTGTATCATTCATCTTTTTATGATGAATTATCTTTTAAAACTTATATCTGGTATAATATTGTATAATGATAGCAAAAAAAAAGTTTATTTAAAGAGTTTATTACCTCTTCTTATAATAATTGCTATATACAGACATTTATGCTATAAAACAAGGACATTAATTTGACATAAAACTAACTCCACCCCCTGTCTGCCATGTTTTTTGATGAATCAAGATGGCTTGAACAAACTTGGTAGAGAGTTACCCAAGGAACATTGCTGTGAAATTATTTTAAAATCGAGCCAGTAGTTTCTGACAAGAAGATTTTTTAAAATTTTTACTATAGCTTATATAGTAAACTAACCCCACCCCTGGCCGCCATTTTTTTCGACGAATCAAGATGGCTTGAACAAACTTGGTAGAGGGTCACCAAAGGAACATTTCTGTGAAATTATTTTAAAATCAAGCCAGTTGTTTCTGACAAGAAGATTTTTTAAGTTTTACTAATTAAACTTGCCCCGCCCCATGGCAGCCTGTGAGCCTTCGGTTCAGGGAGCTGTTTCACCAACATATACTTAAATACTTAAAAACTTAAATCTAAGAAAAAGCAGCCAGGTGATCATGATTTTACATTGGTTCCATTAAAACTGCATACGGCTTCATTCATTGATATAGATTATATAATAGATAAATAACCAGTCAAAACTTAGTTAAGTTTTTAAGTAGCTGTTGGTGAAACAGAAGCCAGGTCATCTTAAAAGGGGGTGAAAAATTATATCAGAGTTCCAGGGCTTCCACTTTCGTAAAAAAAGATTTTTTAAGTTTTCCCTATATAACACTTTATGTAAAATTTTGTCCTCCTAGGGTGGGCCAATTTTGCTCCCAGGGTCATGGTTTAAAATGAATTTGAGAGGCCAGATACTACAAATTTTAACCTACAAAAAATTCTAAAAAATTTTTTAAGTCTTAAATGGCAATCAGGAGTTATGATTCTTATCTCTATAAGCTTCCTAGCTGATGTTGAACAGATTTGTGAAGTTTCATTAATCTCCAATGATAAGTTGATGAAATATGTACCTGCTCAAAAACATTAACAACATTTTTTATGTCCAAATGGGCCATAAATTTGCCAAAATGCAACCCAAAATTATGAATCTAATCTCTGTGCAGTCTGTTGATAATGCTGAACACACATGTGAAGTTTCATTCATATCCAATGAGTGGTTGCATAGATATCTTACCTGATAAAAAAACTATATGAAAAGGGCCATAACTCTGCCAAAACGTAACCCAGAGTTATGGTTCTTGTTTTAGTACATTCCATTTATGATGCTGAACACTCCTGTGAAGTTTCATTTATATCAAATCAGAGGTTGCATAGATATCTTACCTGATAAATAACCTTTACATAAAAACCAAATCTAAAAGGGCCGTAACTCTGCCAAAATGCAACCCAGAGTTGTGGTTCTTGTTCTGTGCATTCCATTTATGATGCTGAACACACGTGAAGTTTCATTTATAACCAAAAAATGGTTGCATAGTTATCTTACCTAATAGAAAATTTAACCTGAAAAACCAACCCCGACGCCGGAGCGAGTACACTAGCCCCCCTATTCTATGAAAAGTTGAGCATAAAACTGAAGAGCTGTCCAGCATCATCTAATCGCAGACTACAGGAAAGTTTTGAGGCACTAAACAATTAAAAGTGAATGCTTTACCTCCCTGGCAACTAGGTCATCTCGTAAATCAACAAAGTTCATCCTAAATGTGTCGGAATCAATACCTGAAATTATAAAAAAGTTTATCTGAATTTATTGTAGAATTTCAAGTAAATCTAGAATTGTACCATATGTTAATTCTGGCATTTAATAAGCACACTCTTACTTTAGAATGTTTTTTTTAAGTATAAGTAACTATCACATAATTGTATTCAAACAACTGATTATGACATGAACTTCCCATAACAAAACACATTCTATCACACAATCTTACTATCAAATGATCTCATGCTGACCAGTCCTACAACATCATACTGAATGTATACTGACAACATTATACTGAATGTATGCTGACAAGTCAAACAACTTCATACTGAATGTAAGCTCACCAGTCCTACAACATCATACTGAATGTATGCTGACCAGTAAAATAACATCATACTGAATGCATGCTGACCATTTCTAAAACATCAGTCTGAATGCATGCTGACCAGTCCTACAACATCATACATAATATATGCTGGCCAGTCCTACAACATCATACTGAATATATGCTGACCAGTTCCACAACATCATACTGATTGTATACAGGCCAGTCCTACAACATCATACTGAATGTAGGCAGACCAGTCCTACAACATCATACTGAATGTATGCAAACCAGTCCTACAACATCATACTGAATGTATACTCACCAGTCCTATAACATCATACTGAATGTATGCTCACCATTCCTACAACATCATACTGAATGTATGTTCACCAGTCCTACATCATACAGAATGTATGCTGACCAGTCCTATAACATCATACTGATTGTAAACAGACCAATCCTACATCATACTAAATGTAGGCAGACCAGTCCTACAACATCATACAGAATGTATGCAAACCAGTCCTACAACATCATAATGAATGTATACTCGCCAGTCCTATAACATCATACTGAATGTATGTTTACAAGTCCTACAACATCATACTGAATGTATACTCACCAGTCCTATAACATCATACTGAATGTATGTTTACCAGTCCTACAACATCATACTGACTATATGTTCACCAGTCCTACAACATCATACTTAATGTATACTCACCAGTACTATAACATCATACTGAATGTATGTTTACCAGTCCTACAACATCATACTGAATGTATGTCCACCAGTCCTACAACATCATACGGAATGTATGCTCACCAGTCCAATAACATCACACTAAATGTATACTGACAAGTCCTACAACATCATACTGAATGTATGTTTACCAGTCCTACAACATCATACTGAATGTATGTTCACCAGTCCTACAACATCATACTGAATGTATGCTCACCAGTACTACAACATCATACTGAATGTATGCTGACCAGTCCTACAACATCATACTGAATGTATGCTCACCAGCCCTATAACATCATACTGAATGTATGATGACCAGTACTACAACAACATACTGAATGTATGCTGACCAGTCCTACAACATCATACTGATTGTATGCTGATCAGTCTAACAACATCATACTGAATATATACAGACCAGTCCTACAACATCATACTAAAAGTATACAGACCAGTCCTACAACATCATACTGAATGTATGCTGACCAGTCATACAACATCATACTGAATGTATGCTGATCAGTCCTACTGAATATAGGCTCAACAGTCCAACATCATACTGAATGTATGCTCACTAGTCCTACAACATCATACTGAATGTTTGCTGATCTGATCAGTCCTATATAATCATACTGAATGTAGTTTGATCAATCCTACTGAATGTAAGCCCATCAGTCCTAAAACATAAAACTGAATGTATGCAGACCAGTCCTACAACATCATATTGAATGCATACAGACCAGACCTACAACATCATACTAAAAGTATACAGACAAGTCTTACAACATCATACTGAATGTATGCTGACCAGTCCTACAACATCATAATGAATGACTACAGGCCAGTCCTACAACATCATACTAAAAGTATATATACCAGTCATATAACATCATACTGAATGGATGCTGACCAGTCCTACAACATCATACTGAATGTATGCTGACCAGTCCTATAACATCATACTGAATGCATGCTGACCAGTCCTACAACATCATACTGAATGTATGCTGACCAGTCCAATAACATCATACTGAATGTATACAGACCAGTCCTACAACATCATACTGAATGTATGCTGTCCAGTCCTACAACATCATACTGAATGTATGCTGACCAGTCCTGCAACATCATACTGAATGTAGGCAGACCAGTTCTACAACATCATACTGAATATATGCAAACCAGTCCTACAACATCATACTGAATGTATACTCACCAGTCCTATAACATCATACTGAATGTATGCTCACCATTCCTACAACATCATACTGAATGTATGTTCACCAGTACTACAACATCATACTGAATGTATGCTGACCAGGCCTACAATATCATTCTGAATGTATACAGACCAGTCCTACAACATTACACTGAATGTATGCTGACCAGGTGTACAATATCATATTGAATGTATGCTGACCAGTCCTGCAACATCATACTGAATGTATGCTGACCAAAACTACATCATACTGAATATATACAGACCAGTCCTACAACATCATACTGAATGTATGCTGACCAGGCCTAAAATATCATACTGAATGTATGCTGACCAGTCCAGCAACATCATACTGAATGTATGCTGACCAGTCCTACAGTATCATACTGAATGTAAGCAGACCAATCCTATAACATCATACTGAATGTATGCTGACCAATCCTACAACATCATACTGAATGTATACAGATCAGTCCTACAACATCATACTGAATGTATGCTGACCAGTCTTACAACATCATATTGAATGTATGCTGATCAGTCCTTCAACATCATACCGGATATATACAGACCAGTCCTACAACAAAATACTGAATGTATGCTGACCAGGCCTACAACATCATACTGAATGTATACAGATCAGTCCTACAACATCATACTGAATGTATGCTGACCAGGCCTACAACATCATACTGTATGTAAGCTGACCAGTCCTACAATAAAATTCTGAATGTATACAGACCAGTCCTACAACATTACACTGAATGTATGCTGACCAGTCCTGCAACATCAAACTGAATGTATGCAGTCTAGTCATACAGTATCATACTAAATGTATGCAGACCAGTCCTATAATATCATACTGAATGTATGCTGACCAGTCCTACAACATCTTTCTTAATGTATACATACCAGTCCTACAACATCATACTGAATGTATGCTGACCAGTCCTGCAACACCATACAGAATGTATGCTGATCAGTTCTACAACATCATAATGAATGTATAAAGATCAGTCCTATAACATCATACTGAATGTATGCTGACCAGTCAAACAACATCATTCTGAATGTATACAGACCAGTCCTACAACATCACACTGAATGTATACATACCAGTCCTACAGCATCATACTGAATGTATGCTGAACAGTCCTGCAACATCATACTGAATATATGCTGATCAGTCCTACAATATCATAATGAATGTATAAAGATCAGTCCTATAACATCATACTGAATGTATGCTGACCAGTCATACAACATCATTCTGAATGTATACAGACCAGTCCTACAACATCATACTGAATGTATGCTGACCAGTCCTACAACATCATACTGAATGTATGCTGACCAGTCCTACAATATCACACTGAATGTATACAGATAAGTCCTACAACATCATACTGAATATATACAGACCAGTCTTACAACATCATACTGAATGTATGCTGACCAGGCCTACAATATCATACTGAATGTATACAGACCAGTCCTACAGCATCATACTAAATGTATACAGACCAGTCCTACAACATCATACTGAATGTATGCTGACCAGTCCTACAACATCATACTGAAAGTAAGCTGACCAGTCTTACAACATCATACTGAATGTATACATACCCATCCTACAACATCATACTGAATGTATGCTGACCAGTCCTACAACATCATACTGAATATATACAGAAAAGTCCTACATCATACTGAATGTATGCTGACCAGTCCTACAACATCATACTGAATGTATGCTGTCCAGTCCTACAACATCATACTGAATGTATACAGACCAGTCCTACAACATCATACTGAATGTATGCTGACCAGTCCTACAGTACCGTACTGAATGTATGCAGACCAGTCCTACAACATCATACTGAATGTATGCAGAACAGTCCTACAACATCATACTGAATGTATGCTGACCATTCGTACATCATACTGAATGTATGCTGACCAGTCCTACAATATCACAATGAATGTATACAGATCAGTCCTACAACATCATACTGAATGTACGCTGATCAGTCATACAACATCATTCTGAATGTATACAGACCCGTCCTACAACATCATACTGAATGTATGCTGACCAGTCCTACAACATCATAATGAATGTATGCTGACCAGTCCTACAATATCACACTGAATGTATACAGATAAGTCCTACAACATCATACTGAATATATACAGACCAGTCTTACAACGTCATACTGAATGTATGCTGACCAGGCCTACAATATCATACTGAATGTATACAGACCAGTCCTACAACATCATACTAAATATATACAGACCAGTCCTACAACATCATACTGAATGTATGCTGACCAGTCCTACAACATCATACTGAATGTAAGCTGACCAGTCTTACAACATCATACTGAATGTATACATACCCATCCTACAACATCATACTGAATGTATGCTGACCAGTCCTACAACATTATACTGGATATATACAGAAAAGTCCTACATCATACTGAATGTATTCTGACCAGTCCTACAACATCATACTGAATGTATGCTGACCAGTCAAACAACATCATACTGAATGTATACAGACCAGTCCTACAACATCATACTGAATGTATGCTGACCAGTCCTACAGTACCGTACTGAATGTATGCAGACCAGTCCTAGAACATCATACTGAATGTATGCAGAACAGTCCTACAACATCATACTGAATGTATGCTGACCATTCCTACATCATACTGAATGTATGCTGACCAGTCCTACAATATCACACTGAATGTATACAGATCAGTCTTACAACATCATACTGAATGTATGCTGATCAGTCCTACAGTACCGTACTGAATGTATGCAGACCAGTCCTATAACATCTTTCTTAATGAATGCAGACCAGTCCTACAACATCATTCTGACTGTATACAGACCAGTCCTACAACATCATACTGAATGTATGCTGATCAGTCCTACAACATCATAATGAATGTATAAAGATCAGTCCTATAACATCATACTGAATGTATGCTGACCAGTCTTACAATATCATACTGAATATATACAGACAAGTCCTACAACATCATACTGAATGTATGCTGACCAGTCCTACAACATCATACTGAAT
Source organism: Panopea generosa (assembly GCA_029582155.1). Classification (NCBI taxonomy): domain Eukaryota; kingdom Metazoa; phylum Mollusca; class Bivalvia; order Adapedonta; family Hiatellidae; genus Panopea; species Panopea generosa. Next base: position 24,689,717 of record CM055912.1, on the reverse strand, counting down.
GTATGCTGATCAGTACTACAACATCATACTGAATGTATGCTGACCAGTCCGACAATATCACACTGAATGTATACAGATCAGTCCTAAAACATCATTATGAATGTATACAGATCTGTCCTACAACATCATACTGAATGTAAATTGATCAGTCCTATAACATCATACTGAATGTATGTTGGTCAGTCCTATAACATAATATTGAATGTATACAGATCAGTCCTACAACATCATACTGAATGTATGTTGGTCAGTCCTATAACATAATACTGAATGTATACATATCAGTCCTATAACATCATAATGAATGTATGTTGGTCAGCCCTATAACATAATATTGAATGTATACATATCAGTCCTACAACATCATACTGAATGTATACAGACCAGTCCTACAACATCATACTGAATGTATGCTGATCAGTCCTACAACATCATACTGAATGTATACAGATCAGTCCTACAACATCATACTTAATGTATGTTGGTCAGTCCTACAACATCATACTGAATGTATACAGATCAGTCCTAGAACATCATACTGAATGTATGCTGACCAGTCCTACAACATCATACTTAATGTATGCTGACCATTCCTACATCATACTGAATGTATGCTGACCAGTCCTACAATATCACACTGAATGTATACAGATCAGTCCTACAACATCATACTGAATGTATGCTGACCAGTCCTACAGTACCGTACTGAATGTATGCAGACCAGTCCTATTACATCTTTCTTAATTTATACAGACCAGTCCTACAACATCATACTGAATGTATGCTGATCAGTCCTACAACATCATAATGAATGTATAAAGATCAGTCCTATCACATCATACTGAATGTATACAGACCAGTCCTATAACATCATACTGAATGTATGCTGACCAGTCCTACAATATCATACTGAATATATACAGACAAGTCCTACAACATCATACTGAATGTATGCTGATCAGTCCTACAACATCATACTGAATGTATGCTGACCAGTCCTACAACATCATACTGAATGTATACATATCAGTCCTACAACATCATACTGAATGTATGCTGATCAGTCCAACAACATCATACTGAATGTATGCTGACCAGTCCTACAACATCATAATGAATGTATAAAGATCAGTCCTATAACATCATACTGAATGTATACAGACCAGTCCTATAACATCATACTGAATGTATGCTGACCAGTCCTACAATATCATACTGAATATATACAGACAAGTCCTACAACATCATACTGAATGTATGCTGATCAGTCCTTTAACATCATACTGAATGTATGCTGACCAGTCCTACAACATCATACTGAATGTATACATATCAGTCCTACAACATCATACTGAATGTATACAGACCAGTCCTATAACATCATACTGAATGTATGCTGGCCAGTCCTACAATATCATACTGAATATATACAGACAAGTCCTACAACATCATACTGAATGTATGCTGATCAGTCCTACAACATCATACTGAATGTATGCTGATCAGTCCTACAACATCATACTGAATGTATGCTGAGCAGTCCTACAACATCATACTGAATGTATACAGACAAGTCCTACAACATCATACTGAATGTATGCTGATCAGTTCTACAACATCATAATGAATGTATAAAGCTCAGTCCTATAACAACATACTGAATGTATGCTGACCACTCCTACAATATCATACTGAATATATACAGACAAGTCCTACAACATCATACTGAATGTATGCTGACCAGTCCTACAACATCATACTGAATGTATGCTGATCAGTCCTACAACATCATAATGAATGTCTAAAGATCAGTCCTATAATATTATACTGAATGTATGCTGACCAGTCCTACAATATCATTCTGAATGTATACAGACCATTCCTACAACATCATACTGAATGTATGCCGACCAGTCCTACATCATACTGAATATATACATACCAGTTCTACAACATCATACTGAATGTATACAGACCAGTCCTACATCATACCGAGTGTATGCTGACCAGTCCTACAACATCATACAGAATGTAAATTGATCAGTCCTATAACATCATACTGAATGTATGTTGGTCAGTCCTATAACATAATATTGAATGTATACAGATCAGTCCTACAACATCATACTGAATGTATGTTGGTCAGTTCTATAACATAATACTGAATGTATACAGATCAGTCCTATAACATTATAATGAATGTATGTTGGTCAGTCCTATAACATAATATTGAATGTATACAGATCAGTCCTACAACATCATACTGAATGTATACAGACCAGTCCTACAACATCATACTGAATGTATGCTGATCAGTCCTACAACATCATACTGAATGTATACAGATCAGTCCTACAACATCATACTTAATGTATGTTGGTCAGTCCTACAACATCATACTGAATGTATACAGATCAGTCCTAGAACATCATACTGAATGTATGCTGACCAGTCCTACAACATCATACTTAATGTATGCTGAACATTCCTACATCATACCGAATGTATGCTGACTAGTCCTACAATATCACACTGAATGTATACAGATCAGTCCTACAACATCATACTGAATGTATGCTGACCAGTCCTACAGTACCGTACTGAATGTATGCAGACCAGTCCTATAACATCTTTCTTAATGTATGCAGACTAGTCCTACAACATCATACTGAATGTATAAAGCTCAGTCCTATAACATCATACTTAATGTATGTTGGTCAGTCCTACAACATCATACTGAATGTATACAGATCAGTCCTAGAACATCATACTGAATGTATGCTGACCAGTCCTACAACATCATACTTAATGTATGCTGAACATTCCTACATCATACTGAATGTATGCTGACTAGTCCTACAATATCACACTGAATGTATACAGATCAGTCCTACAACATCATACTGAATGTATGCTGACCAGTCCTACAGTACCGTACTGAATGTATGCAGACCAGTCCTATAACATCTTTCTTAATGTATGCTGATCAGTCCTACAACATCATAATGAATGTATAAAGCTCAGTCCTATAACATCATACTGAATGTATGCTGACCAGTCCTACAATATTATACTAAATATATACAGACAAGTCCTACAACATCATACTGAATGTATGCTGACCAGTCCTACAACATCATACTGAATGTATGCTGATCAGTCCTACAACATCATAATGAATGTCTAAAGATCAGTCCTATAATATTATACTGAATGTATGCTGACCAGTCCTACAACATCATACTGAATGTATGCTGACCAGTCCTACAGTACCGTACTGAATGTATGCAGACCAGTCCTATAACATCTTTCTTAATGTATACTGATCAGTCCTACAACATCATAATGAATGTATAAAGCTCAGTCCTATAACATCATACTGAATGTATGCTGACCAGTCCTACAATATCATACTAAATATATACAGACAAGTCCTACAACATCATACTGAATGTATGCTGACCCGTCCTACAACATCATACTGAATGTATGCTGATCAGTCCTACAACATCATAATGAATGTCTAAAGATCAGTCCTATAATATTATACTGAATGTATGCTGACCAGTCCTACAATATCATTCTGAATGTATACAGACCAGTCCTACAACATCATACTGAATGTATGCCGACCAGTCCTACATCATACTGAATGTATACATACCAGTTCTACAACATCATACTGAATGTATACAGACCAGTCCTACATCATACCGAGTGTATGCTGACCAGTCCTACAACATCATACTGAATGTATGCTGACCAGTCCTACAACATCATACTGAATGTATACAGATCTGTCCTATAACATCATACTGAATGTATACAGACCAGTCCTACAATATCATACTGAATGTATGCTGACCAGTACTACAATATCATACTGAATGTATTCTGACCAGTCCTACAACATCATACTGAATGTATGCTGACCAGTCCTACAATATCACACTGAATGTATACAGATCAGTCCTACAACATCATTGTGAATGTATACAAATCTGTCCTACAACATCATACTAAATGTATGCTAAGCAGTCCTATAACATCATACTGAATGTATGCTGACCAGTCCTACAACATCATACTGAATGTATGCTGAGCAGTCCTATAACATCATACTGAATGTATGCTTAGCAGTCCTATAACATCATACTGAATGTATGCTGACCAGTCCTACAACATCATACTGAATGTATGCTGACCAGTCCTATAAAATCATACTTAATGTATGCTTAGCAGTCCTATAACATCATACTGAATGTATGCTGACCAGTCCTACAACATCATACTGAATGTATGCTGAGCAGTCCTATAACATCATACTGAATGTATGCTTAGCAGTCCTATAACATCATACTGAATGTATGCTGACCAGTCCTACAACATCATACTGAATGTATGCTGACCAGTCCTATAACATCATACTGAATGTATGCTTAGCAGTCCTATAACATCATACTGAATGTATGCTTAGCAGTCCTACAACATCATACTGAATGTATGCTGAGCAGTCCTACATCTTACTGAATGTATGCTGACCAGTCCTACAACATCATACTGAATGTATACTGAGCAGTCCTACAACTTCATACTGAATGTATGCTGAGCAGTCCTATAACATCATACTGAATGTATACAGACCAGTCCTACAACATCATACTGAATGTATGCTGACCAGTCCTACATCATACTGAATGTATGCTGATCAGTCCTACATCATCATACTGAATGTATACAGACCAGTCCTACAACAACATACTTAATGTATACAGATCAGTCCTACATCATACTGAATGTATACAGATCAGTCCTACATCATACTGAATGTATGCTGACCAGTCCTACAACATAATACTGAATGTATACTGAGCAGTCCTGTAACATCAAACTGAATGTATACAGACCAGTCCTACAACATCATACTGAATGTATACAGATCAGTCCTACATCAAACTGAATGCATACAGATCAGTCCTACATCATCATACTGAATGTATGCTGACCATTTCTACAACATCACACTGAATTGAATGTATACAGACCAGTCATACAACATTATACTGAATGTATGCTGATCAGTCCTACAACATCATACTGAACTGAATGTATACAGACCAGTCCCTTCAACATTATACTGAATGTAAGTTGGTCAGTCCTATAACATAATATTGAATGTATACAGATCAGTCCTACAACATCATACTGAATGTATACAGTTCAGTCATACAACACCATACTGAATGTATGCTGATCAGTCCTACAACATCATACTGAATGTATACTGATCAGTCCTACAACATCATACTGAATGTATACTCACCAGTCCTATAACATCATACTGAATGTATGCTGATCAGTCCGACAACATCATACTGAATGTATGCTGACCATTTCTACAACATCATACTGAATTGAATGTTTACAGATCAGTCCTACAACATTATACTGAATGTAAGTTGGTCAGTCCTATAACATAATATTGAATGAATACAGATCAGTCCTATAACATCATACTAAATGTATACAGACCAGTCCTACAACATCATACTGAATGTATACAGACCAGTTCTACAACATCATACTGAATGTATACAGACCAGACCAATAACATTATACTGAATGTATGCTGATCAGTCATATCTGCACACTCAATCATCTGTTACCATACATGCCATATCTGCACACTCAATCATCTGTTACCATACATGCCATATCTGCACACTCAATCATCTGTTACCATACATGCCATATCTGCACACTCAATCATCTGTTACCAAACATGCCATATCTGCACACTCACTCATCTGTTACCAAACATGCCATATTTGCACACTTACTCATCTGTTACCAAACATGCCATATCTGCACACTCAATCATCTGTTACCATACATGCCATATCTGCACACTCAATAATCTGTTACCAAATATGCCATATCTGCACACTCACTCATCTGTTACCAAACATGCCATATCTGCACACTCAATCATCTGTTACCAAACATGCCATATCTGCACACTCACTCATCTGTTACCAAACATGCCATATCTGCACACTCACTCATCTGTTACCAAACATGCCATATCTGCACACTCAATCATCTGTTACCAAACATGCCATATCTGCACACTCACTCATCTGTTACCAAACATGCCATATTTGCACACTCACTCATCTGTTACCAAACATGCCATATCTGCACACTCAATCATCTGTTACCAAACATGCCATATTTGCACACTCACTCATCTGTTACCAAACATGCCATATTTGCACACTCACTCATCTGTTATCAAACATGCCATATCTGCACACTTAATCATCTGTTACCAAACATGCCATATTTGCACACTCAATCATCTGTTACCAAACATGCCATATCTGCACATTCAATCATCTGTTACCAAACATGCCATATTTGCACACTCAATCATCTGTTACCAAACATGCCATATCTGCACATTCAATCATCTGTTACCAAACATGCCATATCTTCCCAATCAATCATCTGTTACCAAACATGCCATATCTGCACACTCAATCATCTGTTACCAAACATGCCATATCTGCACACTCAATCATCTTTTACCAAACATGCCATATCTGCACACTCATTCATCTCTTACCAAACATGCCATATTTGCACACTCAATCACCTGTTACCAAAAATGCCATATCTGCACACCCACTTGTCTGTTACCAAATATGCCATATCTGCACACTCACTCATCTGTTACCAAACATGCCATATTTGCAGCGAAAAATGGCTGAAGGTTCACAGAGTTATGTTGTGTATCAAACTGAACAATCTAATATTGAACGTTAAGCTTTAATGTAAGATTTAATGGTCAGTAGTATCCTACTATTCTGTGATTTTTTTTACCTTTTACTTTAACAAACAGGTCATTATAAGTAAAAGCAGCATGGCTTGTACAGTGTATAAACTTAAATCACTGTCCATGGCAAGCTGAGGCTCTCACCTAATGCTTCCTTTATTTCCAGTATATGTGGCTTCATTTCTGGTAGATCTATAGCATGTATCATGGCTGCGTGGTTGATCTGCCGTAACACCTTACAGTTGCCTGTCCGTGGCAGCAATACATCCTCCTCATGGTTGGTTGTGTAGATCAGAGGGGGGTCTGTAGTAGAATAACTGTAAATATCTCACTTGCCACACCTACACACAGTGTCCTATCAACAGGTCTACTACCTTGCTCTCTTCATTTTCATAAAAGCGCGCTCGACTATTTCAATGCTGTTCTAAAACAACAGCTTTTTCAGGAAATACATGTATGTACCAAATGGAAGACAATCAAAACTCAGGGGTAATAAAATTAAGCTATAATTATTCCTTGTCTGTTAAAAATAAATTAGCAAAATAATTCATCAAATTCAACACTATTTATTTTCATTATCAACAGTTATGTTTTTTTGAAAACAACAAAGTGAATGGATGTCTCGTATTGCCTTAATATTATTCAAGGAAGATTGCTACAGTATTTCATGCGCACAAACTCTGCACACAAAGGGAAGCAATTTTGTCTAGACCTGCCAGAGTCACTACATACCGCTATTTACTACAATAATTAATGACCATATTTCAGATGACACAATCATTACGAATACAGTGGGACCTTGCTAATCCGTACTCCTCTAATCCGGATATCTCTCTAAACCAAACATTTTTGTCGGTCCCGAAATTTCTTATTCTATCTTTATTGTAAAAATACCTCGGCAATCCGAAAACTTTCTATTCCAAAAAGGGTACTCGTTTGAAAGATTTCTTTCACTTAATAACTATATATTTTACCTTTCGGATCTGAAGCTTTGTCTCGGCGGATCTTAGTCTCGTCTGATTATTGATATTGACAATACATGACCACTAATCAGTTTAATCCATGGCACTTAAAAAGGTGTTGACAAACAAGACGATGTTCGCCGCTTGTTTACTAAGTGCGTGCGTTTGATCAGCACAAGTGTGAAATTTGCAAAGAGTGTTTGAATAAATAATTAGGCATCAATTACCGGCTACGGTAAAACAGTAAAAAAATGTTTTTAGACGAATCACTACGGTTTAAACAAACTTGGTGAAGGGTCCTCCAAGGAGTATTTCTGTGAAATTATTTTAAAATCAAGCAAGTAGTTTCTGAAAAGAAGATTTTTTCATTTTTTATGAATTAAACTTGCAAGCGTAAAATATATACTTTACATGATGATGTACTTATGTTGAATATGCTTGTTGTGTTATTTTCTTACACATAATTATATGTTCATTATCATTCCAATAATATACCAATATGAACTTTTCAAAACATTATAAACGGGTTGCATTCAAAGTTATGAAAATATTTAGCATGAAAATAAAGCATATATATGTTTAACAATGTTTTGCTTACTTCCTTTTCAGTAATCCACTTTAAATACTGATAAAAAACATATCTGTAAGTTTTGAGACATATTGATAAGTGTCTAAAAATAGAAACCTTTCTAATCTGAAAACCCTTCTCATCCGAACTTTTCTTCTGGTACAAGCAAGTTCAGATTAGAGAGGTTCCACTGTATGCCTAAAATTGGTCTCTTATATTGTGATTAATATATGAAACATGCATACTGGGATAAAATAATTGTTTTTAGCAATTTAACCTGAATATGAAATATAACAGAAATCTTAATATTCATACAAATATGCTCAATTAGTAGAAAAATATTAATTTTGAAACTGCAGTTTATTTAAAGATGGCATACTTTAAGAGCTATTTTTTCTCAAACTATGCTGTAAAGTGTTTCATCTATTTTGGTTGTCATAAGAATAGGTATCAGAGAATATTTTGTGAGGTTTTAAGCAAAATTTATCCTCATACTATATAAAAAATATTTAAAAAAACACTATATATTTATTACAAAATTGAAAAATAATTGACACTGCCAAATGTTTCTGTTTTTAAAAACCCTAAACTGTTAATTTCAAGCTTATAATTTATATTTCCATAAAAACTTCTAGTATATGCATGCTTATATGTATCGTTTTAATTAATTACTAGATGTAAACAATTTTAAATATTGTTTTTGCATTGCTTGTTAAATCTACATTATTTTGCCAACTTTCAAGGACGGGTATGTTTATCAGGAGGTAATACAAAAAAAATCTGTAAGGTAGCATGTGTGTTTTATTTCTGATAATGCATGAACATACATTAAACTTAAATACTGGGAAGTTTCGTAAAATTCTATCCATAGGAAAAATGTAAGAAAAACTACAGCAATCGGCTTTAATTCAACATTTGTCATTTGTTACATTTGTCTTTCAAACTTTAAAATTGCTTTATACATTCATTAACCATTGCTGACAAATAACCCCTACAGGTGTGCCAATACCTAACTTAAAGCACATGTACGTATAATAACCCTAAATACTTCAACTGCATGACTAAACTAATATAAGTTGGTCAAGCAATACTAATATACAAATTAAACATTACCTGAAATGATTCCAACAAGAATTTAAAATATAGTGTAAGTTATAGTTGAGATGATCTTCTGTTTCAAGATTAGTTTATCAATGTTTTACATGTGCTATTCAATAATGCATTACCTTCAAACCATATGGTAAAATACCAGTTCTTATTAATGGATCTATAGTCTTGTACATGTACCAACACATACAGTTTATCAATGCTGGATATCCTTCTACATTCTAAGTTGTTCAGTTTTATACACATATGTACAATAAAGGCCACGAAATTCACATCAGAAGGCAATATTTCAGTACCAGTTCATGAAAATGGATCTTTAGTTGAAATAATCTTGGACCAGCATGCACAGTTTATTACAGTTGGATATCCTTTCATGAAAATGAAGATTTTTTTTTAAAGAATACAGTCAAACCTGTCTTAAGCAGTCAGTCAAGGGAAAGAGCAAAATTGACCTTTTAAGACAGGTTGTTGTTGAATACAGGTCAATTTGCTCTTAAAGAACAAAAATGGGAAATAGCAAAAATGGCTGCTTGAGACAAGCGGCTGCTTAATAGAGGTGGCCACTTAAACAGGTTTGACTGTATTAAATTTTCATGAAAATAAAAAAATAAATTAAAAAATAAAAAATAACAAAGAATAAAACCTGAAAAACTGTACTACAAACTTTAACCAGCTAAAAGACAAAATGTCTGTCCGAAAGGGTCATAACTCTGTATAAATGCTACCCAGAAGTTTTGGTTCTAATCTCTGTGCATTCCGTTGATGATACTGAACACACAAGTGAAGTTTCACTCATATCCAATGATAGGTTGATGAAATATGTACCTGCTCAAAAACGTTATCTCTGTGCATTTCGTTTATGATGCTGAACACACAAAAAAAATGTCATGTGATGTTTCATTCATATCCAAGGAGTGGTTGCATATATATCTTACCTGGTAAAAAAAAATTAACCTGAAAAATTAAGTCCAAAAAGGGCCATAACTGTGCCAAAATGCAATCTAGAGTTATATGGTCTCTGTGTGTTCCAATGATGATGCTGAACACACATGTTAAGTTTCATTCATATCAAATGAGTGGTTGCATAAATATCTTACCTGATAAAATACTTTAACCTGAAAAAATTAAGTCCAACAAGAAATGTCACTGGTAAGTGTCGCATGCCCCCAAAATGGTCGTTGAAAAATAACAATATAATTATGTAATAATAGGTAACGATGTATCCATGAATATAAAGAGTAATGGACTGACGTTTCAGATTAGAAATACAATTTCATGTTTTCTACATTAAAGTGTGACCTTGAACTTTGTGTAACCTTGACCTTGACATCTGATGTAATGGTCTGCATATTTCAACAGTTAAATGCTGCTGAAACATCATGATGACATGCTGATCACTTGAGACAAGCTATTTTAAAATCCCTAAATGTAAGACAAAGTTACAGATCAATTGTTGATAAATTGAGCCAACTGTGTTTTTGAAATCCATCCATGTATGATAAAGTTAAAGGACAGACTTGAAATCTCAAACAGATTCAAAGTGTTGTCATACATACTAAAAGTGTGACCTTGACCTTTGAGGTATAGGTCTAGGTTTTACTTATGACACGTTGTTATGTCATCTTGATAAATTGAGCCAAGTTAAAGGCAAAGTCAGAGACCAGACACACAATATCAAACAAATTGAAAGTGTGACCTTGATCTTTGAGGAAAGGTTTTGGGTTTTACATGCAACACTTAATTATGTCATGTTGATCAACTGAGCCAAGTGTTTTTAAAATTTATCTATAGATGACAGACTGGACAAGAAATGTCAAAATGACTGAAAGTGTTGCCAAAGTTAAATTGTGACCTTGACCTTTGAATGGGAGTTTGGATATTAAGTGCAACACATCGTCATGTTATGTTGATCATTTATAACAAGAATTTAATAAAATCCATCTATGCATGACAAAGTTGCAGGCCTGACACAAAAAATCACACACAGACACAGTGTTGTCAAACTCAAATTGTGACCTTGACCTTTGAGGTATGGGTGTGGGTCTTACTCGTGACACGTCGTCATGTTATTTTGATCAATTGTAGCAAGTATTATTAAAATCCATCTATGCATGACAAAGTTACAGGCCGGACACAAAATCTCACAGACTCAAAGTGTTGTTAAACAAACTCAAATTGTGACCTTGACCTTTGACGTACAGGTGTGGTTCTTACTTGCTACACGTCGTCATGTTATGTTGATCATTTGTAGCAAGTATTTATAAAATCCATCTATGCATGACAAAGTTACAGGCCGAACACGAAATCTCACACAAACTCAAAGTGTTGTGAAAACAAACTCATATAGTGACCTTGACCTTTATATTACAGGTGTGGGTCTTACTCGCAACAGTCATCATGTTATTTTGATCATTTGTAGCAAGTATCATTAAAATCCATCTATGCATGACAAAGTTACAGGCCGGACACGAAATCTCACACAGATTCAAAGTGTATTCAAACAAACTCAAATTGTGACCTTGACCTTTGAGGTACGGGTGTGAGTCTTACTCGCAACACGTCGTCATGTTATGTTGATCATTTGTACCAAGTATCAACAAAATCCATCTATGCATGACAAAGATACAGGCCTAAAATGAAATACTGGACGGAAGGCCGCTGCGATTACTATATGCCACCCCAAAAATATTTTGGGTGGGCATAAAAAAGAACTGTAACTTTGCCAAAATGCAACCCAGAGTTATGGTTCTTGTCTCTTTGTGTTTCAATGTTGATGCTGAACACACATGTGAAGTTTCATTCATATCCAGTGAGTGATTGCATAGATATCTTACCCGATAAAAAACTTTAACCTGAAAAAATAAGCCCAAAAAGTGACAGAACTCTGCCAAAATGCAACCCAGAGTTATGGTTCTTATGTCTGTGAGTTCCACTGATGATGCTGAACATGCATGTGAAGTTTCAGTCATATCAAATGAGTGCTTGCATAGATATCTTACATGATAGAAAATTTTAACCTGCAAAATTAAATAAAAAAAGTGCCATAACTGTTAAATAACCCAGAGTTATAACATAATTAACACCACGGGTGTCTGTGTTGCTGCGTGACATATAAGTAGCGGTATAGCACAGTGGGTATATTTTCAAACAAGTTTAATATAGTTTGTCATTTTAAATAATATATTAACATAAATCATACTACCTGTATCAGTAAAGAAAAATAATGAAGTCACATTTGCAACCAGTTTTAAAAATACACTGAAAAAAGTTAATTTCAGCAACATAAAATTATATACATAACGATAACTAAAATATTTATAAAATCTTACAGTATCAGAATATTTTTTTTTAAGTTGAGTGATTTACAAGATTTGATAAATTTTTCATCACCAATTGCAATGCATATTATAGATTATAAAGCTGATTTTAGTTTGAACATTAACACATATGCGATGTTTCATTCATATCCAATGAGTGGTTGCATAGATATCTTACCTGACAAAAAACTTCAACCAGAAAAATTAAGTCGAACAAGGGCCATAACTGTGCCAAAATGCATTCCAGAGTTATGGTTCTTGTCTCTGTATGTTCTATTGATGATGGTGGACACACATGCAAAGTTTCATTAATATCCAATGAGTGGTTGCATAGATATCTTAAAAGCAACTGAACGCAAAAGTTTAACCTTGGTGTCTAAGTCCAAAAAGGGCCATTACTGTGCCAAAATGCAACCCAGAGTTATGGTTTTTGTCTGTGTGTGTTCCATTCATGATGGTAAACACACATGCGAAGTTTCATTCACATCCAATGAGTGGTTGCATAGATATCTTAAACTTAAACGCAAAAGTTTAACCTGGGTGTCTACAGACGAAGCCGGGGTCATGGCAATAGCTCTCCTTGGACTTCGTCCTGGCGGGCTTAAAATTGAATCAATTTAAGAGTTGAAATGTGGCGATTGGATATAAGCCGGAGAACGAACTGAGCAGACTGAACATTAATGTATACGTGGTGGATTTATTTGGACTTTCCCTCAAGTTTTAATGTATTTTAATGTATACTTTTCAGTGTTTCAGTGTATACCCTGACAGATTTTACCTAGATATTCCCTCAAGTTTCAGCGTATACCTGACAGATTTTACCTTGATATTCCCTCAAGTTTCAGTGTATACCTGACAGATTTTACCTAGATATTCCTTCAAGTTTCAGTGTATACCTGACAGATTTTACCTAGATATTCCCTCAAGTTTCAGTGTATACCTGACAGATTTTACCTTGATATTTCCTTCAGTTTCAGCATATACCCGACAGATTTAACCTAGATATTCCCTCAAGTTTCAGCATATACCTGACAGATTTTACCTTGATATTTCCTCAAGTTTCAGCGTATACCTTACAGATTTTACCTAGATATTCCCTCAAGTTTCAGTGTATACCTGATAGATTTTACCTAGATATTCCCTCAAGTTTCAGTGTATACCTGATAGATTTTACCTAGATATTCTCTCAAGTTTCAGTGTATACCTTACAGATTTTACCTAGATATTCCCTCAAGTTTCAGTGTATACCTTACAGATTTTACCTAGATATTCCCTCAAGTTTCAGTGTATACCTTACAGATTTTACCTAGATATTCCCTCAAGTTTCAGTGTATACCTAACAGATTTTACCCAGATATTCCCTCAAGTTTCAGCATATACCCAACATATTTAACCTAGATATTCCCTCAAGTTTCAGAATATACCCGACAGATTTTACCTAGATATTCCCTCAAGTTTCAGTGTATACCTGACAGATTTTACCTTGATATTTCCTCAAGTTTCAGCGTATACCTTACAGATTTTACCTAGATATTCCCTCAAGCTTCAGTGTATACCTGATAGATTTTACCTAGATATTCCCTCAAGTTTCAGTGTATACCTGGCAGTTTGTTGAGATTCAGGTGTCCAAACATTCCAGCTAACAAACACCGTGCTGTTGCAATAGTCCGGTTGATGTTTGTGGATCGTACTCTACAAATCAAATATCAAAGATCATCCATATAATTGCCAAGGAATCGAGTTTTCAACTTCATTTTTAAAATATTATTTTATCTACTGTTTTAAATAGTTCAGATGTGGTTGGGCCTAACCCTACAAAAAGCATCTGTACCAACTAGGCTATAGACTATTCTTATCATAATACACAAAGCATCTGTACCAACTACGCTATAAACCATAATTATCGTAATACACATAGCATATATACCACCTAGGCTAAAGACCATTATAATTATAATACACATAGCATCTATACCAACTAGGCAAAAGACCATGATAATTATAATACACATAGCATCTGTACCAACTAGGCTATAGACCATACTAATTATAATACACATAGCATCTGTAACAACTAGGCTATAGATCATTATAATTATAAGACACATAGCATCTATACCAACTACGCTATAGACCATACTAATTATAATACACATAGCATCTGTACCAATTAGGCTATATACCATACTAATTATAATACACATAGCATCTATACCAACTAAGCTATAGACCATAATAATTATAATACACATAGCATCTATACCAACTAGGCTATAGACCATTATAATTATAAGACACATAGCATCTATACCAACTAGACTATAGACCATATTAGTTATAAGACACATAGCATCTATACCAACTATGCTATAGACCATACTAATTATAATACACATAGCATCTGTACCAACTAGGCTATATACCATACTAATTATAATACACATAGCATCTATACCAACTAAGCTATAGACCATAATAATAATACACATAGCATCTATACCAACTAGGCTATAGACCATAATAATTATAAGACACATAGCATCTATACCAACTAGACTATAGACCATATTAATTATAAGACACATAGCATCTGTACCAACTATGCTATAGACCATATTAATTATAATACACATAGCATCTGTACCAACTAGGCTATATACCATACTAATTATAATACACATAGCATCTATACCAACTAAGCTATAGACCATAATAATTATAATACACATAGCATCTATACCAACTAGGCTATAGACCATAATAATTATAAGACACATAGCATCTATACCAACTAGACTATAGACCATATTAATTATAAGACATATAGCATCTGTACCAACTAGGCTATATACCATAATAATTATAATACACATAGCATCTATATCAACTAGGCTATATACCATACTAATTATAATACACATAGCATCTATACCAACTAGACTATAGACCATAATAATTATAATACACATAGCATCTGTACCAACTACGCTATAGACCATACTAATTATAATACACATAGCATCTGTACCAACTACGCTATAGACCATAATTATTATAAGACACATAGCATCTATACCAACTAGACTATAGATCATAATAATTATAAGACACACAGCATCTATACCAACTAGGCTATAGACCATACTAATTATAATATACATAGCATCTATACAAACTAGACTATAAACAATTATAATTATAATACACATAGCATCTATACCAACTAGGCTATAGACCATAATAATTATAAGACACATAGCATCTATACCAACTAGACTATAGACCATACTAATTATAATATACATAGCATCTATACAAACTAGACTATAAACAATTATAATTATAATACACATAGCATCTATACCAACTAGGCTATAGACAATAATAATTATAAGACACATAGCATCTATACCAACTAGACTATAGATCATATTAATTATAATACATATAGCATCTATACCAACTAGACTATAGACCATAATAATTATAAGACACATAGCATCTATATCAACTAGGGTATAGACCATAATAATTATAATACACACAGCATCTATACCAACTAGGCTATAGACCATACTAATTATAATACGCAAAGCATCCATACCAACTAGACTATAGACCATTATAATTATAATACACATATCATCCATACCAACTATGCTATAGACCAAAATGATTACAATACACATAGCATCTATATCAACTAGACTATAGACCATAATGATTACAATACACATAGCATCTATACCAACTAGACTATAGACTATAATAATTATAACACACATTGCAACCATACCAACTTGACTATAGACGATTATAATTATAATACACATAGCATCTATACCAATCAGGCTATAGACCATAATGTTTGCAATACACATAGCATCTATATCAACTAGGCTATAGGCCGTAATGATTACAACACACATAGCATCTATACCAACTAGGCTATAGACCATAATGATTGCAATACACATAGCATCTATATCAACTAGGCTATAGGCCGTAATGATTACAACACACATAGCATCTATACCAACTAGGCTATAGACCATAATGATTGCAATACACATAGCATCTATATCAACTAGGCTATAGACCGTAATGATTACAACACACATAGCATCTATACCAACTAGGCTATAGACCATAATGATGGCAACACACATAGCATCTATACCAACTAGACTTCATACAATAATGATTACAGTGCCCATGTTACATGTATAGTTTCAGAACACTGTGTGATTCAATTTCAGATATAAATATAAAAATATTTTCTGCAACAATACTAGCAAAAATAGAAGCGTCCATCTTTTATAAATGATGTAGCTGTATTAGTGTTTGTGTTACATGTCCAATGAACATGTAGTTTTAACGCTGGCAATCTTGAGAATATGATCATGTATAGTTTACGTCATATACACTGTGTACATATCGCTTAGTGCCTAGAACATTTATTTCCACTTTTCCACATACACGCTATACATGCGGTCGACAGGTTTATTCTGTCCACATCATACGATTCATGCAGTAGATGCCAATTCGAAATTTAATTAATTTTTTAAGTTTTTCAGTTTTCAACATGCCACGGATTTCTGAAACGGACGAATTTGGGAAGCTAGTGGGTGAAGTAACGTCCCCGATGGTCACACATCAGTCTGGGGTCAGCTACTTGAGGCACATTACCAACATACCTTGGCCGTATATGGTCTGCAGCAATCTTGTAAACCTCGAAAGATGAAGACCGAACCAACCATTACATCACGTTGACACTCATGTCACTGTCAAATGCCAATGGTGTGTCAGCACAGACCATTTGTAATTGTTTGCTTTGAAACGCACAACCAATCAGATCATGGTGCCCATATACTGATTTAATAATTACCTGACATCACTGCGCTGCTGCGCTTTTATGGGTGGGATGTCATCTGAACGAAAGAATGGCAGACAAGGTTCACCAGGCAATACTTGGCACAGATGAATGTTTTCACATGTCTGTTAGTTGCCCAAAATTGAGTATAACTGGATCATAAAGTAAGAGCAAACCACCAAATTGATAATCTTTGTGATCCCACTCAGGCATTGCACCTGGAATTGAGGAATTTGCAGAATGCATTGGTTTTGCATTAAGTTACGTTGAGGTGCCATAAATTTATTGCATACAATACTGCAAATGGTGGCCACGCTCAATATTAACGAAAATTAATGCAAGTCACAAATTCTGACTCAAACACGATGACCTTAACGTCACATAACAAATGTCTGATATTTTGTTATTTTTTATTTTGACCCCTACCAACTTGCCCATGGTATCAATATGAAAGTGCTGAAAGTAATTGTGCTAGCCAGATTTAGTGATCTAGTGATATTGACCCTCAAATGAATAAACTTTATATTTGATTATGATTCATAACAATAACCTTTGTGGAAATATGAAAACTGGTACTCAAATAAAGAGGGACATTTCATTTTTTTGCTCTGAATATGTAAAACTGATTCCTCGGGCGACAGACAGACAGACAGACAGACAGACAGACAGACAGACAGACAGACAGACAGACAGACAGACAGACAGACAGACAGACAGACTCACTGTACTTGTTCAGGGTTATATGTGCTGTCAATCAGTTTCATCTTGTCTATATAATGTTTGCGTAAAGCTTTCCCTATCATGTACATCTGGTCCTGCCCAGTAACTGTCAACTTGCCAAAATTGGATCCACCCTACAATACATAGTTCAACATCACAGATATTATTAGTACAGTTTATTTGGGTTTAACATTTACAAATGGAATACAAAAGATTGAATTTTACATGTATAAGTGAAGTGCAGTATACTGAATTGCAGTATATTGAATTTTACATCTACAGGAGAGCAGTATATTGAATTTTACATATAAAGGAGAGCGATTTATTGGATTTTATATCTACAAAATTTAATGGAGAGCAGTATATTGAATATAACATCTACAAAATTTAATGGAGAGCAGTATATTGAATATTACATCTACAAAATTTAATGGAGAGCAGTATATTGAATATTACATCTATAAATGGAGAGCCGTATATTGAATATTACATCTATAAATAGAGAGCAGTATATTAAATATTACATCAACAAATGAAGTGCAGTATATTGAATATAACATCTACAAATGGACTGTAGTATATTGAATAGAACATCTATAAATGGAGAGCAGTATATTGAATATTACATCTATAAATGGAGAGCAGTATGTTAAATATTACATCAACAAATGAAGTGCAGTATATTGAATATAACATCTACAAATGGACTGTAGTATATTGAATAGAACATCTATAAATGGAGAGCAGTATATTGAATATTGCATCTATAAATGGAGAGCAGTATGTTAAATATTACATCAACAAATGAAGTGCAGTATATTGAATATAACATCTACAAATGGACTGTAGTATATTGAATAGAACACCTATAAATGGAGAGTAGTATACTGAATATTAAATCTACAAAAGGAGTACAGTATATTGAATATTACATCTACAAATGGAGAGCAGTTTATTGAATATTACATCTACAAATGGAGTACAGTATATTGAATATTACATCTACAAATGGAGAGCAGTATATTGAATATAACTTCTACAAATGGAGAGCAGTATATTGATTATTACATCTACAAATGGAGAGCAGTATATTGAATATTACATCTACAAATTAAGTGCAGTATATTGAATATTACATCTACAAATGGAGTACAGTATATTGAATATAACCTCTACAAATGGAGAGCAGTATATTAAATATAACCTCTACAAATGGACACCAGTATATTGAATATAACATCTATAAATGGAGAGCAGTATTATATTAAATATAACCTCTACAAATGGAGAGCAGTATACTGAATAATACATCTACAAATGAAGTGCAGTACACTAATATTACATCTACAAATGAAGTGCAGTATACTGAATATTAATCTACATATGGAGAGGAGTATATTGAATAATACATCTACAAATGAAGTGCAGTGTACTGAATATTACATCTACAAACGAAGTGCAGTATACTGAATATTACATCTACAAATGAAGTGCAGTATACTGAATATTATATCTACAAATGAAGTGCAGTATACTGAATATTATATCTACAAATGAAGAGCAGTATACTGAATATTATATATACAAATGAAGTGCAGTTTACTGAATATTATATCTACAAATGAAGTTCAGTGTACTGAATATTATCTACAAATGAAGTGCAGTATACTGAATATTATATCTATAAATGAAGTGCAGTGTACTGAATATTATATATACAAATGAAGTGCAGTATACTAAATATTACATCTACAAATGAAGTGCAGTATACTGAATATTATATCTACAAATGAAGTGCAGTATACTGAATATAACATCTACAAATGGAGAGCAGTATATTGAATATTATATATACAAAAAGATCAAATATGTTCACTTGTCCTGGACAGCAGACGAGTGGAATTTCCAGCTCTGGTAAGAATATACATTGACGATACCTTCAAGATTTTTTTAGCATAATATGCCTCATATGGCGAGTGTGGCCTGGGACCACCATCCAAGTTTACTTCCTTGTAGTTGAATGTTGTATATGGGACTGTAGACAGGAGGAAGTCTTTGTGGTATGTGGCCTGAAATACAATTTATAAGAAAATCTAAAACTTCTTAGAATGAAGTTGCCTATCCTGAGGAAGAGTAAACTAGAAATAAAATTATATCCATAGGTAGAGGGCCAGATAAGGTGCATACACATTTTGATTTACATGCATACCTGATAAGCATGGTTTTTAGATTTAGTATGCACAAGTGCTGTTTTCCTTGCCACTTACTTAACAGAGCAGAGTTCACTTTTAGAATACTAACAACATTTCACAACCAGTATCAAGTTATCCAGCCAGCTTAAGAAGATTTTTAAAAATCACAATTGCATCTTTTGTTGGCCCCTGCTGCCCCTTATCGATATTAAATCCCCTTTAAAGGAGTCAGTCCCAACTGTTATGACTAAACAATGCTCCAGATAAAAAGACAATTAAAATCATTCCTAAAATAGATGAAAGGATGAGAATTTCCTGATCCTCCTTAGTAGTCATATGAAAAACCTCTAAGTCCTTCCACTGGGCCTCCGACTGGGCCCCAATTGAAACTAACAATTTCATTTCACAAACTTGAACATTTTACTATGCTAACATATAAATTTGATATGTATCAATAAAATAAGAAACTGTCTACATACTTGTTTAAATTGATTTCACCCTGAACAAGACTTAGTGTTCCAATCTAAATGATCCATTTAAGTCAACGTTAGCCAAATAATATTAAAAAGTGGGAGTCAATAGCATAACCTTGAACTGAAGAAATGATGTCAGAATATTGACTACCAGCTGTTCTTTTTTTGTATCTGCTAAATAAAAATGACATCATAATGTTCAGTAAAAACAACATTATCTCAGACAGCAGGTTTATTGTTCTGTGTTGTCGCATGGACATGTCAGCTGGACTGATACTCGGTGCAGTGTAATCTTCAATGTGATTGAGAACGACCATGATTGACAGCTCCTCCAGGAGGACCTTGCGGCACTGCAAGAAAAGTGGAGGAAACATGTCAAATGAACTTTAACCCCACTCTGTGTACTGTCATCATCCTCGCTCCATATACATAATAGCTACCAACTACAGTCTATATGGCCACACGCTTGAAGAAGTTGACACCAGCAAATACCTGGCAGT
This sequence comes from Panopea generosa, assembly GCA_029582155.1. Taxonomy (NCBI): domain Eukaryota; kingdom Metazoa; phylum Mollusca; class Bivalvia; order Adapedonta; family Hiatellidae; genus Panopea; species Panopea generosa. Next base: position 24,668,167 of record CM055912.1, on the reverse strand, counting down.
CATCACCACTGCAAGCCTGGGAGAAAAACATACATGCAATATCACAAGCAAGGCCAGTCGGACACTGGGACCTGAGGGAATGTACGCCATCTGTAAAGGAAGCTTCCTACACGACCCTCACTTGAGAATGCAGCCACAGATTATGACTCACACAAGCAAAATCATGTTAAAGCCAACGAGCAGGTTCAGCATAAAGCGAAAGTCTGCTTTGTCTTCAATAACTATTCTATGAAGACCCAAGGATGTATCTCTGATATGATAAAAGACCTCAACTGGGAGTCCCTCACCTCAAGCAATGTTGAAAACACAGCGGGCTGTCCATGATATGCAACAATCATGTAGCAGGACAGCCCATGATATGCAACAATCATGTAGCGGGCTGTCCATGATATGCAACAATCATGTAGCAGGGCTGTCCATGATATGCAACAATCCTGTAGCGGGCTGTCCATGATATGCAACAATCATGTAGCGGGCTGTCCATGATATGCAACAATCATGTAGCGGGCTGTCCATGATATGCAACAATCATGTAGTGGGCTGTCCATGATATGCAACAATCATGTAGCAGGGCTGTCCATGATATGCAACAATCATGTAGCAGGGCTGTCCATGATATGCAACAATCATGTAGCAGGGCTGTCCATGCTATGCAACAATCATGTAGCAGGACTGTCCATGATATGCAACAATCATGTAGCAGGGCTGTCCATGATATGCAACAATCATGTAGCGGGCTGTCCATGATATGCAACAATCATGTAGCAGGCTGTCCATGATATGCAACAATCATGTAGCAGGACTGTCCATGATATGCAACAATCATGTAGCAGGGCTGTCCATGATATGCAACAATCATGTAGCGGGCTGTCCATGATATGCAACAATCATGTAGCGGGCTGTCCATGATATGCAACAATCATGTAGCATGCTGTCCATGATATGCAACAATCAAGTAGCGGGCTGTCCATGATATGCAACAATCATGTAGCGGGCTGTCCATGATATGCAACAATCATGTAGCAGGGCTGTCCATGATATGCAACAATCATGTAGCGGGCTGTCCATGATATGCAACAATCATGTAGCGGGCTGTCCATGATATGCAACAATCATGTAGCGGGCTGTCCATGATATGCAACAATCATGTAGCGGGCTGTCCATGATATGCAACAATCATGTAGAGGGCTGTCCATGATATGCAACAATCATGTAGTAGGGCTGTCCATGATATGCAACAATCATGTAGCGGGCTGTCCTTGATATGCAACAATCATGTAGCGGGCTGTCCATGATATGCAACAATCATGTAGCGGGCTGTCCATGATATGCAACAATCATGTAGCGGGCTGTCCATGATATGCAACAATCATGTAGGGGGCTGTCCATGATATGCAACAATCATGTAGTGGGCTGTCCATGATATGCAACAATCATGTAGCTGGCTGTCCATGATATGCAACAATCATGAAGCAGCGACACTTGTACTAGTAAACACAGGCTGCTCTAGAAACATATAACAGATCAGCTACTGGCAAGCTCCTTCTTCTGAATAACTGTGCGAGGATATATGAACCCACCATGAGTATCCATGTCGGATACAAATATCTCACACAAGGCGTCAGTTTCCTGCATGTAATTTTGACCCAGAGGGTGATTATTTTTTATCCCACATGGATGAACTCATGATCGATTTTTTTATCCCATTCATCTCATTCAAATGAATGGCCTTCATCATGAAAATATTCTACTTTATAAATGCGTGTTTAACGCCCAAAATTGGAAGAAATGGACATTTTAAAGCACATACTTAAAGTAATTACACCTGTTAATCTCTTCACACATTGTTTCTTTAAATAATCTTTAAATAATTATACGTTGATGTCGTTATTCTGCTGCAACGACTACCTCTTTCTACAGTTTTCTGCAACAAAAATCAAGTTTAAAAATATTTTAGTAGATGTGAAAATGACAAGATCTCGACTATTTGAGTATTTGTCACATAATTACAAATTTGATTGAAAATGATGATAAATCCAAACAAATAAGAGTTATCTAATTTACAAAAATTTACAAAATTGAGAATGTCTTATAACTGCAATATCTTAGTAATGTATGAAGTTTCAATCAAATACATGCAGTGACTGCTGAGTTATAAAAATTTTCAGTAAAACAAAGGCCCTAATTTGCAAAATAAATCTTCCAAGAATTATTCGACTTGATTAATTTAATTGATTTCATGATAACAAAGCCGTATGTAAAGTTTCAAACAAATACATTGAGCCGTTGGTGTAATATGGACTTGACAGTAGTTGAATGCAAACTTTAACCAAAATTCTAAGTCAAACAAGGGCAATAATTTGCATTATATTAAAGCAAGAGTTGTCTAATTTAGTTAATGTAGTAGAGTTGGTGACTGGGAAGGCTTGTGTAATGTTTCAGTCAAATACATTGAGTGTTTGGTGAGATATGGACTTAATGGTACTTGCATGCAAAATTTTAACCAGAATTTCTAAGTCAAACAAGGGCAATAATTTGCATTATATTCAAGCAAGAGTTATGTAACCTAGTTATTGTAGTAGGGTTGATGACTGGGAAGACTTGTGTAAAGTTTCGAGTCAATACGTGCAATGGTTACTGAGATATGAACTTGATGGTACTTGCACACAAAACTTTAACCAGATTTCCAAACAAGGGCAATAATTTGCATTATATTCATGCAAGAGTTATCTTACTTAGTTATTGTAGTAGGGCTGATGACTGGGAAGGCTTTTGTAAAGTTTCAATCAAATACATTGAGTGGTTGGTGAGATATGGACTTGATGGTACTTGCATGCAAAACTTTAATCAGAATTTCTAAGTCAAACAAGGGCAATAATTTGCATTATTCATGCAAGTATTATCTTACTTAGTTACTGTAGTATGTTTGATGACTGGGAAGGCTTGTGTAAAGTTTCAATCAAATACATTGAGTGGTTGGTTAGAAATGGACTTGATGGTACTTGCACTCAAAACTTTAACCAGATTTTCTTAGTTAAACAAGGGCAATAATTTGCATTATATTGATGCAAGAGTTAGCTAACTTAGTTACTGTAGTAGGGTTGATGACTAGGAAGGCTTGTGTAAAGTTTCAATCAAATACATTGAGTGCTTGGTAATATATAGACTTGATGGTATTTGCATGCAAAACTTTAACCAAAATTTCTAAGTCAAACAAAGGCAATAATTTGTGTTATATTCATGCAAGAATTATGTTACTTAGAAATTGTAGTAGGGTTACTGACTAGGAAGGCTTGTGTAAAGTTTCAAGGCAATACATGCTATGATTACTGAGTTAGGGACTTGCATGCAAAACTTTAACCAGAATTTCTAAGCGAACAAGGGCAATAATTAGTATTATATTCATGCAAGAGTTATCTAATTTGGTTATTGTAGTAGGATTGATGATTAGGAAGGCTTGTGTAAAGTTTCAAGGCAATGCATGCAATTGTTACTGAGATAGGGACTTGCATGCAAAACTTTAACCAGAATTTCTAAGTCAAACAAGGGCAATAATTAGTATTATATTTATGCAAGAGTTATTTAATTATGTTATTGTAGTAGGGCTGATGACTAAGAAGGCTTGTGTAAAGTTTCAAGACAATACATGCAATGGTTACTGAGATAGGGACTAGCAATGCAAAACTTTAACCAGAATTTCTAAGTAAAACAATGGCAATAATTAGTATTATATTCATTCAAGAGCTATTTAATTTGGTTATTGTAGTAGGGTTGATGACTAGGAAGGCTTGTAAAAAGTTTCAAGGCAATACATGCAATGGTTACTGAGATAGGGAAGTGCATGCAAAAATTTAACCAGAATTTCTAAGTCAAACAAGGGCAACAATTTGTATTATATGCATACAAGAGTTATCTTTCTTAGTTATTGAAGTAGGGTTGATGACTAGGAAGGCATGTGTAAAGTTTCAAGGCAATACATGCAATGGTTACTGAGATAGGGACTTACATGCAAACTTTAACCAGAATTTGTTAGTCAAACAAGGGCAATAATTTGTATTATATTCATACAAGAGTTATCAAACTAAGTAATTGTAGTAGGGTTGATGACTAAGAAGGTTTGTGTAAAGTTTTAAGGCAATACATGCAATGGTAACTGAGATAGGGACTTGCATGCAAAACTTTAACCAGAATTTCTAAGTCAAACAAGGGCAATAAATAGTATTATATTCAGGCAAGAGTTATCTAACTTAGTAATTGTAGTAGGGTTGATGACTAGGAAGGCTTGTGTAAAGTTTCAAGGCAATATATGAAATGGTCACTGAGATAGGGACTTGCATGCAAAACTTTAATCAGAATTTCTAAATCAAACAAGGGCAATAATTTGTATTTTATTCATGCAAGAGTTATTTAACTTAGTAATTGTAGAAGGGTTGATGGCTAGGAAGGATTTTGTAAAGTTTCAAGGTGATACATGCAATGGTTACTGAGATAAAGACGTTCATTCAAAACTTTATCCAGAATTTCTTAGTCAGCAAGGGCAATAATTTGTATTATATTCATGCAACAGTTATCTAACTTAGTAATTGTAGTAAGGTTGATGGCTAGGAAGGCTTGTGTAAAGTTTCAAGGTAATACATGCAATGGTTACTGAGATAGGGACCTGCATTCAAAACTTTAACCAGAATTTCTAAGTCAGCCAGGGCAATAATTTGTATTATATTCATGCAACAGTTATCTAACTAAGTAATTGTAGTAGGGTTGATGACTAGGAAGGCTTGTGTAAAGTTTCAATGCAATACATGAAATGGTTACTGAGATAGGGACTTGCATGCAAAAACTTTAACCAGAATTTCTAAGTCAGCAAGGGCAATAATTTGCATTATATTCATGCAAGACTGAAGAGTTATCTAACTTAGTAATTGTAGTAGGGTTGATGGTTAGGAAGGCTTGTGTAAAGTTTCAAGGCAATACATCCAATGGTTACATACAGTTTACTTTGAGTCTGAGTCCGAGTAGTTTATATTTCTTTGTGTTCGAAAGTGTATAATTTGTTATTTTTTCTAATGGCAATTGGAATTGTTCTCCACAAATGTTCAGCTTTGTAGATGAATGATTGTTTTAAATAATTGGTGAGAGGTCTAACTGGGACAAGATCATTATTTGGTTTGGATCAAGATTATATTTTTCATTATTTCCAAATGACAAAATATTGGTGATGTAATCAGGTGTAAGTTCATTGAAATCTTTATATATCAATACACCTAAGTGGTAATAACGTTTTCAAATGAGAGCCAGTTTAATTCATTAAGTAAGTTATCCAAACTTTTACATTGCTTGATTATCCTTGCAGCTCTATTTTGTATTTTAAGTATCTTATTTGAGTCAGTTTTGGAAGTAAGTCCCCAAATAGACTTGCAGTTATCAATAGTAGGCATTATGTATGCCTTATAATAAAGTATTTTCATATCAGGGGAAAGGAAATACGAAATTCGTTGCAAAAGTACTACCGTATATTCCCTTTTTAACGCCCCCAGGACGTTACATTTTACAAGGTGGGGCATTTATTAAAGATAAAAAAAGCAACTTTAACAACAGTGTATAGAACTAAAATGAATATTTAGGCCTAAATAAAAATAGTGTTTGTTTCCCCTTGCGCGACCGACCCACGAAAAAATTTATTGGAAAAAATTTATTGGAAAAAATTTCTGATTTTTTTTTTAATTTTTCGACCGCTCTGGGCTTGTCTTAAAAATTGGACAAGTGAGTTTTCACAATTGACCTCTTCAAAATCCTGAATTCTCGTCGCGTGCAAGAGCAAGATTTCGCGCGAGACTATGAGCTCAGGGGAATTCGTTTCACTGCTGTCGCTACTGAAACTATGTAGATTTCACGTAAGTAAATTGAATTTTCATACATTAACAACACAAATATTTATTAAAGCAGTTTAATAAAGTTTGATTTTAGAGAATATGCTAACTATCAATGATGAACTAATGAAATGATGCTGTTGTTGACCATGATTACCTTTTTATTGTGTCTTATTACTGTTGTAAGTGGGTGGTGTTAGAATAATGTAAAATGGTGTGTTTGTCTGGTAAATAAGTGTAAATTATTAAGAAAAATTTATTCTTACAGAAGAAATTAATTAATTTGTTTCAAGATCATAATTTATTATAGATATATAAAGACGAGTTAGAAGTTTAAAACTCCGTCTCTGAGGCTGTTTTGTACCAGTTGTAGTAACCTAGTTTCAATACCGAAACGAACATTCCCGTGTAATTATACTGTACATTTTTCATAATTTTTATTTATTTTTTTTTACTCATCAACGATTTATTAGTGACTTAAGTTTATTTTTATATGAATTTTATTTCAGTTCAATTAAAATGCTGTCGGATGACTATTGCTGTGTGTCCTTGTGTAACCACAGGAGAAGTAAAGTTCCACCACGTTCTACATTTTACAATATTTCAAAAGAGCCCAACAGTGGCATTCTATGATCAAACGGAGTTATACGGATTAAAATGGCAAACTTAAGCTATGGATACCCACAGACAACTGATGAAAAAAAAAAAACTATCCTCCATCTCAAATGCCGACAGTCTGGAAAAATTTGTACGGCCTTCCATATTTCCAAAACAGACGGAATATGCTTGTTTTTCATGTTTAAGTCTTAAAAAATAATAAATGTATTCATCTTAAATATCTGAATTAATATATAAGCACCTTTTTCAAAAATGTACCTTTATGGAACTTTTTGTTGAGTAGTATTTTTAATATTTGCATAACTTGCACTATTTTTTTTTGTTTTATCACATTGTGTATTTTACCTATAACTAGCCCATATGGCATCGTTACCCAGTCTACTAGTTACCTTGACAAATATGATTTTTGAACCTTTGATAGATAGTGTCATATGGAATATATTTGCCTACAGGCATATTGCACAAAATGTATGCTACTGTCCAGTTACTGGCATCCTGCTGAGCTTTCATAATTCACCAACACGACAGTCATACCATGTGGTAATGAGAAAAAAACATGCATACTGTACCCCAATTTGCATAATTCACCACAGGTTTTATGACCATAGGGTTTAAGATAGGATGTATGTTATATTGCATAGTATTATGGACAATTACTTAATAATTTAAACATTTTCAGTTATTTAGGGGGTCAATACCAATGGTAAGAAATTATGTAACGTCCGTCCCCTTTTTGTAACATTCATCCCCTATATTAGAGCGACATTAAACAAAATCTCTAATGTTTTGTTCATTTTTTGGGGGATAAATTATTCATATCTTAGTTGCACTCTGCAAACATAAAATACTTAATACACTGAAAAAAGTGAAATTGATTCTATAAATTCAAAAAAATAGAATGTATATGCAGGTGGGGGAGGGGGAGGCGGACGTTCCATTTCCGTGTATATCTTTCCAAAACGACCATTTTTTTTACATTTTATAGTAGTACCACGGTATAACAGCAGGTGAATGTGTTATATTTATCTTCTTGGAAGAATATATACCAGGGATGCAGACGTTACAGTTTTTGTCACACATTGAAATTTTCTGATTTAATGTATTATTTCACAAATACACTATTATTAAAGCAAATATATCTCCTCGTGGTCATGCATTACAATATGATACACGTAACTGTTGTAAATATGATAAAATCAAAATTGTATGTATACTATTTTGTGTGATTCGTGTCTGTAGTATATGGTGTAAATTTATAATAAATATATCAAATTTCTCGTTAATACAATAAATGTATAAACAAAATAAAATGTATTTTAGTTACGTTTCAATCCCAAATAATAACAATCCAATACTATCACACACTTATAAAAAACAAATACCGTAAGTTTATGATTGTGACACCTAATCATGGTGTGAACTACTGTAAAGTTTATACATTAATCTATGTGCGGTACATAGAAACACCAGTAAACACCTAAAACACCGGAAAAAAACGAAAAACAGAAGAAAACACCAAAAAAACACCGAAAAACACTCAATATATCAAATTTATCATTGATGTGCTTGTTTAATACCAGTTACTTTATATATTACTCTATTTACGACAATTTAATATGTGTTTTTCGGTTTCCCAAGTGAATATTAACACCGGAAAACACCTAAAACACCGAAAAACACCCAAAAAACACCGAAAAACACTATCATTATATCAAATTTCTCATAAATGTGTTTATTTAATACCAGTTACTTTAAATATTACTCTATTTATGACAATTTAATATGTGTTTTTCGGTTTCTCAAGTCAATATTTATTTCCACCCAGTGACCATGAAATCTGGAAAGGTGTGACAATTACCAATACTTGCAATATTCTTACAGTTTAATTAAATTTGAACTTTTAATTATATTTAATGTAAGAAAAAGCATTAGACAGAATTATGTATGTTTAAGTTTTTATTTATCCTCGCACTTTAACAGGTCATTTTGGCGAGTAGGAAAAGATAATTATTAAAAGATGATTATTGCAAGTGTATATGATTGATTGATGAATGATGATGATATCTATTTGACAATGATTTCTCAAACTTTGAAGATTATATTGAGAACTCGAGAAGATTATGGTTATAAAATTCAATTATCTGCACACACTATTTGGAGGTTGTAAATAATTATCATACTATCTGGCTGCAATGTTTTCAATTTCTAAATATAAGGTCTTGTTGGTACGATGGTTATTTTAAGACAGAATAAAATAAAATATTCTACTAATATTTATATAAATAAATATATTGAATGTATGTATAATATATGTATGTAATGAGAAACATTATATGTTTATGTTATAAATAAAGAAATCTAGAATCTTGAATAATGAATCTGTATTTGTGTTAGTTTGTCAGCGTGAGTCAATTGATTAATTAATGCAAATATGGATCACAAAATGAAGCCTAATTAGTTAATTATTAAGTTTGGCTTTGTTGACACAAATGTAGAACAAACCTTGATCACTCGTATGTCAAATAAGCCCAAGTAATTGCTAAATTAATTAATTAATTGAGATTGGTCGAAACAAATGTAACATGGTTCACTCGTATGTCAACCAAGCAAAAAAACTGTATATAAAACCCCCTTAATGTGTCTTCATGTACACAATCAAATCGATTTCAATAATATAATAATGTCTTCTTCCTTGAAAATAGGGTTGTATGGAGATAGCTATATATCACGTCTTGCATTTTATTGCAATTTTGATTTGAAGGAAATAATTAATATTTAAACGAATAGTAAACGCATTATTTCTATGATTGACTACGTATTTATTTAGCTTTAAAATACCACTCTTCTATCTAAAAATAATTTACATACAAATATTATGTTTGCTTGTCCGTGTTTATTTTATACAGTAATGGAAATAAATATTTTATAAACTATATAATTGTATAGGTTTGAACCTGTCTGTATATATACACATTCTGCTGTTTTACTAATGATTGTTTCCCAATTATTTCTAGGTACCCGGCAACGTACAGTTTTTCGGTAAAGGCGGTACGATGACAACAAAACAAGACCCTGTGAATTTCGAAAGACTCACCATCTTTAAGCCGGACGTAGTTTTCGTAAATATTGGCGGGAACGATATTTCAAGCACCTCACAACCTGCAGATATCGCCAACAACATTTGTAAATTAGTGTCTTCCCTTAAAAATAACGGTGCAGAAACTATATATGTGGCAGAATTGTGTGAAAGGGGTATATTTAAGAAAGATCCTGAATTAAGTAAAAAATGTTTTAATGCCCAGAGAAACAAGATAAACATTTTGTTAAGTCGCAACAGCGATTTAAGGTTAGTGAAACTGAACTTGCGCTTTCCAAAAGATTATGCAGATGACAAGGTGCATTTCAGGGATCCAGCAGGACTTTCAAAGTTTTATTATTCAGTTAAGAGAGTTCTATTACAACATAAGACCACGTGAGCATGTATTGATTAAATGTAATAAAAATGTTAGAAATGTAAAATAAATACACCGAAAGTATTATTCTGAATAAATGTAAAAATTGCATGTACGTGTTCATTTGTTTCTATGAAGTAATTATTGGATCAAACGATTTATTACAGGTATTCCTAATTCAAACTTGCGAAAAATATCGACCTGGTTGTCAAACACGATTTACCACCAGGGTATAATAAAGGTGGTCCAACAACCTAACACAATTATCGAGGTACAGTTGTGAACAACTGCCCATTGTTTAAATAATCTTGTCACTATGTACAAACATTAATTATCGCAAGGGTTATGAATAACTTTGGTTGTGAATAACTGTGCATTGTTTTAATAAACATTGATACTCGTCACTATGTCCAAACATTAATTATCACTGATGTTAAAGACGCCGATTCGGTTACTTTAAATGGGTCTAAAAAAACAATGTGCCCTAATGTGAATTATAATTGTTTGTAATTGTAATTATTGAGATTCCAAATAACTAGAAAATGTATATAAACTAAGCCTTGAATCGGACATGGTGTCACTTTTTCATATTTCATGATGGATACATGTCCGTGTGCAATTTGCACCAAAGAGTGTCAAAATGATACCATACAATGCTCTAACTGTCTTAGTTGGGTGCATGCGAAATGCGCAAAAATGGTTGATAGTGACTTAAAATCATGGTCAGTTAAATCTTTGAAATATTTGTGTAAGTGCTGTGCACTCAGTGGAATGGATTACAATTCAAGAGCTGCCCTGGTAAGGTAAGACAAATTATTCATTATTTAACATGTATAATGTTAATATTTTTTATATCATTAATACAACCATTAATGTTTTATACCAATCAATATTTATTTTTATTTTTGCTAATTATTATCATTTTTTAATTTGACGATTATTATAATTATGTGTATTAATATTTTTATTATTATTATATACTAAAAGATACAATATTTGGTCAAATTTTATTTTTTCAACGTGTATATACGATTATTATTTATAAACAATTTCTTATTATTTGATTATTATTCATACTTTTATCAGTATTATTATTGTCAACGATTATAATTAATCAAAGATCATTATAAGTATTATTAATAAAAATATATCTAAATCTATATCCACAAAAAAGAATAATTACTTTAATACAGATTTAATTTAAAAAATGTTAAATGTAATTCATTCAAAGCGCTCTTAAATATAAAAATCATAGATTTTTGGCAAAAAACTACATTAAGGTTATATTGATATGTTATAGTAATAATGTGTTTTTTTTTAAATCATTTACCTACGTTTTAAACAAAAAAGGACCATTTAACTGTGCAACATGCATGTCGTCAGTTTGGTCCGAAATTTGGTCGATAATACAACTATAAAAAGACCGAATTATTGATAAAATCAGTCATGTCGCATGAACTATTTAACAAATAAAATATAACCATTCCCTATTTGTAAATGATAGTAGGGATATTGATAAAAAAAAAGCATTAATTAAAGTATACAGACACGCACAAAACGATAAAAAGTAATTTTATTTTATCATGAGAAACTTATTTTTTTATTTTCTTTCATATCTTGTATTGTTTTCGTTCTTTTCATGGCTGTTTTATGTAACTTTGTTGTAATTAACTACTGTCAGAAACACCACTGCGCTTTGTTATGGTGTGACGCGATTCCCCTGAGCTCAAGTCATGCACAGATCTCGTCACGCACTAGAGTGAGATTTCACCTTTTCAAATTGGAGAATACACAGGTCTGCAAATATCTCTATCCTATACAACACATGTGAAAGTGTTGCCTATAGACTGTAACTAATCAGTAGAAACAATTGACCCCCGCGGTGTTTATCGCATGTCCGATAATGCGACTTCGGAAAACCTCTCATGCATATTCAATTATCTATTTTTATTCCTCTAATATGATTGGGGGATAGCTTTGAACATAAATCATTCTATTTTAAATAACTGCTATGGTTGGTCGGATATCTCCGACCTACATACATTGTCAAGTTCTGGTATTTTTATAAATATTTCGTAGATTTACAATAATTGGAATCGCATGTATGTAAATTTTCTTCTGTGACCAGGGGCCGGCAAAAGCACTCGTCCTGACGACTGGTTTTTGTCTGCGAACGAGTTATTTTTACCAGTAACTAGTCCGTCTTACGAGTAAACCTTTTGGCAGAGATCGAAAAATAAACAATCTGAAAACTGTAAAAAAAGTTGTAATCCAAAGTCGTTACAGTATTTATTCTTTCTATATTTCATTGCTGTAAATATAATTTGTAAATCTGACAAAATTTAACGATCATCAACGATAACTTTATCATGCAATTTCTTGTCGAGTCCCAAGGACATTTTCATTAGAAACCATTCGGCATAATTTTTTATAAGGTATGGAGACGCGCATGCGCAGTTTTTTAATACTGGTTTAAAAATCGGATTTTTCGGTCTTTGGAATATTACTCGGTCTCCGGAATATTAACGGTCTTTTTGCGTTTTACATGTTACGGAAGCTTGAATGTATTAACTTTTTATGTTTACCCCAAGCTGTTTGTATTTGGAACAAAAAAAATATATATACATCAACAAACTTAATGTTTATTGCATGATCATAACGGTTAAGCTAGTGGTGTACTTACTGTAAATGAAGTAATGAAACTATTAAAGGGAAAATAAGGTTATAACAACGTGCTTCCAAAATAGACACTATTTTAATATAACTTTTTTTGGACAAGTGAGTTTTCCATCCGGCGAGTAATTTTTACCAGTCCACTTGCCCGAACGACGAGTGCTTTTGAAAGTATTTCCTGACCCCTTTTGTGAAAATGTGAACGTTGATATTTATATTGAGTATACGGTAAAGAAAAATGTGGTAGATGTATTATAGTAATACATTTATTGCTTTTTGATTGTATGGTTTCAGCATTTAATTTTCTTTGGCAGTTATATCATGATTTAAATATAGTATTGAAAACAACAATTAAGATAAATTCAAATTGTCTTTTTAATATTTTAAATATAGTTTACTAATTGCACTTTTCTAGATCATAGACTGCCAAGTTCTCTTGGATGAATTGAATAGCTTTGTAGGCATGACATTGCCATTGTTGTATGTTATGACATTTAGTAATCATAAGAAAAGAGAAAGATATTTAAAATAATGATTTGAATTAACACCTGCTCCCACACTGCCACAGAGTGACAGAAGAGAAATGATAGTCAATAGAACAAAGATTAAATACAACATAAAAAGTCAGTCATACTTATAGAGACATATTCAGCTCCCTGAAATTCTCTCACTTGTCCCGGTCTTGTTCAAATTCTAAAACTTGTGATTTACACATGCGGCGATGATGTATAATGTTATGGGGAGCTAACCTTACATAAAAATTAATACATTTAAGTCTATTTATGTTTCATTATTTTATATTATACCGCAAAGTGTATTGGTAATAAAATCTGGGCAAGTGAATCTTTGATCAGGGCAAGTTAGTACTATTTCTGCTAGTTTATTTTGACAAACAATGTTCAGAAACTGTATAATTATATAGAATGACTAATACTAGAAAAATTTTACTACAGTTACTAAAACTGTTGCATTTAAAAATGCCAATAAACTATATTAAATAATGCCAACAGATTAATACTTATTATTCTACCGTTATATATAGTAAATTACATGTAGTTTCATTTTTTTATATAGTTCTGTAGCCATTTTTAAATGCCAACAGTTTAAGTGACTGCTGTCCAATTTACAAATACTAGTTCTTCTGTATACAGTTTCATTTTGTCAACCAAAATAAACACAGTTCAGTTTATTATATATAAATGTTAAACAAATACTACATTTTTACAGTTTTCTTAGTTTTCAATTCTACACTTTTACGAGCAATGCAGTTAGTATTGAGCACATTTAATACACATGTAATATAAATTATGTTGTTGTATTGGAATAGCCATATCAGTTAATAAAATGTTGAGTTTCTCTGTTTATCAATACATGTATGTTTTTTATGGATTTCAAAAAAAAAGAAAGAAAAAGCCTACCTACCTACCCAGTTCTAAAATCTAGGGTCGGGCAAGAGGAAACAGAGATATTTTTAAGTGTGGCCTTAGTGTTTAATTGGTATTACTAACATACCATTTTTATTTGAGTTTGTACTTTTTAAGTATCTGGATTAAAGGCATTTTCATTTAGAAAGGTATATTTTATTTTTTAATTTTTCCAGAAAACTAGGTAGGGGGTGTGGGGGCCTATATGAGAGGGGGTGGGGGTTAATAAGGGAATATATGGTATTTTTCAAATTTATTTTGTTTATAACATTTTTTATATGGTTGTGCCAAGTTAGATTATTGTCAACATATACACCTAATATAGTCTGTCCTGTAACATTTTCAATTGAAGTGTTATCAATTTGCAATTTAATATTCATTGCATGTTTTGTTATATAATTTGTACTTAATATCATATATTTTGATTTTCCGGGTTATTAAGTTTGCACCAATCATCAATATTTTTCAATCTGTTTTGTAATAGTGATTCAATTATTGATTAATCTCGATTATATTCATATACAGTGGAATCATCTGAATAGAGGTCAATTTATTTGTCCTCATTATAATTGGCATGTCATTTATATATATAAGAAACAAAAGTGACCCGAGAATAGATCCTTGTCGAACACCAGATTTCACAAAAAATTTCTGTGAATACATATTTTTCACCGTAATCATTTGTTTTTTATTGGACAAATATGATTTGAAAAGATTTAATGTTCTATCAGTAAAATGATAAAGTTTCAGTTTGTAAAGTAAGATTTGATGATCAATTAAATCAAATGCTTTTTGTAGATCTAGAAATACAGCACCAACATAATTTACCATCATCAATATCTTTTAGTCATGTATTCATCAATATTGTTGGCTGTTTAACATGAATGGTATTGACGAAATCCATATTGTTTTTTATGAAGAATATTGGTAGTTTTGAAAAATGCTTGTAATTGTGTGGCAATATGTTGCTCGTAAATTTTTGAAATAATTGGTAGTATTGATATTGGGCAATTATTGCAGGGATCCTCTTTAATTCCTTTTTTTTAATTTAGGAATAACATATACTTCTTTCAGTTTTACTGGAAATACTCCATTCACTATCAATAAATAAATCATTATCAATAATTTTCTTTACCTTAAAAGGCGTGATTTTCTCTATATCAAATATTTTATACGTTAGACATTCGTTAAGATATTGATGTAAATCAATAAAATTGTTCTTTACAAAATTTGTTTTTTCTATTATATCAGAAATATTGACAAAATGCTTGTTTAGTGCATTTAGTATATTTAATTTTGCTTTGATCTCAGTATTTGAATAAGTTATCAATTTATTTGGTATAATTATGTTGCTATTGTTTGAGTTTGTGATGTCATTTATGCTCTTCCACAAGATACTTGGTCTCTCATTATTTTGTATAGCTTTATTGTAATACTCTTTTTTACTTTTTCGTATCATTGAAGTGACAGTGTTTCTCACAATTTTATATTCATTTTATTTTTTTTATGTTTTGTGTAAATAGTCTCTGTGGTGTATTGCCTTATTAATTTCATTTGTGAACCATTGCAGTTTATATTCCAGTTTTATTCTTTTTTCTTTGAAAGGTGCATGCTTTATTAGAATGCTGTTCAAAATACTATAAAACATATTTAAAGATATGTTAGGATTTAAGATCGTTTCAACTACCCCTAGTGAGGACTCTGCCAGATCTTCTTGAAAAGATGTTATGTTAAATTTTGAGAAGGACCTGTACAATATTGAATCGTGATTCTTTTTGTCTCTATGGCCTTTTCTAGAACACGTTGATCTAGTTAGTGTTACTGGATAGTGATCACTGATAGCGCAATTTGGAACTATAGTATCAACTATAATGTCAGTTCCCGTTGTATACATATGATCAATAATTGTAGAACTATTTTTATTTATTCTTGTTGGTGAATTAATAAGTTGTGAAAGTCCAAATTTTGACAGAAAGCTATCCCAACGTGTACTTTTGTATTTGTTTGTCTCATTTGAGGAAAGTAATTTATGTTATAGTCTCCAAGTGCATGTATTTCAACATTTTTATAATCTGCCATGTCAAATTCATGTTCATATTTATATATCTAAGATATGGGAGAATTTTGAGGTCTGTAAACAAATTAAGAATTGATTATTTCTACAAAGGTTTATTTGTAACCACACTGATTCCATGTTTTCAGTTTCAAGATCATGACGCCAATTACGTAGGAAATTTTGTCTGATATATATATTGAGGATCTTTGCGCTCAAAGTGAAAATGTTTTATTTCTATTTGAACATGTCAAAGTAATATATTAACTTGGGCTACTCGCCTAGGTTAGACTGAAATAGCTTTCCTACTTAAGAGCAACATACTTTATGACGTATTAAATGAGTCACGTGATTTGATTTTGATTTCAATTTGATTTGTTAAACATGGGGGCGGATCCAAGATGTCACTTTTTAGGGAGCGCAACAAAATATCTGAACGGGCACATGTTTTTCAGTAGATTATTTCAATCAAATATGGGAGTAGGGAGGCAGGGGTAGAGGCGTACGTCGTTTTTTTTATAAAGAGTAGATCCACCATTGATACAGGTTGACACTTAGTAAAATTGTTTCATCTTAAAGAGTCCAAATGACATCTAGCAGTATTTAAGAGCTGTCTATTTTAAGAATGGGAATTTCTTTTCAAGTTTACCACTTCAATTAATATATCAATTATGTCACTTTTTGGTTGATTTGACATACCAAACCATTTGGATTTTATTTCTTTATGATGAGATGCTTTTTATCTATTTTAAAAATAATTTTATTCTACAAGACATTAACCGTATATTCCTTTATTAACACGCCCCACCTATTTTTCTGGAAAATTAAAAAATAAAACGTATATGCGAGTTGAGTGTGTATTTGCCCATCTTTCCCAGATCAATTATTTTGTTACACAGACAACAATTAGCGGAGTGTTTATCACCTTTGAACTCTCTAACCCATTGTTTATATCTTGGGTCACTTAACCACTTTTGGTTGAATATACACTTCCCCATAATTGCCGTCTAAAACTAGTAAAAATGCCATCTGTTGATTAAAACATTACAAAAGTCTTTCCAATGCGGTTAGTCTGTGTACGCTGAAAGCTCATTGTTCAACGTTGATAAGAGAAAGCGTCCAAGTGATTTAAAGTGAAAAGTACACTGATCATAAATTCAGATATTCCAGTACGCGGACTAGTAGTTTCATACAGATTCTGAGCTTTTTTTCATCCTATGTCGATTATTTCATTCACTCTCAAATAATTCTGAACCACTTTTTCGGGGATTTAAACCGGATTTAAGGGTTTTTCCAGGGCTTCATTGTATTTTTAACTTGTTAAATTTGCTTTTTTTTATCTTTAATAAACGCCCCTACCTTGTAAAATGTAATGCCCCCAGAATATACGGTATAGCGTTTTTATCTTGATATAATCCGTTTATATACTATAGATCTCTGTATAAGTTTTGTATTCCTTGTAAGACTTGATCTGTGGCATGTCATCTCATGCGATAAGCTGTTTAGGTGACATAAGCACCTATGACTATATAAGTTTAAGCAAGCATGCACAATTACAGTTTGGTCACTTAGTAGACATGCACACACATTATTATTATCAATAATAATCCAACACTATCATACACTTATTACAAACAAATACCATCATAAATATTTGTACACCTGTTCATGGTGTGAAACACAGTTAATCAATATGCAGTACGAAACCTCTCAAAATGGTACAAAATAGTAGTGGTACCACTATAGTTGGGCACAGTTACCGTGATCGTAATGATGAAGGCAATGGGCATGTCTTTGTTATCTTTATGGTAGAAAATTATCATTCTTTTTATTTAAACATTATATAGAAACATTTAGTGTCAACATCGTTTCACATTGAAATATTTAAGGGTGTGATTCTCATGTGATTGAAAATCAGTAACTAATACCAACATACCATCACTATTTGTGTACACAGGCAGCATCATACCATCACACTTTGTGTATAGGACACTATCACATCATCACACTTTGTGTACACGGACACCATCACACTTTGTGTACACGGACAACATTACACCATCACATTTTGTGTACACGGACACCATCACACTTTGTGTATACAGGCAGCATCATACCATCACACTTTGTGTACACGGACACTATCATACCATCACACTTTGTGTACACAGGCAGCATCATACCATCACACATTCTGTACACGGACACCATCACACTGTGTGTACACGGACACCATCACACTTTATGTACACGGACAACATCACACTTTGTGTACACGGACATCACACTTTGTGTACACAGACACCATCACACTTTGTGTACACGGACACCATCACACTGTGTGTACACCATCACACTTTGTGTACACGGACACCATCACACTTTGTGTACACGGACAACATCACACTTTGTGTACACGGACACCATCACACTGTGTGTACACGGACAACATCACACTTTGTGTACACGGACAACATCACACTGTGTGTACACGGACATCACACCATCACACTTTGTGCACACGGACACTTGTTTTCGATATGCTGAGGGTTGGCTTTAAAAAAATAAGAGATATTTCATTGCATAAAACGTCGACTTGTATTTAGCCTCACCTCTTTAATGTTACGGATGAGATGCAGCGGTGTTCTTGCTCCATGTCTTATATATATCTGAACCATTTTCAACTCGAGTTCGTCTAACGTAACTGGTTTTCTTTGAGTATTGTCACTTTTACTGTGTTCCGTGACAGATGTCCCGCTGTCAGTTTCTGATTTTCCCTTGAAAAAATTTAGAATAGACCCTGCAGTTAAACAAGAACCAACTCCAAACGATGTCTTCCATACTTTACGAGAAAATGCCATTTTGACTGATGAAATTTCGCTTTACATCTGACAGTGACAGACGGTGAAACGGAAAAATTACTTTATTGTGAGAATGAAAACGATTGAGGGCCACTCTTAAACGCTGACTTTTTTTATTTGATTTATTTGTGATAATATATATGTCATAAATACAAAGAAACATCAAGCAAATTAACATACAACAATACAGAAGCAATAACATGTATTTTAAATAGTATAATAAACTAGTTAACTATCTAATATTTATATATATCACAGATTAATATTTTATCTTGTTACTTTTGCTTTTAGAACAATTTGATTTACATAGTTCTTTGTATACAAAATCTTCACTTACTGTGCGAAGTTTAAATTTAACATAATCTGGATTTCTTTTTTATAATTTTTTTTTAGAATAGTAGAATCAGCATTGTACATTTTTGAGGGTTAAGGTATTTTTTTAATTAACAATAGAAGCACATTTGGTAAAACAGTCATTAAAGTGATTGGCATTTTTCATAGGCTCAAAACAACTTTCATCGTCAATTTTCAAAACAATATTAGGAGAAGATTTAGTCTTGTTACTGTATCCTAACTTTTTAATATGAGACCAGAGTAATAGAAGAAGATGTGTTTGCCAAATAATTATGGCGAGAGGGGCGTACGCAGTACTGCAGTACATCAGATTTCATCCAATTTTCATTAAGTGGAAACGTGAAGACAGACGTACGGACGGACAGACAGACGTATTGTAATAACATTCAAATAAATGTTTGACTGCTAACCAACAAGTGAATATCAAGTTTTCAAGTTTACACTGCAATTTGGTAAATAACAAAGTTTTTAAAATGGTCTCTTAAAAATGTCACACATCCAAAATAATGTGATCCGCTAATGTTACTGAGACAGGTCTGTATTAATCCCTCGGTAATATCATGTCAAGATTTTTTAATTAACAAAGTCAATTGTTATGCAATTTGTGGTTGTAGCGATATCAGAATGGGTGATAAAGCGTTTCCGCGATCATGATCATACTGTGCGGATGTTTATATTCTCGTTTTGTTTTCGTAAGTTCGAAAGGTAGTGTGAGTGACAGCAATATTTTTTATTTTTATTATCAAAGTTGTTTTGACGAAAATTTACAAGTAAAAATGTTTTTGATCCGTTATTGGTACTGATCCGCTATTGGCACATTCACTGTAGTTCATATTCCAAGTTACTGCTATCTTCTAATTGATGAAATGGTAAGTCAATAAAACTACAATTATGTTATATGGATGTTTATTGTAGATAATTGCAACTATTAACAGTTTTTAAAATGTACGTAAAAGACATATAAAAACCAAAATTGAAAATAATTGCACCGGAAGTAAATTTGAATAAGACGACGGTTGTTGAAGAATGATGTTCGTAAATTTATCATCCAAAATACAAGTCATTGGCACGTCTGAAGACTAAATCGATATTTGTAAATATTTATAACTTTTACTTTTTGCTAAAATTCATGTAAAGACTATAAAAAACGAATTTTTAAAATATTTCACCGGAAGTAAACAAACAATGTCTATGTTACCGTGACTTTCTTAGCTAACGTCAGCTTTGGGCTGACCAAATTATGTGAGGAAAGCGTTGACCAGTCGAAAAACGCTGACCAAGGTCAATAATATTGTTATTGTAAACATTTGCATATTTAAAGTTATGTTTTATGTAAAATAATATGTATTTGAATAACATACATAAGATTTTATAATCGTATGTTTGTTTTGATAGCTTATTTTTCAGTTCAAAATAGGAAGAAAACGCTGACCAAATCCGAGTTAGACAGGAAAACTTTGACCAAGTCATTAACAAACTTATTGTAAAAATGTTTTATTTAAAAGCTATATGTTAATGTCAAATAAGATTTTTTAACAATATAAATATAAAAATATTAATTAGAATTTGGTTTTAACAGCTTATTTTTTCAGTTCAAAATATGAAAAAAAAACGCTGACAATATCCGAGTTAAGCAGGAAAACGCTATCCAAGTTAATAAAATTCTTATTGCAAACATTATTTTTTCAAAATTTTTTTGTATGTTAATAACTTTATTTGATTAATATAGATGAAAAAAGCAGATGTTTATTTTAATAATTTATTGTTAAGCTCAAAATATAAACAGCTACGGACTGACCAAATTATGCGATGAAACGCAAACCAGTCTGGAAACGCTGACAATGTCAACAATATACTTATTGGAAACATTTTTTAATTAAACGTTACATAAATATAATCTTTTATAACAAGAAACCCTGACCGTTAACCCGTTACGTGTTTTACCAGTATAAACCTATACCACCTAAGGCGCACACGCATACTGCCTTCTGGTTATGACAGCGGGTATTGTTTATGCTTAAATGGCTTCTGTTTACTAATAGTTTAATCATATTTTATTGCATTTATAATTGCAGCAATGGGGTTGGGCACAAGTTCTCACAACATTAAATACGGCCCTTCCCCTAAAATATTACAAATAATTGAAGAAAAAAACAACAACATGACATGGCATAACACATGATAAAGGGTTACAGTTCCATCAGTTAATACCAATTGAAATATAGAGAAAATTTATTTCTTAAAAAATCAGTAATATCAATTCCATTTAGTTCTTATAAGGTTAAAAAAAAGAAGACTGGAAAAGGAATAGGAATGCAATAGATGCATTTAGACACTATGCAGACTTGTAACACAACAATAAAAAAATATTAACCCGGTATGATCTACATTGTTGTCATTAAAGTAACTGTTTACATATTCTAGATATATATCAATATTGATTATGCATGTTTGTCAATCGTTATAGAAAGCTTTTTTTTCTTATTGGATATAACAATGCTTTTTATGACGGATTTCTTAATTAGTACTCGGATTCAAATCTTTTTGAAGATTTAATAAAGTGTTGTACAGCTTTAAATATTTTAGTATTATCATCGTATACAAGATTAGAATTGCCATGTAATATTAACCTTAAACCTATTAGGTGGAATGCTCTTATTGAGCTAAAAAATTCAATTCTTGAAGCTACATTATTATTATCAACTTTTATTCCCCCATTTCTGGAGATTTTACAAACATTTGGATTTTATACATATAATATTACAATATAAATACTATGATCACATTGTGAATTACAAAATAATAGTTAATATTTACAAAGTCTATGGTTTTATCATCGATGTAGATATAAATAACTGTCTTTATTCGTGAATTAAAGTAAATTATTTAAATCTGTTGTCTTGTTGTAGGACTCTAGTTTGAATGATTTATATGCACATTTAGGTTATTTCACCGAAATTATTTTTTTTATTTTTTAAATGGTTTAAATACATATCACTATTCAAATTACTGCAGTTATTTCTGATTCTAGCATGCAGAGTTGATAAGTATCTGTTTCCCTCCGAGTAATAATTTGGAGTTTTTTTAGGTGACATTCTTATATTGTTTTTAACTGTTTACTAGTGCTGTGCACTTTGCAAAATGTCAGAATGTATTAAGAAACCATACTCTGTTTAAATATGCCATATTTTCTTTTTATTTTTTGTTTGTTTTGTAAATAGTTTTAAATTACACTATACATCATAAGTGTTTCTTTCAATTAAATTCCCTAACTCAATTATTTATAAATCGCAGGTTGATTCTTATAATGTAATTCCGAGTTCCTTTTTCAATAATCCATTTTTAATAGAAATTAAAATAAGATACATGGTCAGTGATCTCCTGTAAAATTACAATTTGGTCAGCGTTTGTATTTCTTCATATTTTAAACTTAACAATACGTTATTAAAATAAACACCGTTCTCTCTATTTTTATCTATATTAATTAGATGCAAGTTATTTATATAAAAAATAAATAAGTGAAATTTACGGCAAATAAAAGAATATTACCGACAAATCGAAAATGCTTATAACAGTTGTTAAAACCAATACAAGCGTGTTTTATTTGTTAAAAAAAAATATATTTTGTGGAAATTGTTTTCGTTTTCAGTTCGTATTAATTTTAAATCGGAACAAAAATATTTAATTGGTACTTATAAACTGACATCAATTTTATCAGTTTAACCTTGATATAAAAAATAAGTCACAGATATATTATTATATTCCGTATAATAAGTGCATAGTGCCTGCTGGTTATGGCAGCGGGTATTGTAGCTGCCTGAAGTTAGCTATGAGATCGTCAATCGTAGACCGATATTTAATATAGACTCAGGTCTGCAATCGTAGATCAACATCCGAAAACTGTTCAGGTCGTAGGTCAACATTCAATGTAGACACAGGTCTGAAATTGTAGATCAACATTCAAAATAAAAAGTTAGAAGAAAGACTTGAATGTCGAACCAGGTCTGAGATCGTAAATCAATACTCAAAAAATAAAAAAAGAGTTAGACTTATGATTTATAATGTAATTTGATAATCACTTAATATTTTTTTAATCATAAAAAAATGAATATGGTTGTATAAATACCTCTCAGTAGTATATGGGTCCGTTTAACGTACGGACTGCAGCATGCGCGGCGGCCATTTTGTTTCTATTGACTGCGCATGCGCGGCGGCCATCTTGGATGTGCGCGCGGCGGCCATTTTGAACGCGTATCGGAAGGCGGTCATTTTGGCTGTTCGTCATTGTGTACGACGGCCATTTTGAACACGTGTCGGAAGGCGGCCATGTTAGATCATGTCGTATGTGCGGTTATAGTTTTAATATAGAAGCCGACAGACATCATATCGAAGTTTAAAATGATAGTCAACTGTGAAAAAGAACTGCCTTTCAAGAAGAGAAAATTAGTGAGTGATCACCGAGTGTGAAGAAGCCCATAGCCAATGTCTCATGAATCTTAAGCCAGTAGATAGTAATTTGTAAGTAGAAAATCGTTGCTGTTCTGTCACAGCGTCCGGGATGAACATTGTAATAAAGCGAGTACTCGTAAGATGAAACGAAACCATCGATTACTGTGGAAATGAGAGGGGATGGCAACTGTTTGTTTCGGACATTCAGTTACATTCTATTTGGCGTACAGTCTTAGCACGAGTCTATTAGAGATCAAGTTGTGGCATTTATCCGGGAAAAATGAATGTTTGCTGAAGTATATAAAACGCAAACAACAGCATGAATACCTTGGTCGAATGCAACAACTTGGAACATGGGGAACAGAACTTGAAATCTTTGCCTTCGCCATTATCACACAGACCACTGTCTATATCAACAGCATTTACGGGTCAGAAAACGGAAAAGAAAGGTGGTTGTGGTCAGCGCATGAACTTATGACAAGTACAAATATTAGCTCCACACCTTCTGAGTCGGCAATCTACACTGAAAACAAAGACGAGCACTTTGTATGATTATTCTACGGGAGTACTTATTCTACGCGAGAGGAGTCATAATATTATAGCTCTTTGCGAAAGGAGTCCATATTCTACGGGCAGGGAGTCCAAATGCTACATAGAATACTGACTGGCGAGTACATATTCTATATTACTTGTCACACAAATTAAGTAAGACACAAAGCTTAAATGGCCGACGATAGTAAGAGAATGTTTTGCCATTTACTTTTAACTGTCCAAGTTAGATCATTATCTATATGGGGCTACTTTCACAATATTTTGCGATCATAAACCGTTGAAATATGTTTTAGAATCAACAAAATCAAAATAAACAAATACAGCTTTGGTCATAAGCAATATCAGCATATAACGCGAAGATTGAATTTATCGAAGGTCGTAAAAATGTTTCAGCAGATTTATTGTCTAGAATACCAGAATCAGACGCGTTAGCAGTAAGTTCTAGTGAGCAGACAACATTAGAAGATGTAAATGACAGGAGTTATTAGATTAACACAGTAACCAAAAATCAATAGTTAGAACAACGACAAAAAATATTTAAATTTGTACATCAAGAATAAGACAAAGTAATGAAAACGCAACCAAATTATAACAATGAAATATAGTCAGAAGTTTTGCTTAAATAGGAGACGCAGTATTTTATAAAAAAACTACAAAAAAAATTTCAAAGTAAGATAAAAACTTGAATGCATTTTACAGAATTACTGAAGAAAGATCTCCTGTTACTTTCATAATACGTTATCAATTAACTGGGTCAACTACAAAAGCACATGCGTCACAGTTAATTAAAGCCAATGTTGACGAATCAGTCATTCCACAGGCTCGAACAAGTCACCGACCGGAAACAATATTTTGTTACACCGCCGGTTAGTTCTGACTCAGAAACAGATTCTGAAGTCCCAATAGAATCACCAGTAAAGCGTCTAACAAAAAGGTATAGAAACCAAAGATTCAATTCCAGTGATGAAAGTGATATACTATTATTAGAGTTAGCTAAGAGATTAAGAATAAGGAAAATTCTGATATTAAATCTGAAGAGTCGGATTTAGCAGACATGGCTTCAGCAATCAGTAATGAAGATCTGACCGATATGGTAGATGAAAATCAAATGAGCGATAGGGCTAATATATCAATTAATAACATTAAACAAAGAAATATACCATCAAATCATATTATTCGGAGACAAATCGCTAACGGCTAAGAAATTGTTAAAATCAATAGTTGTAGGAAAAAAATCGTTAGTTATAAAACATTTATAACTTGACAACATAATTATTTTTGAAGGGAAACAGAAAATCATATATATATATTTGGGAACAGAAAAGTATATATAGTAAAATTAATATAAAGTATAATTAATGTAAACTTCTTCTATAGAAGTAAATTATGTTTTTTCATCTAAATGCTAATTATTGATGTATGGGACATATGGTTATGATATAATTATCAGGAGCAGTATGGAGGTTTGTCAAAATAAGTATTTGTAGAAATGGGATCACGTTTAAAGCACAAATCGGTTCGAGCAACGACAGCACAGATTATTGCTGGACAGTATATTAACAGCTGCGCCGAGGGATTACAGTATTGTAAACCGTGTGCGTGTGTCCAATAAATGACTACATAAAACTGTCATTAAAGTAAATATATCAACATGGCGATATTTGACATTATTGTGTAAATAACTTTTATATGAATAGTATATTATAACAGGCACAAACTGTCAAAGGTTAATAACAGTCAACGTGTCACAGCAACAACAATTGTTTGGACACAGTAATTAATGTCCAAATGTACCTGCAGGGGAACATTATAGGTACATTATCGTAATGATAAACTGTCAATGATACCTTATACCATTTATTTTATGTCAACATGCCGACATTTTAGTGAAAGTAATTCATATACACTTCATTGTCTGTCAATCAAGCGTGACGGCAAATACAGATGTAACCTTTTCCACATACGTAAACAAAGATTGTGGAACACATTAAGTTGTCACTGGTGACACTGGTAATGTATCCAGAAAAATGTGTTATACCAATTAAGCAAATTTCAATTCCAAAGTTTAAAGGAAAATTGTGTTAACAATAAAAATTAAATTCATGGTGTTACAAAATTAAATTCAAATGATGGCTTCCGGTAGTTTTGATACTTTGATTTAAATATGAACGCTAAGCAGAAAACATCAAATCGTGATTTGAATCTTAACGCTATACAGAAATTAAAAAAAAAACGTGATTTAAATATGAACGCTACGTAGAAAGAGACATACGAGTAGTTCGCAGTTACCATGAACAATAATTAGATTATCAGTTATACTATAAGAACATTTATGATTTTGTTTCGACATTTCATTTTACTCATATTTGCAGTTCGTGGTGACGGGTTGTTTAATACTGTTATTTGAGTTTATGAATAGTATTGTTTTTGTTTAGTAGAGTAATATTGCTCAAATAGAGTTTATAAGTTACAAGAATTGAATTTTCCCGTTTTCAAGTTGATATTAAAGTAGAGTACGAAAAGGATATTTAGATATATTCATCTATTAAATATTTTCTTATTTGATATGGGCGTATGATATTTATATAATAAAAATAAGTTTTGATAGAACAAGGTAGAAAATTATAATAGAAGAAAAAAAATAGTATGAAAGAAAAATTGGCATACGTATAAAAAACATTATACATATAGATAACTGTATAAATGTTAGACTGTTATTAAAAATGTTATGTAATATGAATTGTCACAAGTTACATACCAATCAAAATGATTGAAGAACAAGAAAACAATGTGATTTAAATATAAACGCTACGCAGAAAGAGACATATGAACAATAAGTAGATGATCAGTTATACTATAAAGAACATTATTGTGTTATTTGTGTCGACATTTTATTTTACTTATATTTACATTTTGTGGTGATGGGTTGTTTAATACTGTTATTTGATTTCATGATTATTATTGTTACTGTTCGGTAAGATAGTATTGCTTAGGTAGAGTTTATTAGTTGCACGAATTTAATTTGATATTGGCGTATAATATTTATATAATAATATAAGTTTTGATAGAACAAGGTAAAAAATTATAATAGAGGAAACAAAAATAGTATGAAATAAAAAAAAAAGTGGCATACGTATAAAAAAACATTATACATATAGATAACTGTATAAAAATATGTAGAATGTTACATTAGAAAATGTGTTATGTGATATAAATTGTCACAAGTTTAGAAACTAATCAAAGTGATTTAAAGTTAAAACAATTTACAATCAGAAATTATTGCTAAATCTTACTTAAGTGTACATCTGTCTTAAGCAACTGAGTGTTATGATAAGGTACAGAATTTGTAAAATCTATATAATAACTGGATAGCAGAAAATAATTGTGTAAGATCAAAATTGAAATAAAACCAGGAAATACTAGAAGTAATTAGAGATTTATCAGTGATTGGAATATCCTATGTTTGACACCTCAGCGAGAAAGCAATTGTTGCTTAATTACTGCCAGTTATCCGTTTTCGGGCTGGTGGCAGAACTAATATAAGTGTAATCAAAATTACCTGATTACAGTTTGACTTCAATAAAATAAGAAGTTATATATAGGATAGAGTAAAATATGTTTGTAAATATATATTTTATCTTAAACATGGGAAGAATGTTATATTATCGTAGTTTAGAATTGTATAAAATTGTGGTGTAGAATTGGAGAATTTATTTGTATTCAGCAAGGTCAACCATGTAACTACATAAACATATGGCTGGTTAATAAGATAGGATGACAAGTGAGATGGCAAGTTTCTTAGAGAGACAGGTCTCATTTAGAACGTAGAGGCGAATCTGGTAATATGTCAATTTAGACAAGGTTTAGTTTAAACGAGCGAAAGCGAGTTTAAAATGTTAGCTTTGTGACTTTGAACGTATATTCGAATTATATAAATATATGAATAAAATTACTTATAAAAACAACCATGTTGAGTCGATTAACTGGAAAAATCATATGTAGGATTGGAGAAATCTCTTTGGATAGATTTTTCAATATCATCGGTCTTATTTGGTCCGGGCCTGCAGCTTTATGTGGGTTTAGGTTGGCTAACAATTTATCTATACCCTTTGTTGCAATATCTATGTCCGGCATTTTACTGTGTGCCTTACATTCCTGCGTTGATTTTTTTACCTCGATCGCTTAGATACTGGAGCTTTCATTTTGCACAGTGATCTCAGGGACAGTGGTGACTTTTGGCTAAATACTGATTGAAACTGTTCATTCAGTATTGTCGCCTTCTTAGTTTCACCGGGGTAGCAGATGTTGTCCTTTTTCAGAGGAGCCACACTGCCCGAGTCTTGTTTTGAATGTTTTAGTAGTGTATACAGTTTTATAGTATAAGGTTTGTTAGGTGTAGTGGGATTTTGTGATCTGTTTTTATGATTTTGGTTTATATTGAATATGTCTTCTAAATATTTTTGGTATGCTTGTTCAGTTTGTATGCATGTGATGTGTTAAGTTTTAAAGTATCTTTCCCTGTCCTTGGATTTCTTTGTTTTTGACCTGCTTTTGTACATTCTGTCACTCTTCCTGTACATCCTAGTGATTGTGGAGTTAATCCAAAGAAATTTATCTTTAGTTCTTGCAGTTTTTGTTGGGACAAATTTACTGCATGCTGCTTGTAATGCATGGGTGAAGTTGCTCCATAGGTCTTCGAAAGAGTGCGTGTCATAAGCATTGGATTTTAACCTTTTCATGATGATATTCTTGCATCAGTACTTTAATCCGTTCCATGTCAGCCTTTTCATACAATGGCATTGTCCTGGGCGCTTGTTTATTTATCCTAGGGGCCACGTTAATATCTAGCTGTACTGTGTCATGATCACTTAGACCTGGTATGACATTTGATCTGTTTACTATTGTAGGATTGTTTGTAAGGAAGATATCTAATACATGTTTGTCTCTTGTGGGTGCGGTAACCATTTGTTGAAGACTGTAGTCATTTATCATATTGATAAAACTTTCTGTAGTAAGTAGGATGTTTGCAATCTGAGCGGAAGCTCTGGTGGTTCCAGTCCATTTTGGGTAGGTTAAAATCCCCTCCTACCCAAATGTTAGGATTTGACTTTGTGACCAGTTGCAGTGACCTATTCCTGCAGACTATGGTCATCATGTTCATGTGGCTTGTAGTAAGAACCTATTATGAGGGGTTCTGACCTGCAAGTTCAATTTTGATCCAGATATTTTCCCAGTCAGTTTCATAATCTTTGACCTAATGGGCGATTATTGTGTCGAAGACAGCAATAAACACCTACTCCCGTTTGACTTATCCTGTCTTTCCTACATGGTGTATAGCCCATGTCAGGAGCAAATATTTCATTGTCATGGTGTTTGGGTTTGAGCCAGGATTCTGTGCCAATTACTATACATGCTTTAGTTCAGTGTATGACATATTCTTATTCATGTTTTTTGTCTACAATGGGCTACAATTATATTACTATTACTTTAATTGATCTTTTATTTTTCATAGAATTCGATTTGATTTTAGTTTGTTTCCTTTTATTTTTTGATGTAGAAGTGTAATTCGGAATATTTATATTATCGAGTTGGATGTCATTTAAAATATCAAACCGATTTTCAGATCCAGGCTTCTTGTTTGGTTGGTTGTGATATTTATTTTTATACAAGCTAGACATTTTCATAAGCCTACCTTACTTGAGTCCTGACCAATTCGGCCACACATACTATTAGCGATATTGGCAATCAGCATGATACCATGTTTAACAGCCATCACACTGTCCAGTATGGTCTGACATGTCTGGTTCAATCTCTCCGGTCTGGTCTAAAATGGTTTGCTCAATATGTCCAGTATTGTCCGATATTTCTGGTTCATTTCAAACAGTAATATAGGAAAAATGTCCGTTCTAATCCAATATGACTGGTTAAAACAGACTGAGTAATATTGAACAATAAGTCATAGGTAATAACACGTTCATTCTTATTCTGTGTGACCGGTAAGAACGGTAATCTTGAACAGTATGTCAAGGGCAATAATTCATTCGTTCTAATCATATATGACCAGTTAAAATAGAAATATTAAACAATTAGTCAAGAAAAAAACTTGTTCATTCTTATCCTAAATAACTGGTTTGAACAGTAATTTTGAAAATAAATCAAGAGCAATATCTCGTCCGTTCTAATCCGGTACGACCGGTAAAACAGTAATATTGACTTATATGTCAAGGGCAATACCTCGTCAACTCTAATCCGGTACGACCATATGTCAAGGGCAATACCTCGTCCATTCTAATCCAGTACGACCGGTAAAACAGTTATATTGACTAATATGTCAAGGGCAATACCCCGTCCATTCTAATCCAGTACGACCGGTAAAACAGTAATATTGATTTATATGTCAAGGGCAAAACCTCGTCCATTCTAATCCGGTACGACCGGTAAAACAGTAATATTGACTTATATGTCAAGGGCAATACATTGTCCATTCTTATCCGGTATGACCAGTAAAACAGTAATATTGACTTATATGTCAAGGGCAATATTTCGTCCATTCTAATCCGGTACGACCGGTAAAACAGTAATATTGACTTATATGTCAAGGGCAATACCTCGTCCATTCTAATCCGGTACAACCGGTAAAACAGTAATATTGACTAATATTTCAAGGGCAATACCTCGTCCATTCTAATCCAGGTACAACCGGTAAAACAGTAATATTGACTTATATGTCAAGGGCAATACCTCGTCCATTCTCATCCAGTATGACCGGTAAAACAGTAGTATTGACTTTTAAGTCAAGGGCAATACCTCGTCCATTCTAATCCGGTACGACCGGTAAACAGAAATATTGACTTATATGTCAAGGGCAATACCTCGTCCATTCTAATCCGGTACAACTGGTAAAACAGTAATATTGACTTATATGTCAAGGGCTATACCTTGTCCATTCTAATCAGGTACAACCGGTAAAACAGTAATATTGACTTATATGTTCAAGGGCAATACCTCTTCCATTCTAATCCGGTACGACCAGTAAAACAGTAATATTGACTTATATGTCAAGGGCAATACCTCTTCCATTCTAATCCGGTATGACCGGTTAAACAGTAATATTGACTAATATTTCAAGGGCAATACCTCGTCCATTCTTATCCGGTACGGCCAGTAAAACAGTAATATTGACTTTTATGTCAAGGACAATACCTCATCCATTCTAATCCGGTATGACCGGTAAAACAGTAATATTGACTTATATGTAAAGGGCAATACCTCTTCCATTCTAATCCAGTACGACCGGTAAAACAGTAATATTGACTTTTAAGTCAAGGGCAATACCTCGTCCATTCTAATCCGGTATGACTGGTAAAACAGTAATATTGACTTATATGTCAAGGGCAATACCTCGTCCATTCTAATCCGGTGCGACCGGTAAAACAGTTATATTGACTTATATGTCAAGGGCAATACCTCGTCCATTCTAATCCGGTACAACTGGTAAAACAGTAATTTTGATTTATATGTCAAGGGCAATTCCTCGTCCATTCTAATCCGGTACGACCGGTAAAACAGTAATATTGACTTATATGTCAATGGCAATACCTCTTCCGTTCTCATCCGGTACGACCGGTAAAACAGTAATATTGACTAATATGTCAAGGGCAATACCTCGTTCATTCTCATCCAGTACGACCGGTAAAACAGAAATATTGACTAATATGTCAAGGGCAATACCTCGTTCATTTTAATCCGGTACGACCGGTAAAACAGTAATATTAACTTATATGTCAAGGGCAATACCTCGTCCATTCTAATCCGGTACAACCAGTAAAACAGTAATATTGACTAATATGTCAAGGGCAATACCTCATCCATTCTAATCCGGTACGACCGGTAAAACAGTAATATTGACTAATATGTCAAGGGCAATACCTCGTCCATTCTAATCCGGTACAACTGGTAAAACAGTAATATTGACTAATAGTTCAAGCACAATACCTCGTCCATTCTAATCCGGTACGACCGGTAAAACAGTAATAATGACTTATATGTCAAGGGCAATACCTCCTCCGTTCTAATCCAGTTACAACCGGTAAAACAGTAATATTGACTTATATGTCAATGGCAATACCTCGTCTGTTCTAATCTGGTACAACCGGTAAAACAGTAATATTGACTTATATGTCAAGGGCAATACCTCGTCCATTCTAATCCGGTATGACCGGTAAAACAGTAATATTGACTTATATGTCAAGGGCAATACCTCGTCCGTTCTAATCCGGTCCAACCGGTAAAACAGTAATATTGACTTATATGTCAATGGCAATACCTCGTCCGTTCTCATCTGGTATGACCGGTAAAACAGTAATATTGACTAATATGTCAAGGGCAATACCTCGTCCGTTCTAATCCGGTACGACCGGTAAAACAGTAATATTGACTTATATGTCAAGGGCAATACCTAGTCCGTTCTAATCCGGTACGACCGGTAGAACAGTAATATTGACTAATATTTCAAGGGCAATACCTCGTCCGTTCTAATCCGGTACGACCGGTAAAACAGTAATATTGACTTATATGTCAAGGGCAATACCTCGTCAACTCTAATCCGGTACGACCGGTAAAACAGTAATATTGACTTATATGTCAAGGGCAATACCTCGTCCGTTCTAATCCGGTACGAGCCGGTAAAACAGTAATATTGACTTATATGTCAAGGGCAATACCTCTTCCGTTCTAATCCGGTACGACCGGTAAAACAGTAATATTGACTAATATGTCAAGGGCAATAGCTCGTCCGTTCTAATCCGGTACGACCGGTAAAACAGTAATATTGACTTATATGTCAAGGGCAATTCCTCGTCCATTCTAATCCCGTAAGACCGGTAAAACAGTAATATTGACTAATATGTCAAGGGCAATACCTCATCCATTCTAATCCGGTACGACCAGTAAAACAGTATGATTTGTTAAAACAGTAGTATTGACCAATAATACAAGGGCAATAACTTGTGCGTTCTTATCCGATATGACTCGTTAAAATAGTAATAGTGACCGATAAATCAAGGGCAATAACTCGTACAATCTAAGCCGATACTACTGGTTAAACGGTATTGATGAATAGTTCAACGGCAATAACTCGTTCATTCTAAAGCGATATGACTGGTTAGAAAAAAAATATTGACCATATTTGATTGGTGCAAAAAATCGTCTGAGGTTTCGTGGTAAAAAAACATTTTATCAACTAAATGAAAACAAAATTCCCTACAATGCTATATAGGCCAAATCAATATTTTTGTTTGATGTTTGACTAATTCGATTGGTAAGTATTTCTGACAAAACTGGGTTTCAATATAGGTAAATCATGATCTTTAAGAAAAACCACACAAAGCGGATCATTTTGCAAGGGAGAATAAGAATGACATGATATTAAACAGAAAGTTATGGAGTTATTTCCCTTATTCTTATGTTTTACAAAATTAAGGAAACAAGTCAGCACCCATAGTTCGCTAAGAACATAATTATCTTAGTAATAAGGTGATTAGTCTTAGAATTCAGATTTGATAAAATTGTCATATCAAATTTGGCCACGTATGTTAATTATATATTAATGCAGTTGAATTGTAGAAGAAATTATAAACCTGCATATTTAGAAAATATGTGTTTTAAATACACACGTACGCACGCACGAACGCACGCACTTTCAGCATTTATATTATTATTATTATAAATCCCGTACATGATTGTGACTGTCAAAGGAGCTTTTCTGTTGTATATGCCATGACCCATTTCAATTTAGAGTTGATTATACTTAACACATGTACAAGTGAATCCTCAGTATTCAGAGCGCCAACTCCTTCATCAATATCCAGAAAGTCAACTCCATCAACAATATCCAGAACGCCAACTCCTTCATCAATATCCGTAAAGGTAAACTCTTTTATCAAAGCCCTTCTTCAATACCCAGTATCCCAACCCCTCCTACAATATCCAGTATCCTTATCCAGTATTCCAACCCCTTCATCAATATCCAGTATCCCAACCCCTCCTACTAATCCAGTATCCCAACCCCTTCTTCAATAACCAGTATCTTAACTCCTTCCTAAGAATCAAGTATTCCAACCCCTGCTTCAATATCCAGTATTCAACTCCTTGCTCAGTATCCAGTATCCCAACTCTTTACTCAGTATCTAGTATCCTAACTCCGTCCTAATAATTAAGTATCCCAACCCCTTCTTCAATATCCAGTATCCTAACTCCTTCTTTAATATCCAGTATCCCTACCCCTTCTTCAATATCCAGTATCCCTACCCCTTCTTCAATATCCAGTATCCCAACTCCTTCTTTTAAATCCAGTATCCTAACTCCTTCTTTAATATCCAGTATCCCAACTCCTTCTTTAATATCCAGTATCCCAACTCCTTCTTCGATATCCGGTATCCAAAACTCTTCTTCAATATCTCGTATCCTAACTTCTTCCTCAGTATCCAGTATCCCAATCCTTTCTTCAATATCCAGTATCCTAACTCCTTCTTCAAAATCCAGTATCCTTACTCCTTCTTCAATATCCAGTATCCTAACTCCTTCTTAAATATCCTGTATCCAAAACCCTTCTTCAATATCTCGTATCCTAACTTCTTCCTCAGTATTCAGTATCACAACCCCTTCCTCAGTATTCAGTATCACAACTCCTTCTTCAGTATCCAGTATCCCTACCCGTTTTTCAATATCCAGTATCCTTACTCCTTCCTTAATATCCAGTATCCCAACCCCTTCTTCAATATCCAGTATTCTAACTCCTTCTTCAAAATCCGGTATCCAAAACCCTTCTTCAGTATCCAGTATCCCTACCCGTTTTTCAATATCCAGTATCCCAACCCCTTCCTCAATATCCAGTATTTCAACCCCTTCATCAGTATCCAGTATTCCAACCCGTTTTTCAATATCCAGTATCCCATCACCTTCTTCAATATCCAGTATCTTAACTCCTTCCTCAGTATCCAAACCCCTTCTTTAATGTTAAGTATCCAAACCCCTTTCTTCAATGTTCAGTATCCAAACCCTTTCTTCAATATTCAATATCCAAACTCCTTCCTTAATATCCAGTATCCCAATCCTTTCTTCAATATCCAATAACCAACTCCTTTCTTAGTATCCAGTATCCAAACTCTTTACTCACTATCCAGTATCCAAACTCCGTCTTCAATATACAGCATCCCAACCCCTTCTTTAATATCCATACTCCAACTCCTTCCTCAGTATAGATTATGCCGACTTCTTTCTCAATAATCAGTATACTGGATTTACAGTACGCCAACTTCTTAATAAAGTCTTCCAGCTTCTTCATCAATATCCAGCATTCTATGTATCTCCTTACACATTATACAGGTCCACAACTTCTTTCGCAATATAAAATACCTTACCTTTTCCTCAATATACAGTACCCGAACTCCTTCTTTAATAAACAGTTCTCCAACTCCTTCCTCAATATCCGGCACCCTAAATCCTATCTAAATATACAGTACTCCAACTCCTTTCTCAATACACTGTGTCCCAACTCCTTCCTCAATATACAGTACCCCAACTCATTAGTCAATATGCAGTAACCAAACTCCTTCCTCAATGTACAGTACCCGAGCTCCTTTCTCAATAAACAGTACTCCAACTCCTTTATCAATGTACAGCGTCCCAACTCCTTTCTCAATAAACAGTACTCCAACTCCTTTATCAATAAACAGCGTCCCAACTCCTTTCTCAATATACAGTACCCGAACTCCTTCTTCAATATTCGGTACTACAACTCCTTTCTCAATATACAGTACCCCAACTCATTCTTCAATAAATAGTCGCTGATTCATTCTCAATATACAGTACACCAACTTCTTCATTGAAAAACAGTACACCAACTCTTTCTCAATATACAGTACACTAACGTATTCCCCAATATATAGTACACACACGTCTTCCTCAATATACAGTACACCAACGCCTTCCTCAATATACAGTACACCAACGTCTTTCTCAATATACTACACCAACGTCTTCCTCAATATACAGTACACCATCGTCTTCTTCAATATATAGTACACCAACGCCTTCCTCAATAATTTATACAGTTTACCTACTTCCTCCTCAATATACCGTACGTCAACGTCTTCATTAATATACAGTACACCTACGTCTCCCTTAATATACATAAAACCTACGTCTTCGTCAATATAAAGTACATCTACGTCTTCTTCAATATACAGTACACAAACGTCTATCTCAATATACTACACCAACGTCTTCCTCAATATACAGTACACCATCGTCTTCTTCAATATACAGTACACCATCGTCTTCCTCAATATGCAGTACACCTACGTTTTCTTCAATTTACAGTACACCAAAGTCTTCTTCAATATACAGTACACCAACGTCTTCCTCAATAAACAGTACACCTACGTCTTCTTCAATATACAGTTCACCTACGTCTTCGTCAATATACAGTACACCTACGTGTTCTTCAATATACAGTACACCTACGTTTTCTTCAATATACATTTCACCTATGTCTTCTTCAATATACAGTACACCTACGTCTTCTTCAATATACAGAACACCTAAGTCTTCGTAAATATACAGTACACCAACGTCTTCTTATATATACAGTACACCAACGTCTTCCTCAATATACAGTACACGTACGTTTTCCTCAATATACAGTACACCAACGTCTTATTCATGTAGAGTACACCAACGTCTTCCTCAATATACAGTACACCAACGTCTTCCTCAATATACAGTACACCAACGTCTTCTTCATATACAATACACCAACGTCTTCCTCAATATACAGTTCAGCAACGTCTTCCTCAATATACAGTACACCAACGTCTTCTTCAATATACAGTACACCAAAGTCTTCTTCAATATACAGTACACCAACGTCTTCCTCAATATACAGTACACCAACGTCTTCTTCATATACAATACACCAACGTCTTCCTCAATATACAGTACACCAACGTCTTCCTCAATATACAGTACACCAGCGTATTCTTCAATATACAGAACACCTACGTCTTCGTCAATATACAGTACACCAACGTCTTCCTCAATATACAGTACACCAACGTCTTCCTCAATAAACAGTACCTTAACGTCTTCCTAAATATACAGTACACCAACATCTTCTTCAATATACAGTACACCAACATCTTCCTCAATATACAGTACACCAACGTCTTCTTCAATATACAGTTCACCTATGTCTTCTTCAATATACAGTACACCTACGTCTTCATCAATATACAGTACACCAACGTCTTCGTCAATATACAGTACACCAAACGTCTTCCTCAATATACAGTACACCAACGTCTTCCTATATATACAGTACACCAACATCTTCTTCAATATACAGTACACCAACGTCTTCCTCAATATACAGTACACCAACGTCTTCCTCAATATACAGTACACCAACGTCTTCTTCAATATACAGTACACCAACGTCTTCCTCAATAGACAGTACACCTACGTCTTCCTCAATATACAATACACCAACATCTTCTTCAATATACAGTACAGCAACGTCTTCTTCAATTTACAGTACACCAACGTCTTCCTCAATAAACAGTACACCAACGTTTCCCTTGATATACAGTATCTCAACTCATTATTCAATATACATTACACCAGCGTCTTCCTTAACATACAGTACACCAACGTATTCTTCAATATTCAGTACACCTACGTCTTCTTTAATATACAGTACACCAAGGTCTTCCTCAATGTACTTGGTATATATATCAAGTACACCAACTCTATCCTCAACGTTCTGACTATATATCCAGTACACCAACTCTATCCTCAATGTATTAACTTTATATACAGAACACCAACTCCTTCCTTAATGTATTGTCTATATATCCAGTACAACAACTATTTCCTCAATGTATTTAATATATATTCAGTACATTAACACTTTCCAAAATGTGCTGACTTTGTATCCAGTACATCAACTCCTTCCTCAATGCGCTTTCTATGTATCCAGTACACCAAATCCTTCTTCAATGTGCTAACTATGTATCCTGTACACCAACTCATTCCTCAATGTGCTTACTATGTATCCAGTACACCAAAATATTCATCAATGTGCTTACTATGTATCCTGTACACCAACTCCTTCCTCAATGTGCTTACTTTGTATCCTGTACACCAACTCCTTCCTCAATGTGCTTACTATGTATCCAGTTCACTAACTCCTTCCTAAATGTGCTTACTATGTATCCAGTACACCAACTTTCCTCAATGTACTGACTATATATCCAGTACACCAACTCTATCCTCAATGAACTGACTATATATCCAGTACACAAAACTCTATCCTTAATGTACTTACTATATATCCAGTACACAAACTCTATCCTCAATGTACCGACTATATATCCAGTACACCAACTCTATCCTCGATGTGCTTGCTAGATATCCAGTAAACACCATCTCCTTCCTCTATTCCTTTAGTACACTAATTCCGAACGTTCTTACTAAATATATAAAGTATATCAACTCTATCCCAATGTGCTTACAAAATATACAGTATATCAACTATTTCCCTATGTGCTTACAAGATATACAGTATATCAACTATTTACCTATGTGCTTACTAAATATACAGTATATCAACTATATCCAAATGTGCTTACTAAATATAGAGTATATAAAGTATTTCACAATGTGCTTACTATATATACAGTACACCACCTTTTCCCTATGTGCTTATTAAATATACATTATACCAGTTATTTCCAAATGCGTTGACTAAATATACAGCACACCAATTCTTTCCCTATGTAAATATGCAGTACGCCAACAATTTCCCTATGTATTTATTAAATATACATTATACCAACTATTTCAAAATGCGCTTACTTGAAATTTACACTATACCACCTCTTCCCGGTTGTGTTTACTAACTATACAACATGGCAATTCCTTCCAAAATCTAATGTGGCAGTTCTCATTCTCATGTTTACAAATGAAATACATCTTAAGGGTACATTTCCATGTGCAGTATGTCGTCTGAAGTACACCATTTTCACCTGAAGTGACCAATGCCATATTCAGTATGTTGTCATTAATACATAATTTTCACCTGAAGTGACCAATTTCAAGTGCAATATGTCGTTTTAAATACTCCAGTTTCACCTGAAGTGACCAATATCATGTTCAGTATGTCGCCTTATGTACTCCATTTTCACCTGAAGTGACCAATTCCATGTGCAATATGTCGTTTTAAGTACGTCAGTTTCACCTTAGATATACATATATTCCATGGGCAGTATGTCGTCTTAAGTACGTCAATTTCACCTTAAATATACCGATTCCATGTGCAGTGTGTCGTATTAAGTACGTCGGTTTCACCTTAAACATATTGATTCCATGTGCAGTGTGTCGTCTTAAGTACTCCAGCTTTACCTTAAATATAACGATTTCATGTGCAGTGTGTCGTCTTAAGTACGTCGGTTTCACCTGAAGTGACAAATTCCATGTGCAATATGTTATCTTAAGTACGTCAGTTTCATCTTAAATGTAATGATTCCATGGGCATCGTGTCTTCTTAAGTACGTCAGTTTCACCTTAAATATAACGATTTCATGTGCAGTGTGTCGTCTTAAGTACTCCAGTTTCATCCTAAATATACCGATTCCATGTGCAGTGTGTCGTCTTAAGTACGTCAGTTTCACATTAAATATACCGATTCCATGTGCAGTGTGTCGTCTTAAGTACGCCAGTTTCACCTTAAAATACAGATTCCATGTGCAGTGTGTCGTCTTAAGTACGCCAGTTTCACTTTAAAATACAGATTCCATGTGCAGTGTGTCGTATTAAGTCCTCCAGTTTCAATGCAGTCTGTCGTCTTATGTACGTCAGTTTCACCTTAAATATACCGATTCTATGTGCAGTATGTTGTCATTAATACATAATTTTCACCTGAAGTGACCAATTTCATGTGCAATATGTCGTCTTAAATACTCCAGTTTCACATGAAGTGACCAATATCATGTTCAGTATGTCGCCTTATGTACTCCATTTTCACCTGAAGTGACCAATTCCATGTGCAATATGTCGTCTTAAGTACGTCAGTTTCACCTTAGATATACATATATTCCATGTGCAGTGTGACGTCTTAAGTACGTCAGTTTCACCTTAAATGTACCGATTCCATGTGCAGTGTGTCGTATTAAGTACTCCGGTGTCACCTGAGGTATATCGATTTCATGTGAAGCATGTTATCCTTAGTAATTCAACCTAAAGTGATCAATTCCATGTGTAGTATGTCGTCTTAAGTACTCAAATTTCAAATGGAGTTACCGATTCCATGTGAAGAACGTCTTCCTATGTACATCAGTTTCACCGGAGGTATACACATTCCATGTCCAGTATGTCGTCTTAAGTACGTCAGTTTCACCTGAGATATACCATTTCAGTGTGCAGCATGTCATCTCAAGTACGTCAGTTTCACCTGAAGTGACCAATTCCATGTGCAGTATGTCGTCTTAAATACATCATTTTCAACTGAGGTATACCATTTCAATTTGCAGCATGTCATCTTAAGTATGTCAGTTTCACCTGAAGTGACCAATTCCATGTGCAGTATGTCGTTTTAAGTACATCAGTTTCACCTAAGGTATACCATTTCCATGTGCAGCATGTCGTCTTTAATATATCAGTTTCACCGGAGTGCAGTATGTCGTCTTAAAAACTTCAATTTTACCTAAAGTGTATCAAGTCCATGTGCGACATGTCGTCTTTAATATGCCTGTTTCACCTGAAGCGAATCAATTCCATATGCAGCATGTCGTCTTAAAGACGCAAGTTTCACCAAAAATGTGTATCAATTCCTTGTGTAGTATGTCGTCTTAAGTGCCTAAGTTTCACATGAAGTGTACCAACTCCATGTACAGTATGCCACCCTAAGTACCTCAGTTTCACCTGAAGTTTATCAATTCCATGTGCGGCATGTCGTCTTAAATACGCCAGTTTCACCACAAATGCGTATCCATTCCATGTGTCGTCTAAAGTGCTTCAGTTTCAAATGAAGTGTATCAACTCCATCTGCAGCATGTCAACGAAAGTACCTCAGTTTCACCTGAAGAGTATCAATTCCATGTACAACATGTCGTCTTAAATACGCTAGTTTAACCAAAAATGTGTATAATTTACATGTATCGTCTTAAGTGCCTCAGTTTCGCCTGAAGTG
This sequence comes from Panopea generosa, assembly GCA_029582155.1. Taxonomy (NCBI): domain Eukaryota; kingdom Metazoa; phylum Mollusca; class Bivalvia; order Adapedonta; family Hiatellidae; genus Panopea; species Panopea generosa. Next base: position 24,626,616 of record CM055912.1, on the reverse strand, counting down.
TGTCAATTCCATGTGCGGCATGTCGTCTTAAGTACCTCAGTTTTACATGAAGTGTATCAATTCCATGTGCAGCGTATCGTCTTAAGTACCTCAGTTTCATTTGAGGTGTATCAACTCCATGTGCAGCATGTTGTCTTAAGTGTCTCATTTTCACATGAAGTGCATCAACTCCATGTGCAGCATGCCATATTAAGTGCCTCATTTTCACATGAAGTGCATCAACTCTATGTGCAGCATGCCATCTTAAGTACCTCATTTTCACATGAAGTGCATCAACTCCATGTACAGCATGCCATCTTAAGTGCCTTATTTTCACATGAAGTGCATCAACTCCATGTGCAGCATGTCGTCTTAAGTGCCTCATTTCCACATGAAGTGCATCAACTCCATGTGCAGCATGCCATCCTAAGTATCTCAGTTTCACTTAAAGTGAATCAATTCCATGTGCGGCTTGTCGTCTTAAGTACCTCAGTTTCGCCTAAAGTGTATCAGTTCCATGTGTGGCATGTCATCTTAAGTACCTCAGTTACACATGAATTGTATCAACTACATGTACACTATGTCTTCTTAAATACGCCAGTTTCACCTGAAGTGTATCAACTCCATGTGCAGCATGTCGTCTTAAGTACTTCAGTTTCACATGAAGTGTATCAACTCCATGTACACTATGTCTTCTTTAATACGCTAGTTTCACCTTAAGTGTATCAACTCCATGTGCAACATGTTGTCTTAAGTGCCTCAGTTTCGCCTGAAGTGTATCAATTCCATGTGCAGCATGTCGTCTTGATTGCCTCAGTTTCACATGAATTGTATCAACTCAATGTGAAGCATGTCGTCTTAAGTACCTCAGTTTCACATGGATTGTATCAACTACATGTACACTATGTCTTCTTTAATACGCCAGTTTCACCTTAAGTGTATCAACTCAATGTGCAGCATGTCGTCTTAAGTACTTCAGTTTCACATGAAGTGTATCAACTCCATGTACACGATGTCTTCTTAAATACGCTAGTTTCACCTTAAATGTATCAACTCCATGTGCAGCATGTCGTCTTAAGTGCCTCAGTTTACATGAATTGTATCAACTCCATGTACACTATGTCTTCTTAAATACGCCAGTTTCACCTTAAATGCATCACCTCCATGTGCTGCATGTCGTCTTAAGTGCCTCAGTTTCACATGAAGTGTATCAACCTCATGTACACTATGTCTTCTTAAATACACCAGTTTCACCTTAAGTGTATCAACTCCATGTGCAGCATGTCGTCTTAAGTGCTTCTGTTTCGCATGAAATGTATCAACTCCATGTATACTATGTCTTCTTAAATACGCCAGTGTCACATGAAGTGTATCAATTCCATGTGCAGCATGTCGTATTAAGTACCTCAGTTTCACCTGAAGTGTATCAACTCCATGTGCAGCATGTCATCTTAAGTACCTCAGTTTCACCTGAAGTGTGCAATATGCCATGTTATTCCCAATATGTCTGTATTACCTGCAATGTACCATTCTACCATATAAGAACATCGCCTGGTATGATTATACGAAAGCTAAATTGATTTCCTGGAAAGATAATTAAGTTTGTGAAGTCATTCATTATGGATAGGCGGTATCTGGTTTCTGACGGGCTATCCCCCGACATGGTAGCACGTGATTTATTGTTGGCGTACCTTGAAACTTCTGTGAGTCTTAATTAATTGGTATATTGCTGTGGCGAGTACATCGCCTTGCCACACTGCTGACTGGCATCTCTCAATGTATAGAAGTCAATTAACAGTCAAGTGTTCAAGAGAAGTTACTTAACCCGTCTGTCAATTTGATTTAAAAAACACACACAAAAAACGCATTCATCTATAGTAGTATGAATTAGGATAATACAATTAATAAGATGTTTTGGACAAAATGTTTTCAATATACCGCGAAAAGCGGAGGGAACAGGTTGTGCATCATATTTAAAATAGTGTTACGTCACTATCACTTTAACTACCCAAGTAACTGTAGCATATCTTTTCAACTATCCTGGTAACTGTAGCATATCTCTTCAACTACCCTAGTAACTGTAGCATATCTCTTCAACTATCCTGGTAACTGTAGCATATCTCTACAATTGTCCTGGTAACTGTAGCATATCTCTACAATTGTCCTGGAAACTGTAGCATATCTCTTAAACTACCCTGGTGACTATAGCATATCTCTTCAACTACTTTGGAAACTGTAGCATATCTCTACAACCATCCTTGCGATTGCAGCATATCTCGTCAACTACCTTGGAAACTGTAGTATATCTCTTTAACTACTCTAGTAACTGTGGCATATTTCTTCAACTACCCTGGCAACTGTGGCATATCTCTCTTCAATTACCTTGGAAACTGTAGCATATCTCTTCAACTACTCTAGTAACTGTAGCATATTTCTTCAACTACCCTGGTAACTGTGGCATATCTCTTCAACTACCTTGGAAACTGTAGCATATCTCTTTAACTATCTTGGTAACTGTAGCATATCTCTTCAACTACTTTGGTGACTGTGGCATATTTCTTCAACTACCCTGGTAACTGTGGCATATTTCTTCAACTACCCTGGTAACTGTGGCATATCTCTTCAACTACCTTGGAAACTGTAGCATATCTCTTCAACTACCCTGGTAACTGTGGCATATCTCTTCAACTACCTTGGAAACTGTAGCATATTTCTTCAACTACCCTGGTAACTGTGGCATATCTCTTCAACTACTCTAGTAACTGTGGCATATTTCTTTAACTACCCTGGTGACTGTGGCATATCACTTTAATTACTCTAGTAACTGTGGCATATTTTTTCAACTACCCTAGTAACTGTGGCATATCTCTTCAACTACTCTAGTAACTGTGGCATATTTCTTCAACTACCCTGGTGACTAAAGCATATCTCTTCAACAACCTTGGAAACTGTAGCATATCTCTACAACCATCCTTGCGACTGCAGCATATCTCGTCAACTACCTTGGAAACTGTAGCATATATCTTCAACTACTCTAGTAACTTTGGCATATTTCTTCAACTACCCTGGTAACTGTGGCATATCTCTTCAACTACTCTAGTAACTGTTGCATATTTCTTCAACTACCGTGGTAACTGTGGCATATCTCTTCAACTACCTTGGAAACTGTAGCATATCTCTTCAACTACTCTAGTAACTGTAGCATATTTCTTCAACTACCCTAGTAACTGTGGCATATCACTTCAACTGTCCTGGTAACTAGTAGCATATCTCTTCAATTACTCTAGTAACTGTGGCATATTTTTTCAACTGCCCTGGTAACTGTGGCATATCTCTTCAACTGTCCTGGTAAATTTAGCATATCTCTTCAACTACTCTAGTAACTGTGGCATATTTCTTCAACTACCCTGGTAACTGTGGCATATCTCTTCAACTGTCTTTTTAACTGTGGCATATTTCTTCAACTACCTTGGAAACTGTATCATATCTCTTCAACTACCATGGTTACTGTAGCATATCTCTTCAACTGTCTTTGCAACTGTGGCATATCTCTTCTACTACTTTTGTAACTGTGGCATATCTCTTCAACTACTCTAGTAACTGTAGCATATCTCTTCAACTACTCTAGTTACTGTGGCATATTTCTTCAACTACCCTGGTAACTGTGGCATATCTCTTCAACTGTCTTTGTAACTGTAGCATATCTCTCAACTGTCTTTGTAACTGTGGCATACCTCTTCAACTACTCTAGTAACTGTGGCATATCTCTTCAACTACTCTAGTAACTGTAGCATATCTCTTCAACTACTCTAGTTACTGTGGCATATTTCTTCAACTTGCCTGATAACTGGGGCACATCTCTTCAACTGTGTTTGTAACTGTGGCATAGTTCTTAAACTGTCTTTATAACTGTGGCATATCTCTTTAACTACTTTGGTGACTGTGGCATATTTCTTCAACTACCCTGGTAACTGTGGCATATTTCTTCAACTACCCTGGTAACTGTGGCATTTCTCTTCAACTTCCTTGGATACTGTAGCATATCTCTTCAACTACCTTGGAAACTGTAGCATATTTCTTGAACTACCCTGGTTACTGTGGCATATCTCTTCAACTACTCTAGTAACTGTGGCATATTTCTTCAACTACCCTGGTGACTGTGGCATATCACTTTAACTACTCTAGTAACTGTGGCATATTTCTTCAACTACCTTAGTAACTGTGGCATATCTCTTCAACTACTCTAGTAACTGTGGCATATTTCTTCAACTACCCTGGTGACTATAGCATATCTCTTCAACAACCTTGGAAACTGTAGCATATCTCTACAACCATCCTTGCGACTTCAGCATATCTCGTCAACTACCTTGGAAACTGTAGCATATATCTTCAACTACTCTAGTAACTTTGGCATATTTCTTCAACTACCCTGGTAACTGTGGCATATCTCTTCAACTGTCTTTGTAACTGTGGCATATTTCTTCAACTACCTTGGACACTGTATCATATCTCTTCAACTACCATGGTAACTGTGGCATATCTCTTCAACTGTCTTTGCAACTGTGGCATATCTCTTCTACTACTTTAGTAACTGTGGCATATCTCTTCAACTACTCTAGTAACTGTAGCATATCTCTTCAACTACTCTAGTTACTGTGGCATATTTTTTCAACTACCCTGGTAACTGTGGCATACCTCTTCAACTGTCTTTGTAACTGTGGCATATCTCTCAACTGTCTTTGTAACTGTGGCATACCTCTTCAACTACTCTAGTAACTGTGGCATATCTCTTCAACTACTCTAGTAACTGTAGCATATCTCTTCAACTACTCTAGTTACTGTGGCATATATCTTCAACTACCCTGATAACTGTGGCACATCTCTTCAACTGTATTTGTAACTGTGGCATATTTCTTAAATTGTCTTTGTAACTGTGGCATATCTCTTCAACTACTTTGGTGACTGTGACATATTTCTTCAACTACCATGGTAACTGTGGCATACCTCTTCAACTACCCTGGTAACTGTGGCATATCTCTTCAACTACCTTGGATACTGTAGCATATCTCTTCAACTACCCTGGTAACTGTGGCATATCTCTTCAACTACCTTGGAAACTGTAGCATATTTCTTGAAATACCCTGGTAACTGTGGCATATCTCTTCAACTACTCTAGTAACTGTGGCATATTTCTTCAACTAACCTAGTAACTGTGGCATATCTCTTCAACTACTCTAGTAACTGTGGCATATTTCTTCAACTACCCTGGTGACTATAGCATATCTCTTCAACAACCTTGGAATCTGTAGCATATCTCTACAACCATCCTTGCGACTGCAGCATATCTCGTCAACTACCTTGGAAACTGTAGCATATATCTTCAACTACTCTAGTAACTTTGGCATATTTCTTCAACTACCCTGGTAACTGTGGCATATCTCTTCAACTACTCTAGTAACTGTGGCATATTTCTTCAACTACCCTGGTAACTGTGGCATATCTCTTCAACTACCTTGGAAACTGTAGCATATCTCTTCAACTACTCTAGTAACTGTAGCATATTTCTTCAACTACCCTAGTAACTGTGGCATATCACTTCAACTGTCTTGGTAACTGTAGCATATCTCTTCAATTACTCTAGTAACTGTGGCATATTTTTTCAACTGCCCTGGTAACTGTGGCATATCTCTTCAAATGTCCTGGTAAATGTAGCATATCTCTTCAACTACTCTAGTAAATGTGGCATATTTCTTCAACTACCCTGGTAACTGTGGCATCTCTTCAACTGTATTTGTAACTGTGGCATATTTCTTCAACTACCTTGGAAACTGTATTATATCTCTTCAACTACCATGGTAACTGTGGCATATCTCTTCAACTGTCTTTGCAACTGTGGCATATCTCTTCAACTACTTTAGTAACTGTGGCATATCTCTTCAACTACTCTAGTAACTGTAGCATATCTCTTCAACTACTCTAGTTTCTGTGGCATATTTCTTCAACTACCCTAGTAACTGTGGCATATCTCTTCAACTACTCTAGTAACTGTGGCATATTTCTTCAACTACCCTGGTGAATATAGCATATCTCTTCAACAACCTTGGAATCTGTAGCATATCTCTACAACCATCCTTACGACTGCAGCATATCTCGTCAACTACCTTGGAAACTGTAGCATATATCTTCAACTACTCTAGTAACTTTGGCATATTTCTTCAACTACCCTGGTAACTGTGGCATATCTCTTCAACTACTCTAGTAACTGTGGCATCTTTCTTCAACTACCCTGGTAACTGTGGCATATCTCTTCAACTACCTTGGAAACTGTAGCATATCTCTTCAACTACTCTAGTAACTGTAGCATTTTTCTTCAACTACCCTAGTAACTGTGGCATATCACTTTAACTGTCCTGGTAACTGTAGCATATCTCTTCAATTACTCTAGTAACTGTGGCATATTTTTTCAACTGCCCTGGAAACTGTGGCATATCTCTTCAAATGTCCTGGTAAATGTAGCATATTTCTTCAACTACTCTAGTAAATGTGGCATATTTCTTCAACTACCCTGGTAACTTTGGCATCTCTTCAACTGTCTTTGTAACTGTGGCATATTTCTTCAACTACCTTGGAAACTGTGGCATATCTCTTCAACTACTCTAGTAACTGTGGCATATCTCTTCAACTACTCTAGTTACTGTGGCATATTTCTTCAACTACCCTGGTAACTGTGGCATATCTCTTCAACTGTCTTTGTAACTGTGGCATATCTCTCAACTGTTTTTGTAACTGTGGCATACCTCTTCAACTACTCTAGTAACTGTGGCATATCTCTTCAACTACTCTAGTAACTGTAGCATATCTCTTCAAATACTCTAGTTACTGTGGCATATTTCTTCAACTACCCTGATAACTGTTGCACATCTCTTCAACTGTCTTTGTAACTGTGGCATATCTCTTCAACTACCTTGGAAAATGTAGCAAATCTTTTCAACTATCCTGGTAGATGTAGCATATATCTTAAACTACCTTGGAAACTGTAAAATATCTCTTCAACTACTGTATCTATAGCATATCTCTACAATTGTCCTGGAAACTGTAACATATCTCTTCAAAACCCTTGGTAACTGTAGCATATACCTTCAACTATCCTGGTAACTGTAGCATATCTCTAGAACTATCTTAGTAACTGTAGCATATCTCTTCAATTACCCTGGTAATTGTAGCATATCTCTTCAACTATCCTGGTAACTGTAGCATATCTCTTCAACTACCCTGGTAACTGTAGCATATATCTTCAACTACCCTGGTGACTGTGGCATATCTCTTCAACTACTCTAGTAACTGTGGCATATCTCTTCAACTATCCTGGTAACTGTAGCATATCTCTTCAATTACCCTTGTAACTGTAGCATATCTCTTCAACTACCCTGGTAACTGTAGTATATCTCTTCAACTATTCTGGTAAATGTAGCATATATCTTCAACTACCCTGGTAACTGTAGCATATCTTTTCAACTGTCCTGGTAACCGTAGCACATCTCTTAAACTAGCCTGGTATCTGTAGCATATATTTTCAACCACCGTGGTAACCGCAGCATATCTCTTCAACTGTCCTGGTAATCGTAGCATATTTTGAATATTCTGATAACTGAAGCATATCTCTTCAACTATTCTTGTAAATGTAGCATATCTCTTCAACTACCCTTGTAACTGTAGCATATCTCTTCAATTATCCTGGTAATTGTAGCATATCTTTTCAACTACCCTTGTAACTGTAGCATTTCTCTTCAACTACCCTTGTAACTGTAGCATATCTCTTCAACTACCGTGGTAACCGTAGCATATCTCTACAATTGTCCTGGAAAATGTAACATATCTCTTCAAATACCCTGCTAGCTGTAGCATATCCTTTCAACTATTCTGGTAACTTTAGCATATCTCTTCAACTATTAATGGTAAATGCAGCATATCTCTTCAACTACCCTGGTAACCGAACCATATCTCTCCAACTGTCATGGCAACTGTAGCATATCTCTTGAACTATCCTCGTTACTGTAGCATATCTCTTCAACTCTTCTGGTAAATGTAGCATATCTCTTCAACTATCCTGGTAACTGTAGCATATATTTTCAACTACCCTGGTGACTGTAGCATATATCTTCAACTACCCTGGATACCATAGCATATCTCGTCAACTGTCCTGGTAAATGTAGCATATATCTTCAACTACCGTGGTAACCGTAGCATATCTCTTCAACTGTTCTGGTAACCGTAGCATATTTTGAACTATCTTGATAACTGTAGCATATCTCTTTCAACTATTCTTGTAAATGAAGCATATATCTTCAACTACCCTTGTGACTGTAGCATATCTCTTCAACTACCCTTGTAACTGAAGCATATCTCTTTTTAACTACCCTGGTAACCGTAGCATATCTCTACAACTGTCCTGGAAAATATAACATATCTCTTCAAATATCCTGGTAACTGTAGCATATCGTTTCAACTATCCTGGTAACTGTAGCAAATATCTTGAACTATCCTGGTTACTGTAGCACATCTCTTCAACTATTCTGGTAAATGTAGCATATCTCTTCAACTATCCTGGTAACTGTAGCATATCTCTTCAACTACCCTGGTAACTGTAGCATATATCTTCAACTACCCTGGTTACCATAGCATATCTCTTCAACTGTCCTGGTAACCGTAGCATATTTTGAACTATCCTAGTAAATGTAGCATATCTCTTCAAGTACTGTATCTGTAGCATATCTCTTCAACTACCCCCTTTACTGTAGCATATCTCTTTAACTACCCTGATTACCGTAGCATAGCTCTTCAACTATCCTTTGTAACTGTAGCATAATTCTTCAACTACCTTGGTAACCATAGTATATCTCTTCAACTACCTTGGTAACCGTAGCATAGCTATTCAACTACTGTATATGTATCATATCTCTTCAACTATCCTGGAAACAGTAGCATATCTCTTCAACTACCCTGGTAACTGTAGCATATTTCTTAAACTGTCATGGTAACTGTAGCATATCTCTTCAACTTCCCTTTTAACTGTAGCACATCTCTTCAAATACCCTGGTATCCGTAGCATAGTTCTTCAACTACCCTTGTAATTGTAGCATATTTCTTTAACTACCCTGGTAACCGTAGCATATCTATTCAACTACCCTGATTACTGTAGCATATCTCTTCAACTACCCTTGTAAAGGTAGCATATCTCTTCAACTAGGATTGAAACAGTAGCATATTTCTTCAACTAACCTGGTAACTGTAGCATATCTCTTAAATTATCATGGTAACTGTAGCATATCTCTAAAACCGTCATGGTAACCGTAGGATAGCTCTTCAACTACCCTTGTAACTGTAGCATATTTCTTCAACTACCTTGATAAATGTACCATATCTCTTCAACTACCGTGCTAACTGTAACATATCTCTTCAACTACCCTGGTAACTGTAGCATATTTCTTCAACTACCTTGATAAATGTACCATATCTCTTCAACTACCCTGGTAACTGTAACATATCTCTTCAACTACCGTGGTAACTGTAACATATCTCTTCAACTACCGTGCTAACTGTAACATATCTCTTCAACTACCCTGGTAACTGTAGCATATTTCTTCAACTACCTTGATAAATGTACCATATCTCTTCAACTACCCTGGTAACTGTAACATATCTCTTCAACTACCGTGGTAACTGTAACATATCTCTTCAACTACCCTTGCAACTGTAGTATATTTCTTCAACTACCTTGATAAATGTACCATATCTCTTCAACTACCCTAGTAACTGTAACATATCTCTTCAACTACCCTGGTAACTGTAGCATATCTCTTCAGCTACCCTGGTTACCGTAGCATATCTCTTCAAATACCCTTATAACTGTAGCATATCTCTTCAGCTATCCTGGTAACTGTAATACATCTCTTCAACTACCCTTGACACTGTTGCATATCTCTTCAACTACCCTGGTAACCGTAGCATATCTCTTCAACTGCCCTGGTAAATGTAGCATATTTTTTTAACTACTGTAACTGTGGCATATCTCTTCAACAACCCACTCAACTTTAGCATATGTCTTCAACTACCCAGCAGCTTTAGCATATCTCTTCAACTACCCCGTAAACCGTAGCATATCCCTTCAACGGTCCTGGTAACTGTAGCATATTGCTACAACTGTCCTGGTAACTGCAGCATATCTTTTTAACTGTCCTGGTAACTATGATATTTCTGTTCAGCTATCTTGGTACAATGTAACTGCTGCATATCTCTTGAACTGTCCTGGTAACTGTAGCATATATCTTTAACTAGCGTGATGACTACAGCATATCTCTTCCTTCAACTACACTGGTAACTGTAGCATATCTCTTCAACTTCCCTGGTAACTGAAGCATATCTCTTCAACTGTCTTAATAACTGTGGTATATCTCTTCATCTTCCCTGGTAACAGCAACGTATCTCTTCAATTGTCCTGATACCTATTACTGTCACTTTACAGCAACATCAGCATTACTTGAAACTGGTACTTTACAACCACTACAGCGTTGTTTCTGAAACTTAAAGCAACATTAGCATTACCTAGCAATGATACCTTACAGCTACAAAATGGTTACCTATCACAGTTACTTAACAGCAACATCAGCGTTGCATTTCACTGTTACATTTCAACCACATCAGCGTTACATGTCCCTATCTCTATCACTTTACAGCAGCTGTGGCGATACCTATCACTGTCACATTATCAGCCTTACCTATCTCTATCACTTTACAGCCAAATCACCGTTACCTATCACAGTCACTTCATAGCAATATCAGTGTTATCTATCGTAGTCACTTTACAACAACACAACTGTCACTTTACAATAGCTTTAGCGATACCTATCACTGTCACATCATCAGCTTTATCTATCACTGTCACTTTACAGCAACATCAGCGTTATCTATCACAATCGCTTTACAGCAACATCAGCGTTACATATCAATGTCGCTTTACAGCAACATCAGTTTAATCTATCTTTGTCATTTTACAGCAAAATCAGTGTTATCTATCGTCTTCACTTACCAGCAACATTGGCGTTATCTATCTTTGTCACTTTACATACACAACAGCGTTATCTATCTTTGTCATTTTACAGTAATATCAGTGTTACATATCTTCGTCAGTTTACATAAACATCAACGTTACCTATCACAGTCACTTTACTGCAACATCAGTGTTATCAATCAATACCACTTTACAGTTTACAGCATTATCAGCGGTATCATTCTTTGTCATTTTACAGCAACACCAGAGCTACCTATCAAAGTCACTTTACAGTAACATCAGCGTTATATATCTTTGTCACTTTACAGCAATATCAGCATTACCTATCTTTGCCACTTTACAGTTTACAGCAATATCAGTGTTATCTGTCTTTGTCACATTACAGCAACATTAGCGTTATCTATCTTTGTCTATTTACAGAAACATCAGCGTTATCTATCTTTATCACTTCACAGCAACATCAGCGTTATCTATCTTTATCACTTCAGAGCAACATCAGTGTTATCTGTCTTTGTCACTTTAGAGCAACATCAGCGATATCTATCACAGTCACTTTACAGTAGCATCAGCGTTATCTATCTTTGTCACTTTACAGCAACATCAGCGTTACGTAATTTGTCACTTTACAGCAACATCAGCGTTATCTATCTTTATCACTTCATAGCAACATCAGCGTTATCTGTCTTTGTCACTTTAGAGCAACATCAGCGATATCTATCACAGTCACTTTACAGTAGCATCAGCGTTGCATATCACTGTCACTTACCAGCATATCAGCGTTGCAAATCACTGTCACTTAAGAGCATCATCAGCGTTGCATATCATTGTCACTTAAGAGCAGCATCAGCGTTGCATATCACTGTCACTTAACAGCATCATCATAGTTGCAAATCACTTTCACTTAAGAGCATCATCAGCGTTGCATATCACTGTCACTTTAAAGCAACATCAGCGTTGCATATCACTGTCACTTAACACCAACATCAGCGTTGCTTATTACTGTCACTTAACAGTATCATCAGCGTTGCAAATCACTGTCACTTAACAGCATCATCAGCGTTGCATATCACTGTCACTTAAGAGCAACATCAGCGTTGCATATCACTGTCGCTTAACAGCACCATCAGCGTTGCATATCACTGTCGCTTAACAGCAACATCAGCGTTGCATATCACTGTCGCTTAACAGCATCATCAGCGTTGCATATCACTGTCACTGAAGAGCAACATCAGCGTTGCATATCACTGTCACTTAACAGCATCATCAGCGTTGCATATCACTGTCACTTAACAGCATCATCAGCGTTGCATATCACTGTCACTTAAGAGCAACATCAGCGTTGCATATCACTGTCACTTAAGAGCAACATCAGCGTTGCATATCACTGTCACTTAACAGCATCATCAGCGTTGTAAATCACTGTCACTTAACAGCAACACCCGCGTTGCATATCACTGTCACTTAAAAGCATATCAGCGTTGCAAATCACTGTCACTTAACAGCATCATCAGCGTTGCATATCACTGTCACTTAAGAGCAACATCAGCGTTGCATATCACTGTCACTTAACAGCATCATCAGCGTTGCAAATCACTGTCACTTAACAGCATCATCAGCGTTGCATATCACTGTCACTTAACAGCAACATCAGCGTTGCATATCACTGTCACTTAACAGCAACATCAGCGTTGCATATCACTGTCACTTAACAGCATCATCAGCGTTGCAAATCACTGTCACTTAACAGCATCATCAGCGTTGCATATCACTGTCATTTAAGAGCAACATCAGCGTTGCATATCACTGATACTTAACAGCAACATCAGCGTTGCATTTCACTGTCACTTAACAGCATCATCAGCGTTGCATATCACTGTCACTTAACAGCATAATCAGCGTTGCATATCACTGTCACTTAAGAGCAACATCAGCGTTGCATATCACTGTCGCTTAACAGCATCATCAGCTTTGCATATCACTGTCGCTTAACAGCAACATCAGCGTTGCATATCACTGTCGCTTAACAGCATCATCAGCGTTGCATATCACTGTCACTTAAGAGCAACATCAGCGTTGCATATCACTGTCACTTAACAGCATCATCAGCGTTGCATATCACTGTCACTTAACAGCAGCATCAGCGTTGCATATCACTGTCACTTAAGAGCAACATCAGCGTTGCATATCACTGTCACTTAAGAGCAACATCAGCGTTGCATATCACTGTCACTTAACAGCATCATCAGCGTTGCATATCACTGTCACTTAACAGCAGCATCAGCGTTGCATATCACTGTCACTTAAGAGCAACATCAGCGTTGCATATCACTGTCACTTAACAGCATCATCAGCGTTGCATATCACTGTCACTTAAGAGCAACATCAGCGTTGCATATCACTGTCACTTAACAGCAACACAAGCGTTGCAAATCACTGTCACTTAACAGCAACACCAGCGTTGCATATCACTGTCACTTAACAGCAACATCAGCGTTGCAAATCACTGTCACTTAACAGCAACATCAGCGTTGCATATCACTGTCACTTAACAGCATCATCAGCGTTGCAAATCACTGTCACTTAACAGCATCATCACCGTTGCATATCACTGTCACTTAACAGCAACATCAGCGTTGCATATCACTGTCACTTAACACCAACATCAGCATTGCATATCACTGTCACTTAACAGCAACATCAGCGTTGCAAATCACTGTCACTTAACAGCATCATCAGCGTTGCATATCACTGTCATTTAAGAGCAACATCAGCGTTGCATATCACTGATACTTAACAGCAACATCAGCGTTGCATATCACTGTCACTTAACAGCATCATCAGCGTTGCATATCAGTCACTTAACAGCATCATCAGCGTTGCATATCACTGTCACTTAAGAGCAACATCAGCGTTGCATATCACTGTCGCTTAACAGCATCATCAGCTTTGCATATCACTGTCACTTAACAGCAACATCAGCGTTGCAAATCACTGTCACTTAAGAGCATCATCAGCGTTGCATATCACTGTCACTTAAGAGCAACATCAGCGTTGCATATCACTGTCACTTAACAGCATCATCAGCGTTGCATATCACTGTCACTTAACAGCAGCATCAGCGTTGCATATCACTGTCACTTAAGAGCAACATCAGCGTTGCATATCACTGTCACTTAAGAGCAACATCAGCGTTGCATATCACTGTCACTTAACAGCATCATCAGCGTTGCATATCACTGTCACTTAAGAGCAACATCAGCGTTGCATATCACTGTCACTTAACAGCAACATCAGTATTGCATATCACTGTCACTTAACATTATTATCAGCGTTGCATATCACTGTCGCTTAACAGCACATCAGCGTTGCATATCACTGTCATCTTAAGAGCAACATCAGCGTTACATATCACTGTCACTTAACAGCAACATCAGCGTTGTAAATCACTGTCACTTAAGAGCAACATCAGCGTTGCATATCACTGTCGCTTAAGAGCAACATCAGCGTTGCATATCACTGTCACTTAACAGCAACACCAGCGTTGCATATCACTGTCGCTTAAGAGCAACATTCAGCGTTGCATATCACTGTCACTTAAGAGCAACATCAGCGTTACATATCACTGTCACTTTACAGCCATATCAATTTTACATATTACCTGCTAAATTGTCTGTGACATTGATAATATACAGAGTTCCCTCTACTTTCTCCAGTAAACAACACATTATTTAGATTATCTTGATTCTTGCAAATATTTTGCGGTAACACATTTCTTGAAATACCGCATTAAACTGCTCCTCACATGACTTTGCAGTCAACTATGATTACTGCTCTTTTGTAATCTTTAATTCTGAAAAAAACTACAGACCGTATGTTTAGGCTGGGGTCCATCTGACAGATAATATTTAAGTCTGGACATTAACCACATATGTTTAGACACTTCATTTTTTGTAGTGTTATTTATATAACAAATCTATAACAAAATTAAAATTAACAACCTCGCCTTGTAAGTTATTTATAATAATGTTATTTCAAACTTAACGTAATTATATAAATACAGCAGTATAAGACTGTTTCACGTGCATAGTTTGTATTTACTTACCTGCCCGATTATTATATCATCACCATCGTCTTAATTAATCAATTAATTAATTTATTTATTAATTGTTGTTACCGTTACAATTGTTATTGCAACTGTTATAGGTTGTTGTTGCCGCTGCTGTTGTTATTACTGCCACTGATGATGTTGATGTCGCTTTCTATATCGCTATCGCTATCGTCATCGATTTATTATTAATAATGGTGATTTATATCATTATCTTTTTCATCATTGTTTCTATAACTTTCTTTGGTTCTAGCTTCATCTTCGTCATGCCATATACAATTTTACTTATAACAGCGTAACTTTCTTCATGTTATGTACAGTTTTACTTATTACGGCGTAATCTTCGTCATGTCATGTGCAGTGATACTAATTATAGAGAAATATTCATCATGCCAAGTAGAGTTTTACTTTTACTTAATTACATATTTACTTATTACAATGCTATATTCGCCATGTCTTGTACATTTTTACTTATTACAGCGTAATCTTTGTCATGGTATGTACAGTTTTACTAATTACAGTGTAATCCTTGACATGTTATGTACATTTTTACTTATTACAGCGAATTCTGGACCATGTCATGTACAACTTTAGTTATTAACTCATAACCTTTGCCATGGCATGTACATGTTTACTTATTACATCGTAATCTTTGCTTTGTCATGTACAGTTTTATGTATTACAGCGTAATCTTCACAATGTCATGTACATTTTTACTTATTACAGCGTAATCTTTGTCACGTCATGTACATTTTACTTATTACTATATAAGAACTCGTCTATTTTGATCACTTTAATTTGTAGGTCACAAATCTGAAAGTACAGTAATCACACGTTGTATTAATGTATCTATATTATTCTCTATCTTCCCCAAGTCTTTGGTATGTCTTTACTCAGGTAACTTTATAAACTGAAGTAACTATATAACAAGGACTGCTTAATAATGTGCATTATGAAGTCATTAAGAATTTACTTTTCTGGTCGAACACTGATTAAGAATGTGTGTAATTAAAAAGATTTAAACCGTCCTATCAAACACTGATTAAGAATGTATATAATTAACGCGGTTTAAACTATCCCATCAAACACTGGAGATCGAGTCGCTAGATAGTATTTATAGCAAGGATTATTCTGTAGACATATCATAGTCTCCGTAGCTTTGCCAATCGGGTCGTTTGCGGGTGTGTGTGGATCCCCTGGTGACAGTGGCTGATGGGCATTGCTGTGGTATCCGAGACGCAGATGTTTGACTTTGCTTTTAGCTGGAGACGTAGGTGGATACGGAATCGGAGATACTGAAAGTCTTCGCAGCGGTGTACCACATGTGGCTGGCTTAAAGCGGGCAGGTGTGCTTGTGGTCTCGTCCAACGTTGGTGGTCTCAGCGTGACGGCAGGTGGAGTATGAGCCATGGTGGTTCGTAAATTGGCCTTAACCGGTGACATAGGACTCTCCGGTGGTACATGAATTGTTGGCGATGGAGCATGGCTGGGTGGGAATGGACTTTGTGGGACTTTCAGGTGCGTGGTATGGCCTGAAAGTACCATTCTTCATGTCATCCTCGATACTGATTCGTCGTCTCTAGGGATAGACTGGAATGTATTTGTGTAAGAATTTTCTGTTGCATAATCTCACTCTACCAGAGCCATCAATTCTCAACACATACTGGTCATGTTGGCGTACATCAATTAACATGCCAGTTTTATCCCAATTCGAGGGTTGGGTCCAGTCTGGTTTTGGATGCGGACATGGTCGCCAACGATGAGAGACGGTAGTTGTTTGGTATGCAGTAGCCCTCATGTATCTGTTTCTAAGTGCCTCTTCTCTGGCGGCCAAGGTGTCCTGCCAGGTGTTATGTGGTTTATATCGACCAGGGAGGACGGGAATGAAATCTTTGATAGATCTGCCAAAGACACATATAGCTGGATATAGTGTAGTGTCCTTGTCTGGGCAATAGAGGTACTGTAAAGAGTAAAGAGTTAGTGTCAAGTTCGCCAAGTGGTCCAGTGTTCTCGGTTATCAGTCTCTTGATAGTCTTAACTCCGACCTCAGCATGGCAGTTGCTGTAGGGGAATGCGACGGACGATGGGCGATGGTGAACTCCCAAGGTTTTCAAGAATTCACGTGTTTTGGTGGCGGTGAACTCGGGGCCCTCATCCGATGAAAGCTCGTCGGGAATGCCATATGTTAGAAATGATCTACGAAGACAGTTAATTAGACCAGTGGCGCCACCTGAGGTGTAATCAACGATGGGCCAGTTGGAGCATCTGTCGACAATCACCAGATAGATGATTCTTTTGTAATGAAAAAAGTCTGCACACACACACTGGAAAGGATATACTGATGCTTTTGCAGGGCTCGGTTGTGCACTTGGCTGAGATGGCGACATTCTGTTGCATTGACTGTAGCTGTTCCTGAGAGTAGTGATATCGGGGGTGATTCCAGGCCAGAATGCAGATGCCTCGGTTCTTGCGATCATTGATGACACGCCTTGGTGCGCAGCATGTAGCGCTGTCAGACAGTCTTGTCGGAGTGCGAGCGGAATCACAACTGAGTCTTTGTAGACTACTACACCATCCACTGTGTACAGGTGGAATGGATGGCACTCACGAAGCGAATCAGGCAGCTCGTGGCGGAATTCCGGCATTCCATCTTCAACTATGTTGACTAAAGTGGACATATTCTCATCACTGGTAGTTTGTCCCAGGTGATGGATTGTAATGTGTGCAGGGATGAAGTTGCAGTAAAGTGTACAGTGTCTTCGTTATCGTCCTGGTATGTCTTTGTGCATCGAATGCCAGCAAAGAAAGCATGTCGTAGGTCTGAGGGCAATGGTAATATAGACTCGGATGCCTCATTAAGTGGCATATGTGTAATAGTTGAAATGTTATCTCGTAGATGCATCTTGAAGGGTAACTGTCGCCTGGGGGGAGGGGGGGGGGGGACAGTGTCGGCAGCCCGGTGTTCCACTCCGGGTACGTGGATCATGCGGAATCTGTACCGGAGGGTTTTTTCTTTCAAGTTTCGAAGTCGTGTGTTCGATATATCATCGAGTGACCGGTCTTCGAATAACTTAAGGAATGGTTTATGGTCCACGGCTATAATGAGCTCCTCGCATCCTAGAACAAAGAAACGAGCCTTGTCCAGGGCATCGGCAACGGCTAGAACTCCCCCCTCCACAGGAGCATAACGAGATTCAGCACTCTGTGTGAAGCGGCTACCAACAATTGCGATCATTGATGACACGCCTTGGTGCGCAGCATGTAGCGCTGTCAGACAGTCTTGTCGGAGTGCGAGCGGAATCACAACTGAGTCTTTGTAGACTACTACACCATCCACTGTGTACAGGTGGAATGGATGGCACTCACGAAGCGAATCAGGCAGCTCGTGGCGGAATTCCGGCATTCCATCTTCAACTATGTTGACTAAAGTGGACATATTCTCATCACTGGTAGTTTGTCCCAGGTGATGGATTGTAATGTGTGCAGGGATGAAGTTGCAGTAAAGTGTACAGTGTCTTCGTTATCGTCCTGGTATGTCTTTGTGCATCGAATGCCAGCAAAGAAAGCATGTCGTAGGTCTGAGGGCAATGGTAATATAGACTCGGATGCCTCATTAAGTGGCATATGTGTAATAGTTGAAATGTTATCTCGTAGATGCATCTTGAAGGGTAACTGTCGCCTGGGGGGAGGGGGGGGGGACAGTGTCGGCAGCCCGGTGTTCCACTCCGGGTACGTGGATCATGCGGAATCTGTACCGGAGGGTTTTTTCTTTCAAGTTTCGAAGTCGTGTGTTCGATATATCATCGAGTGACCGGTCTTCGAATAACTTAAGGAATGGTTTATGGTCCACGGCTATAATGAGCTCCTCGCATCCTAGAACAAAGAAACGAGCCTTGTCCAGGGCATCGGCAACGGCTAGAACTCCCCCCTCAACAGGAGCATAACGAGATTCAGCACTGTGTGTGAAGCGGCTACCAACAATTGTTATACTTTCAACCTGTTGGGCAACAGAACAGCTCAGTCTTACTGCAGCTACAGTGTTTTTGAAAGAGCCAGAATCCTGTCCTGACTTTAGACCAATCTGTGGCAAGGCATGTAGGTTTAGACTTGTCGAAGATCCATACGCCCTCTTTCATCTCCTCAAAATCACTCGATTGGACTCTACCAGTAGCTCGTCGAGGTTTTCATTCCAATGGAAGGGTGTGCCTGACTAAAGGAAGTCACGGAAGGGAAGCATTCGGTCAGTCATGCTGAAGGCATATGAAACCTGGTTAATGAGCCCAAACCAAGATCGGATGTCCGTGATGTTTTTTGGTTGTGGGAAATCAATGATTGCATTGAGAAACTTTCTGCAAGGTCTTACACAGTCTGCAGTGATTTCGAAGCCTGCAGATTCGACTGTTTCCTGTCCAAAGATGAACTTCTCCGGATTGAGGGTTGTGCCGTTCCTATTTACATATGTCCAGCCAGTTGCATGCCTGGAAGAAGCTTTCCTCCAGACTGTTGGACCAGACGAGTGTGTCATCGATGCACTTAGTCTTGTTTGGGACCTCTTCGCAAATCTCATCAAACCGTCTAGAGTAGCCACCACCCGACGCAATGTAGCCCTGTGGTGCAGTGCAGTAACAATATCTTCCCAAGGGGGTGATAAAAAAGGTAAGATGCCTATCTTCTTCTTTGAGAGGGACACTGTGATAGCCGTTCCATGCATCAAAAAAACAAATTTTATTGTCCCCTGTGGCACTGATCTTGCTTGATGGAATGGTGACTGCGTGTGGTGGGTCTCGCGTGTGGCGTGTGCGTTCAGAGGTTGCAAGTCAACGGTGCGCATCGGTTTGCCATTTTTCTTGGCACAAACGACCATGCGATGGCACCATTTCACTGGTTCACCAACCGATACTGGTTCAATCACTCCTATTTTTGACATCTCTATTAAGTCCTGCCTTGATATCGTCTCACCAATTAATAGGTACTGACACAGGAGTGTGTATCGCTACAGGTGTGGCAGATGAGTCCACCATAAGTTGAAGTGGGGGACCTTCCATCATAAGTATTGGCTGATATTCACTCGTGTTGAATGTGTTAGACTGGTAAAGGTTGAGAAGATAGTGTCGGAGTGCCTCACGGTTGTTCTCATTTGCAGGGAATGGCAGCTTTCTGCGAGCGGATGGTGGCATCTGGCGGCGTGGGCATTTGCATTCAGTGGCTAGTTCACTGTCATTGCTATCACTAGCAGGTGGACCATCGTTCAAGGCGTGAATTGTCTGGTTGCCGTTAGTATCACCAATCGATGGAAATATGTCCGTAATCATTTGAAGGCAGGCACAGGCCTCCCTGCTGATGAAGAGCTTGTCTGAGTTGTCGGTAACATAGGTTATCTGACGGGTCTCGGTCATGTTGCCCGGTTTGTCTTTGCCGGCGAATCGAAATATGACTGCACATATAATGGTTATCCCTTTGTTGTTGGCAGCATGCATCTTTAATGTGACGGGGATTAAGTCGCTTTTCTTCATTCCGAGTCGATGGACGACCTTGATGTCGGCTAGACAACTCTGACAACCGGTGTCGGCCATGCAGGGGAGGATGACCGTCTTAGGTGTAGAGGTGAGATGGAAGCCGAGTGATTCATAATCCTCGCGATGGACTCCCACAGTCAGGTTGACAAATGGACTGTGATTTGGAGCGACGCTTCACCCAAGTATCAGACAGCTGGCTAACTGTAAAGGTGATAGTCAAGAGAAATGACCTCACTACCGCGGTGCTGACCAAGGCTGTTGATATCCCAAATGATCACTTATCATGCATAGCAGTATATACGAGCTAGTTTAGTTCAAAGATTTTTATCTCTATAAAATTCCTTGGTTAGCTTAAACAACATTTTATTCACAATAAATATGGTAGTCATGCATTCAATATACCCAGTAAACTTTCAAGTGAAAAAGAAGAAAGCTATAGTATACGTTTCCTACAAATATAGTTTGTTTTGGAGCTCCGCACCTTTTAAATGTAGAACAAAGAATTTTACGGAATTGACTGAAACCAGGGCTGCGTTCAGTTCGGTTAAACGTTTGCTAACGTTAGTTAACATATTTTCCTCGACACTGACTTAATTTCAAATTAGCGCACCGTACGCGGTAATTTTTGGGAACCAGACATTAAACGTGTTTGCTGTTTAACGGAGCTGAACGCAGCCCTGGAATTAATAGCTGACAGCTTGCACGATGGACAAAATATGTGAACATAACAAACATTATTAGATATCTGAAAATCGTGTGACTTTTGCCCTTAATTTCCCGGCAACCATTAAAACAATTCATGACGGCAAGAGATGTAAATAATTTCAACATATTTTGGCGCTTTATTTCAATAAAAATGCAATAATACGATTATTTGGATTTTATCGAGTTAATTAAGGCCGCACATAACAGAACACTTTGAATTATTGATATTGTTTATTGTTAAGAAGGCAAGCTGCTGATTTCCCCAGAGTGACATATAATGCAATTTTAAAAACTGTGAGCTGTTTACACATGGTCTCAAAATGAACATCAACCAGGGTAGAACTTCACGTAGTTAGTAAATCACAGTATACGCATATATAAATACATGCACGTGTATTATAAATATCTACAATGTAATCATAACACGGTCATATATGTTCACAGGTCTCCTGTTCGATTTTCGTCTGCAGGTACTCGGTCTATTTACCGTTTAGGTTCCCGGTCTGATTGTCGTCTGCTGTTCTCAGGTCTGTGTGTCGTCTACTGTTATCCGGTACAATGTACGTTTGACGTCTGAAGCTGGACCACCATTAATTTCACATAGATCGTAATATTAGCACAATAGACTGTCACACTAACAGTTGTACTCCTAAACTCATTGAAAATGTCCAGAATTCATATTCAATTCAAGCAGAACATAAAAAACAGTTAAAAACATGGGCATTAACTGCTTCCAATTTCACAATTTTGCTCAAAGCGAAAGTAGGTGTCCCTATTTCACATACAGAGGTCAAATCAGCCAAATCATGCAAAATTCTTACCGTCTAAGAAATAGTCCCATCTGTGTTTTATAGCTACCAGTCCACTCAATTTTGCACCATTCTCTGGGAAAATATAATCCCTTAACAAATTCACATTGCAATAGTACCTGTCAAGTGCATTTTCACACTCACACCATCTTGAACGACCACTGTCAATTTTCTATGGAACTACCATTTTGACCCCCTGGTTCCTGGTCTATATATGAACTGTTCCATTAATTCTGACATATGGCTGTGCTCTCCTACCTTAGGGCTAGTGGTTAGAGTAGATTCCATGGCTGTATCTCAAAAACTGTCGTCCACATTCATGTGCCAGTTGAACCTATGATATTGCGTCAAATTCAGGGGAAAATCCAAAGATCTGGCAATCCGCACAAACTGAAAACAGTAATACAACTATTTTCGGCTAGATAACATACCACTACCTGCATATATTTATCCGTATACATTTATTCTGTCTGAAAATTATAAAATTCAGGAATGCCAAATGGAAATATAAAAAAAATTTTTTAGTCGACTGTATAGAAATTGGCGCCATTTTTCAGAGATTTCTAAAGAAAACAAATTCCCAGAAGAAAATCTGGATTTGAAAATTGTCAAATTAAAATGCACATTAATAACCCATATATTACTAATGTAACCATGGTAAAACATCTTGAAAAAAAGATAAGATTTTTTTTACAGCCTTTCAACCTTTGCTGGTATTTTGACAAATTGACCAAAATAGCCAACATTCTGGAACAATTCAGAAATTCTAAAAATTTAATAACTTTTTTATTCATGATTCAAATTTGATCAAACTTGCTAGGTACTAAGTCAATAGTATTAATAATCTGAAAGTGAAACTAGTTTCATTGTCATACAAGTGAGAGAAAATTTATTAAAAAAAATTAGATGTCGGTTACCGACCAAAACATTGAAATTCTGACTAAATCTCAACATATTTTTTACATAATTATTTTTTTTTCATTTTAAATCAAATGTATATTTTACTATTAATTTATTGTTCTAATGTTATTAAATTATTTTGAATAAAATAAGTTCAACAGAAAGAAGCATGCTTTCATCCCAGGCAAGTTGCATATTAAACATCAAAGAAGGCATCCTGCTGTGCTAAATAACAGGTCTGAAAACTGAAGCCAAAACAGGTAACCAGATTGTCAAAACAGGTAACCAGATGCTCATGTCCACTCCTCCCATGTTTATATTCTGCTATATAAGGCACTGTAGAAGATGGGATATTACTATTCCACCATGAAAGGTGAAAGAAAGAGGAAACATGCTATGACAGAAAAACTGCACACTTTATAATAAGGGCCTCGTCTGATTATCATCAGCATCATCATCCGGCAGTAGCGATAGCAGTGGCAGCAACAGCATGGCAGCTGAAAGGTCGATAAAACAGTCTCAGACTTCTTCACTTTCACTCTGATGTCAGACGTCCACATCTACCAGTCAAAAAGCTGATGTGCTAGTATTGCATCACAGGCCTGAAACAGTCAACAAAACACAGGACATCAATCGAGAGGCAGAACATGATGGCAATCGAATCATAGACAATGACAAAATGATGGAGGCATTCAACGACTGTACTCAGAGTCAAGCTGGCCACAACTCATCCCAGGCAATCGGTGTCTTTGTCGAGTCTATGACGAATAAATCATTTCATACTAGATCATGAAATCAAAAACAAACTGTGCTATGTTGGTGCGCATTTACGATCAAAGGGCTATGATGTGAATTGCCCAGGACACGCAGACTGCACAGCGACCTTGCCAAATGTAGCTCCACATTCAGAGTATGAGATGGCAAAATTAATAGCTACCAGACTTGAGCAAAATGGAGTGAAAGTAAGCATACTAACAACAGACCAGGATGCCCATGCTCAAAAATGTTTTCAAGAAATTTATGAAACCATTTTTCTGATTACTTAAAAAAAGGAGTGACCATAACTACCAGACACCTGAATAAAATGCTGGAACTGTGATAAAAAGAGACAGAAAATAGTAAATTCTAATGATAAAATGTATATAGAATAGAACAGAACAGAATTGAATATTATATGTTTATATATCTATATGTGAGTGAGTGAGTGAGTGAGTGAGTGAGTGAGTGACCCTTGTTTTATATTGTTTTGATAATTATGTTGTGCAATGCATACAAGAAAACATGAACAACTTAACCTACCTGTGTTCTTCTCATGAAACCTTCCAGAAACAATAGCTAAATAGACTTCACGTGAATAAAACTAAATCACACTGACCATGTTCCACTATGTGGACACTAACCTACACCACACAGCTATATATGCTATACCATGCTAATTGATATGTAAAAATAATTACAACAAACCGTTAAAACTTGAACTCCACAAGACACGCCTTGAACTGCCTGTGTCCGCGGCACGTTCCAGCAGACACACACGAATCCATTTTGACACCCTGGTTCCTGGTCTAAGTCCGTCTACTCTCCAGTTGGATTGTCATTTACAGGTCCCCGGTTTGTATATCCTCTACAGGTTCCCGGTCTGATTGTCGCCTACAGTTCCCCGGTATGTTTGTCGTTTATTCTAGGTGTAATCCCACCATTGATTTTTGTTCTTTATTCTATAATAAATAATAAAAGTTTGAAGGCTTGTCATTCATAGAGAATCCCAAATAAAAGAAGTGAAACCTACATTTTACTGTTTGTCAACCTCTGCACTATCAAAATATAATGAGAAATGTAAGGGTCATGTGTCATATAAGAGAATTTTTTTCTGCTCAATGTGTACACTAGTGACAAAGAGAAAGTAGACTTCCGAAATCATGTATTCATACCCCAATTTCCAAGCATCAATTTTATTTTCTAAATTCACAATTCAAACATGACAATGCTATCAAAATGTTCAAAATACATCAATAATGCCATTCAAAGAAAAAAATGAGCATTAAAATAAGGAAAATGCATTTTTAAAGAAGAAGAATGAGGATTATTTATAACCGCCATCATGTGACTACCCCACGGAAGCTCTTCCTTTTTGCAATGGTGGTACTATGCCTCTACAGTGTGATTGTCATCTACAGGTTCCCAGTTTATTTATCGGCTACAGGTTCCCGGTCTCATTGTCGTATACTGTTCTCTGGTCTGTTTGTCGTCTACTCTCAAATTTAATCGTCGTCTATAGGTCCCCGTTTTGTATATCGTCTACATGTTCCCGGTCTCATTGTCGTCTACCGTTCTCCGGTCTGTTTGTCATCTACTCTCCAGTTTGATTGTCATTTACAGCTCCCCGGCTTGTATATCCTCTACATGTTCCCGGTCTGATTGTCGTCTATAGTTCTCCGGTATCTTTGTCGTCAACTCTACAGTGTGATTGTCATCTATAGGTTTATTAATCGGCTACAGGTTTCCGGTCTCATTGTCGTTTACTGTTTTCCGGTCTGTTTGTCATCTACTCTCCAGTTTGATCGTCGTCTACAGGTCCCCGGTTTGTTTATCGTCTACAGGTTCCCGATCTCATTGTCGTCTACTATTCTCCGGTCTGTTTGTCGTTTACTTTCCAGTTTGATTGCCATCTACAGGTCCCCGGTTTGTATATCCACTACATGTTCCTGATCTCATTGTCGTCTACTGTTTTCCGGTCTGTTTGTCGTCTACTCTCCAGTTTGATTGCCATCTACAGGTCCCCGGTTTGTATATCCCCTACAGGTTCCCGATCTCATTGTCGTCTACTGTTCTCCGGTCTGTTTGTCGTTTACTCTCCAGTTTGATTGCCAAGTTTGTATATCCCCTACATGTTCCCGATCTCATTGTCATCTGCTGTTCTCCGCTCTGTTTGTTGTTTACTCTCCAGTTTGATTGCCATCTACATGTCCCAAGTTTGTATATCCCCTACATGTTCCCGATCTCATTGTCTTCTACTGTTCTCCGGTCTGTTTGTCGTTTACTCTCCAGTTTGATTGTCATCTACAGGTCCCAAGTTTGTTTACCCACTATCAGGTTTCTGGTCTAATTGTCACCTACAGGTCCCTGGTGTGATGTAGCTTGTATGTCCCTGTCCTGACTGACGTATACACTGTCCCTGGTGTGATGTCGTTTATTGGTTTCACGGCATGTCTGTCATAAACAGGTTTCCGTGGCGATGTTGTTTATAGGTCATGTCCTGACAATCGTATATAGGCCCCTGGTGTGATGTAGTTTATTGGTTCCCGGTCTATCTGTCATAATTATACAGGCCCCCGATGTGATGTCGTTTGTAGGTCCCCGCCCAGATTGTCGTAAACAGGTCTCCAGTGTGATGTCGTTTATTGGTCCCCTGCCTGATTATCGTATACAGGTTCGCGTTGTGATGTCGTTTGTAGGTACCCGTTCTGACTGTCGTATGTATACAGGTCCTCGTTGTGATGTCATTTGTAGGTCCCCGGCTTGATTGTCGTATGAATACAGGTTCCTGTTGTGATGTCGTTTGTAGGTACCCGGCTTGACTCTCGTATGTATACAGGTTCCAGTTGTGATGTCGTTTGTAGGTCCACTGCGTGATTGTTGTCAACAGGTCGTCTGTGTGTTGTCTCCTGTGTTGATCCCCTGCCTGATTCCCGTTGTGATGTATTTGTAGGTCCCGTTCGGACTGCCGTATACAGGACCCCGGTGCGATGGCGTTTATAGGTCACGTCTTGACTGCCTGACTATCGTACATTTGTATACAGGTTCCCGTTGTGATGTTGTTTGTAGGTCACGTTCTGATTGTCGTATACAGGTCCCCGGTGTTATGTCGTTTGTAGGTCACGTCCTGATTGTCGTATACAGGTCCCCGGTGTGATGTTGTTTGTAGGTCCCGTCCTGACTGTCGTATACAGGTCCCCGGTGTTATGTCGTTTGTAGGTCCCGTCTTGACTGCCGTATACAGGTCTCCGGCGTTATGTCGTTTGTAGGTCACGTCCTGATTGTCGTATACAGGTCTCCGGTGTGATGTTGTTTGTAGGTCAAGTCCTGACTGTCATATATAGGTCCCCGGGGTTATGTCGTTTGTTGGTCCCGTCCTGACTGTCGTATACAGGTCCCCGGTGTTATGTCGTTTGTAGGTCCCGTCTTGACTGCCGTATACAGGTCCCCGGTGTTATGTCGTTTGTAGGTCACGTCCTGATGGTCGTATGCAGGTCCCCGGTGTTATGTCGTTTGTAGGTCCCGACCTGACTGTCATATACAGGTCCCGTGTGTGATGTTGTTTGTAGGTCACCGGTCTGATTGTCGTATACAGGTCCCCGGTATGATGTTGTTTGTAGGTCACCGGCCTGACTGTCATATACAGGTCCCGTGTGTGATGTTGTTTGTAGGTCACCTGTCTGATTGTCGTATACGGGTCCCCGGTATGATGTTGTTTGTAGGCCACCGGCCTGATTGTCCTATACAGGTCCCCGGTGTGATGCTGTTTGTAGGTCACCGGCCTGATTGTCCTATATAGGTCTCCGATGTGATGTTGTGTGTAGGTCACCGATCTGAGTGTCATATACAGGTCCCCGGTGTGATGTTGTTTTAGGTCACCGGCCTGATTGTCCTATACAGGTCTTCGATGTGATGTTGTGTGTAGGTCACCGATCTGAGTGTCATATACAGGTCCCCGGTGTAATGTTGGTTGTAGGTCACCGGCCTGAATGTCCTATACAGGTCTCCGATATGATGTTGTTTGTAGATCACCGATCTGAGTGTCATATACAGGTCTCCGTTGTAATGTTTGGAGGTCACCGTCTTGACTGTCATATACAGGTCCCGTGTGTGATGTTGTTTGTAGGTCACCTGTCTGATTGTCGTATACGGGTCCCCGGTATGATGTTGTTTGTAGGCCACCGGCCTGATTGTCCTATACAGGTCTCCGATGTGATGTGTGTAGGTCACCGATCTGAGTGTCATATACAGGTCCCCGGTGTGATGTTGTTTGTAGGTCACCGGCCTGATTGTCCTATACAGGTCTCCGATGTGATGTTGTGTGTAGGTCATCGATCTGAGTGTCATATACAGGTCCCCGGTGTGATGTTGGTTGTAGGTCACCGGCCTGAATGTCCTATACAGGTCTCCGATATGATGTTGTTTGTAGGTCACCGATCTGAGTGTCATATACAGGTCCCCGGTGTGATGTCGTTTGTAGGTCCCCGGCTTGACTCTCGTATGTATACAGGTTCCAGTTGTGATGTCGTTTGTAGGTCCACTGCGTGATTGTTGTCAACAGGTCGTCTGTGTGTTGTCTCCTGTGTTGATCCCCTGCCTGATTCCCGTTGTGATGTATTTGTAGGTCCCGTTCGGACTGCCGTATACAGGACTCCGGTGCGATGGCGTTTATAGGTCACGTCTTGACTGCCTGACTATCGTACATTTGTATACAGGTTCCCGTTGTGATGTTGTTTGTAGGTCACGTCCTGATTGTCGTATACAGGTTCCCGGTGTTATGTCGTTTGTAGGTCACGTCCTGATTGTCGTATACAGGTCCCCGGTGTGATGTTGTTTGTAGGTCCCGTCCTGACTGTCGTATACAGGTCCCCGGTGTTATGTCGTTTGTAGGTCCCGTCTTGACTGCCGTATACAGGTCTCCGGTGTTATGTCGTTTGTAGGTCACGTCCTGATTGTCGTATACAGGTCTCCGGTGTGATGTTGTTTGTAGGTCAAGTCCTGACTGTCATATATAGGTCCCCGGGGTTATGTCGTTTGTTGGTCCCGTCCTTACTGTCGTATACAGGTCCCCGGTGTTATGTCGTTTGTAGGTCCCGTCTTGACTGCCGTATACAGGTCCCCGGTGTTATGTCGTTTGTAGGTCACGTCCTGATGGTCGTATGCAGGTCCCCGGTGTTATGTCGTTTGTAGGTCCCGACCTGACTGTCATATACAGGTCCCGTGTGTGATGTTGTTTGTAGGTCACCGGTCAGATTGTCGTATACAGGTCCCCGGTATGATGTTGTTTGTAGGTCACCGGCCTGACTGTCCTATACAGGTCCCCGGTGTGATGTTGTTTGTAGGTCACCGGCCTGATTGTCCTTTACAGGTCTCCGATGTGATGTTGTTTGTAGGTCACCGATCTGAGTGTCATATACAGGTCCCCGGTGTGATGCTGTTTGTAGGTCACCGGCCTGATTGTCCTATATAGGTCTCCGATGTGATGTTGTGTGTAGGTCACCGATCTGAGTGTCATATACAGGTCCCCGGTGTGATGTTGTTTTAGGTCACCGGCCTGATTGTCCTATACAGGTCTTCGATGTGATGTTGTGTGTAGGTCACCGATCTGAGTGTCATATACAGGTCCCCGGTGTGATGTTGGTTGTAGGTCACCGGCCTGAATGTCCTATACAGGTCTCCGATATGATGTTGTTTGTAGATCACCGATCTGAGTGTCATATACAGGTCTCCGTTGTAATGTTTGGAGGTCACCGTCTTGACTGTCATATACAGGTCCCGTGTGTGATGTTGTTTGTAGGTCACCTGTCTGATTGTCGTATACGGGTCCCCGGTATGATGTTGTTTGTAGGCCACCGGCCTGATTGTCCTATACAGGTCTCCGATGTGATGTGTGTAGGTCACCGATCTGAGTGTCATATACAGGTCCCCGGTGTGATGTTGTTTGTAGGTCACCGGCCTGATTGTCCTATACAGGTCTCCGATGTGATGTTGTGTGTAGGTCATCGATCTGAGTGTCATATACAGGTCCCCGGTGTGATGTTGGTTGTAGGTCACCGGCCTGAATGTCCTATACAGGTCTCCGATATGATGTTGTTTGTAGGTCACCGATCTGAGTGTCATATACAGGTCCCCGGTGTGATGTTGTTTGTAGGTCACCGGCCTGATTGTCCTATACAGGTCTCCAATATGATGTTGTTTGTAGATCACAGATCTGAGTGTCATATACAGGTCTCCGGTGTGATGTTTGGAGGTAACCGTCCTGATTGTCATATATAGGTCCCCGGTGTTATGTCGTTTGAAGATCCTGTCCTGACTGTCATATACAGTTCCCTGTTGTGATGTTGTAGGTCCCCGTTCTGACTGTCGTATACAGGTTCCCGGCGCAATGTCGTTTATAGATCCCGTTCTGACTGTCGTGTGTATACAGGTCCCAGGTGTGATGTTGATTATTGCCCCCCTGTCTGATTGTCGTATGCAGGTCCCCGGTGTTATGTTGTTTGTAGGTCCCGTCCTGATTGTCGTATACAGTTCCCCGCTGTTGTGTCGTTTGTAGGTCCCGTCCTGATTGTCGTATACAGTTCCCCGGTGTGATGCCGTTTGTACGTCCCGTCCTGACTGTCGAAGACAGTTCCCCGGTGTAATGTTATTTGTAGGTTCAGTCCTGACGTCGTATACAGGTACCCGGTGTAATGATATTTGTAGGTCACCTACCTGATAGTCGTATACAGGTCCCACGTGCTATGTTGTTTGTAGGTCCCGTCCTGATTGTCTTTTACAGTTCCCCGGTGTTATGTCGTTTGTTGGTCCATTCCTGAATGTCGTATGCAGGTTCACTGTGTGATGTCTTTGCAAGTCCAGTCCTGACTGTCGTATACAGGTCCCTGGTGTTATGTCGTTTATAGGTCCAGTCCTTACTGTCGTATGCAGGTCTCCGATGTGTTTTTGTTTGTAGCTCCCGGCCTGATTGTCGTATACATTTCCCCGGTGTTATGTCGTTTGTTGGTCCATTCCTGACTGTGGTATGCAGGTTCACTGTGTGATGTCTTTGCAGGTCGTGTCCTGACTGTCGTATACAGGTGTCCAGTGTTATGTCGTTGTTGGTCCCGTCCAGACTGTCTTATGCAGGTCTCCGATGTGATGTTGTTTGTAGGTCCCCGGCCTCATTGTCGTATAAAGGTCCCCGGTGTTATGTCGTTTGTAGGTCCCTTCCTGTATGTCGTTTACAGGTCCAGGGTGTGATGTCGTTTATTGGTCTCCTGCCTAATTGTCGTATACAGATCCCGGTGCTATGTCGTCTATAGGTCACCTGTCTGATTGGCGTATACAGTTCCACGTTGTGAGGCTGTTTGTAGGTCACTCGTTTGATTGTCAAATAAACTTCATCGGTGTGATGTCGTTGGTTGATCCCGTCCTGACTGTCGTATACAGGTCTCAGGTGTGATGGTGTTTGTAGGTCACCGATCTGAATGTCTTATACAGTTCCCCGGTGTTATGCCGTTTGTAGGTCTCGTCCTGACTGTCGTTTACATGTCCTCGGTTTGATAACGTTTGTTGGTCCTGTCCTGGCTCTCGTATACAGGTACCCGATGTGATAGTGTTTGTATGTCCCGTCCTGACTGTCGTATACAGGTCTCAGGTGTGATGTCGTTTGTTGGTCCGTCCTGATTCTCGTATACTGGTACCCGATGTGATAGTGTTTGTATGTCCCGTCCTGACTGTCGTATACAGGTCTCAGGTGTGATGTCGTTTGTAAGTCCCGTCCTGATTGTCGTATACAGTTTCGCGGTGTAATGTCGTTTGTAGGTCCCGTCCTGATTGTCGTATACAGGTCCCCGGTATTATGTCGTTTGTATATCACGTTCTGACTGTCGTATTTAGTTCCCCGGTGTTATGTCGTTTGTAGGTCCCGTCCTGACTGTCGTATACAGTTCCCCGGTGTGATGTTGTTTGTAAGTCAATGGCCAGATTGTCGTATACAATTCCCGGGTGTAATGTCGTTTGTATGTCCCGTCCAAACTGTCATAAACAGGTCCCCGCAGTGATGTTGTTTGTAGGTCACCGGCCTAATTGTTGTATACAGGTCCCCGGTGTGATGTCATTTATTGTTCCTCTGCCTGACTGTCGTATACAAGTCCCCGGTGTAATGTCGTTTGTATGTCCCGTCCTGACTGTCAGTATACAGGTCCCCGGTATGATGTTGTTTGTAGGTTCCTTCCTGATTGTCGAATACAGTTTCCCGGTGTTATGTTGTTTGTAGGTCCAGTCCTGACTGTCGTATACAGGTACCCGGTGTGATGTTATTTGTAGGTCCAGTCCTGACTGTCGTATACAGGTACCCGGTGTGATGTTGTTAGTTTGCCCCGTCCTGACTGTCGCATACAGGTCCCCGATGTGATGTTGTTAGTAGGTCCCGTCCTGACTGTCGTATACAGGTCCCCGGTATTATGTTGTTTGCAGGTCCCGTCCTGAATGTCCTCGTTGTGTTGTTGTTTGTAGGTCACTGGCTTGATTGTCGTATGTAGGTCCCCGGTGATATGTTGTTTGAAGGTCCAGTCCTGACTGTCGTATACAGGTCCACGGTGTGATGCTGTTTGTAGGTCACCGGTCTGGTTGTCGTATACAGGTCCCCGGTGTTATGTCGTTTGTAGGTCCAGTCCTGACTGTCGTATACAGGTCTCCGGTGTTATGTCGTTTGTAGGTCTAGTCCTTATTGTCGTTTACAGTTCCCCGGTGTGATGTTGTTTGTATGTCACCGGTTTGATTGCCGTATGCAGGTCCCCGATGTTATGTCGTATGTACGTCGCGTCCTGACTCGTATACAGGTTTCCGGTGGTATGGTGTTTGTAGGTCACCGGCCTGATTGTAGTATAAAGATTCTCGGTTGTTTGTCGTTTGTAGGTTCCTTCCTGATTGTCGAATACAGTTTCCCGGTGTTATGTTGTTTGTAGGTCCAGTTCTGACTGTCGTATACAGGTACCCGGTGTGATGTTATTTGTAGGTCCAGTCCTGACTGTCGTATACAGGTACCCGGTGTGATGTTGTTAGTTTGCCCCGTCCTGACTGTCGCATACAGGTCCCCGATGTGATGTTGTTAGTAGGTCCCGTCCTGACTGTCGTATACAGGTCCCCGGTATTATGTTGTTTGCAGGTCCCGTCCTGAATGTCCTCGTTGTGTTGTTGTTTGTAGGTCACTGGCTTGATTGTCGTATGTAGGTCCCCGGTGATATGTTGTTTGAAGGTCCAGTCCTGACTGTCGTATACAGGTCCACGGTGTGATGCTGTTTGTAGGTCACCGGTCTGGTTGTCGTATACAGGTCCCCGGTGTTATGTCGTTTGTAGGTCCAGTCCTGACTGTCGTATACATGTCTCCGGTGTTATGTCGTTTGTAGGTCCAGTCCTTATTGTCGTTTACAGTTCCCCGGTGTGATGTTGTTTGTATGTCACCGGTTTGATTGCCGTATGCAGGTCCCCGATGTTATGTCGTTTGTACGTCGCGTCCTGACTCGTATACAGGTTTCCGGTGATATGGTGTTTGTAGGTCACCGGCCTGATTGTAGTATAAAGATTCTCGGTGGTATGTCGTTTGTAGGTTCCGTCCTGATTGTCGAATACAGTTTCCCGGTGTTATGTTGTTTGTAGGTCCAGTCCTGACTGTCGTATACAGGTACCCGGTGTGATGTTGTTTGTATGTCCCGTCCTGACTGTCGTATACAGGTCCCCGATGTGATGTTGTTAGTAGGTCCCGTCCTGACTGTCGTATACAGGTCCTCGGTGTAATGTTGTTTGTAAGTCCCGTCCTGACTGTCGTATATAGTTTGCCGGTGTGATGTTGTTTGTAGGCCCGTTCTGACTGTCGTATACAGGTCCCCGTTGCAATGTCGTTTATAGGTCCCGTCCTGACTGTCGTGTGTATACAGGTCCCAGGTGTGATTTCGATTGTTGTCCCCCTGCCTGATTTTCGTATGCAGGTCCCAGGTGTTATGTTGTTTGTAGGTCCAGTCCTGACTGTCGTATACAGGTCTCCGGTGTTCTGTCCTTTTTAGGTCCCGTCCTGACTGTCGTATGTATACAGGTTCCAGGTGTGATGTTTATTGTTACGTTGCATGATTGTCGTATGCAGGTCACCGGTGTTATGTCGTTTATAGGTCAAGTCCTTAAATGTCGTATGCAGGTTCCCTTTGTGTTGTTGTTTGTAGCTCCCGGCCTGATTGTCGTATACAATTCCCCGATGTTATGTCGTTTGTTGGTCCATTCATGACTGTCGTATGCAGGTTCACTGTGTGATGTCTTTGAAGATCCAGTCCTGACTGTCGTATACAGGTCTCCAGTGTGATATTGTTTGTAGGTCCCGTCCAGACTGTCGTATAAAGGTCCCCGATGTGTTGTTGTTGGTAGGTCCCTTCCTGTATGGCGTATACAGGTCCAGGGTGTGATGTCGTTTATTGGTCTCCTGCCTAATTGTCGTATACAGATCACGGTGCTATGTCGTCTATAAGTCACCTGCCTGATTGGCGTATACAATTCCCCGGTGTGAGGCTGTTTGTAGGTCACCAGCCTGATTGTCGAATACAGTTCCCCGGTGTTATCTCGTTTGTTGGTCCATTCCTGACTGTCGTATGATGGTTCACTGTGTGATGGTCTTTGCAGATCCAGTCCTGACTGTTGTATACAGGTGTCCGGTGTTATGTCGTTTCTTGGTTCCGTCCTGACTCTCGTATACAGGTACCCGGTGTGATAGTGTTGGTAGGTCACGTCCTGACAGTTGTATACAGATGTCCGGTGATATATCGTTTCTTGGTTCCGTCCTGACTCTCGTATAAAGGTACCCGGTGTGATAGTGTTGGTAGGTCACGTCCTGACTGTTGTATACAGGTCCCCGGTGATATTTCGTTTCTTGGTTCCGTCCTGACTCTCGTATACAGGTACCCGGTGTGATAGTGTTGGTAGATCACGTCCTGACTGTCGTATACAGGTCCCCGCTGTTATGTCGTTTCTTGGTTCCGTCCTGACTCTCGTATACAGGTACCCGGTGTGATAGTGTTGGTAGGTCACGTCCTGACTGTTGTATACAGATGTCCGGTGTTATGTCGTTTCTTGGTTCCGTCCTGACTCTCGTATAAAGGTACCCGGTGTGATAGTGTTGGTAGGTCACGTCCTGACTGTTGTATACAGGTCCCCGGTGATATTTCGTTTCTTGGTTCCGCCCTGACTCTCGTATACAGGTACCCGGTGTGATAGTGTTGGTAGATCACGTCCTGACTGTCGTAAACAGGTCCCCGGTGTTGTGTCGTTTCTTGGTTCCATCCTGACTCTCGTATACATGT
This sequence comes from Panopea generosa, assembly GCA_029582155.1. Classification (NCBI taxonomy): domain Eukaryota; kingdom Metazoa; phylum Mollusca; class Bivalvia; order Adapedonta; family Hiatellidae; genus Panopea; species Panopea generosa. Next base: position 24,591,454 of record CM055912.1, on the reverse strand, counting down.
ACCCGGTGTGAAAGTGTTGGTAGGTCACGTTCTGACTGTCGTATACAGGTCCCAGGTGTGATGTCGTTTGTAGGTCCCGTCCTGACTGTCGTATACAGTTCCGCGGTGTAATGTCGTTTGTAGGCCCCGTCCTCATTGTCGTATACAGGTCCCCGGTGTGATGTCGTTTGTAAATCCAGTCCTGACTGTCGTATACAGTTCCCCGGTGTTATGTCGATTGTAGGTCCCGTCCTGATTGTCGTATACAGGTCCCATGTGTGATGTCGTTTGTAGGTCCCGTCCTGACTGTCGTATAGGCATAGTGCCACCATTGCAAAAAGGAAGTGCTTCCGTGGGGTAGTCGCATAATGGCGGTTATAAATAATCCTCAATTCTTCTTCTTTAAAAATGCATTTTCCTTATTTTAATGCTCATTTTTTTATTTGAATGGCATTATTGATGTATTTTGAACATTTTGATAGCATTGTCATGTTTGAATTGTGAATTTAGAAAAAAAAATGATGCTTGGAAATTCGGGTATGAATTCATGATTTCGGAAGTCTACTTTCACTTTGTCACCAGTGTACACACTGAGCAGAAAAAAAATCTCTTATATGACACATGACCCCTACTTTTCTCATCATATTTTGATAGTGCAGAGGTTGACAAACAGTAAAATGTAGGTTTCACTTTTTTCATTTGGGACCCTCTATGAATGACAAGCCTTCAAACTTTTATTATTTACTATAGAATAAAGAACACAAATCAATGGTAGGGTTACACCTATACAATTCCCCGGTGTGATGTTGTCTGTAGGTCCCGTCCTGACTGTCGTATACAGGTCCCCGGTGTGATGTCTTTGCAGGTCCAGTCCTGACTGTCGTATAAATATCTCCTGTTTGATGTCGTTTGTAGGTCCTGCTCTTACTGTCATATACAGGTCCCTGGTGTTATGTCAGTTATTGTTCCACTGTCTGACTGTCGTATAAAGATACCCGGTAGTATGGTATTTGTTGGTCACCGGCCTGATTTAAGTATACAGGTACTCGGTGTTATGTCGTTTGTATGTCCCGTCCTGATTGCCGTATACAGGTCCCCGGTATTATATCGTTTGTATATCACGTTCTGACTGTCGTATCTAGTTCCCCGGTGTTATGTCGTTTATAGGTGCCGTTCTCACTGCCGCATACAGGTCCCTGGTGTTATGTCGTTTGTAGGTCCCGTCCTGACTGTCGTATACAGTTCCCCGGTGTGATATCGTTTGTAGGTCCTGTCCCGACTGTCGTATACAGATCCCCGATGTGAAGTCGTTATTGTTCCCCTGCATGATTGTCGTATACAGTTCTCTGGTGTAATGTCGTTTGTAGGTCCCATTCTGACTGTCGTAATCAGGTCTCCGATGTGATGTCATTTATTGTTCCACTGTCTGACTGTCGTATACATGTACCCGGTGTGATGTTGTTTGTGGATCAACGGCCATTTTGTCGTATACAGGTCGCCATGTGAAGTTGTTTTTAAGTCCAGTCTTAACTATCGTATACATGTCGTAATAAATTATCATATCCAATCAGTTGTAGTCTATTCACGTCGTAATGAATAATCATATCCCATCTGGTGTAGTTTGTTCACGTCGTAATAAATGGTCATATCCTTATTGGTGTTGTTTGTTAATGTCGTAATAAATGATCATTACCCGTCTGGTGTACTTTGTTCACGTCGTAATAAATGGTCATATCCCATCTGGTGTAGTCTATTCACGTCGTAATAAATGAACATATCCCGTTTGGTATAGTATGTTCCCATCTGTTGTAGGTTTTTCACGTCGTAATAAATTATCATATCCCATCTGTTGTATGAAGTATATTCACGTTGTAATAAATGGTCATATCCATTCTCTTGTTGTATGTTAACGTCGCAATAAATGGTCACATCCAATCTCTTGTCTGTTTACCTCGTAATAAATGGTCATATCCAATCTCTTGTTGTCTGTTTACGTCGTAATAAATGTGCTTATCCATTCTCTTGGTGTCTGTTTACGTTGTAATAAATGGTCACATCCATTCTTTTGTTGTATGTTAACGTCGCAATAAATGGTCACATCCAATCTCTTGTCTGTTTACCTCGTAATAAATGGTCATATCCAATCTCTTGTTGTCTGTTTACGTCGTAATAAATGGTCATATCCAATATCTTGTTGTATATTCACGTCGTAATAAATGTGCTTATCCATTCTCTTGGTGTCTGTTTACGTTGTAATAAATGGTCATATCCAATCTTTTGTTGTATGTTCACGTCGTAATAAATGGTCATATACATTCTCTTGTTGTCTGTTTACGTCGTAATAAATGGTCATATCCAATCTCTTGTTGTCTGTTCACGTCGTAATTAATGTTCATATACTATCTAGTATGGTGTGTTCAAGTCGTAATAAAAGAACATACCTCACCTGTTGTTGTCTGTTCACGTCGTAATAAACGATCATATCCCATGTGTTGTTGTCTGTTCACGTCGTAATAAACGATCATATCCTATGTGTTGTAGTTTGTCGACGTCGTAATAATGTTATTTACCCCATCTGCTAGAGTCTGTTTACGTCGTCATAAATGATCATATCCCATCTGTTGTTGTCTGTTCACGTCGTAATAAACAATCATATCCCATGTGTTGTAGTCTGTCCACGTCGTAATAATGATAATATCCCATCTGCTATAGTCTGTTTACATCGTAATAAATGGTCATATCCCATCTGTTGTAATCTGTTCACGTCGTAATAAATGATCACATATCATCTGTTGTAGTTTCTTCACGTCGTAATGAATTATCATATCCCAACTGTTGTAGTCTGATCACGTCGTAATGAATTATCATATCCCAACTGTTGTAGTCTGATCACGTCGTAATGAATTTTCATATCCCAACTGTTTTAGTCTGATCACGTCGTAATGAATTATCATATCCCAACTGCTTAGTCTGATCATGTCGTAATAAATGAACATATTCCATCTGTTGTAGTCTGTTCACGTCGTAATAGATGATCACATCGCATCTGTTGTAGTATATTCATGTCGTAACAAATGATTACATCCCATCTGTTGTATGTAGTATTTCTCGTCGTAAAAAATTATCATACCACATCTGTTATATGTGGTTTGTTCACGTCATTATGAATGATCACATCGCATCTGTTATATGTACTATGTTCACATCAGAATAAATTATCCTATTCAATCTATTATAGTCTGTTCACGTCGTAATAAATGATCATATCCCACCAGTTGTTGTCTGTTCACGTCGTAATAAATGATCATATGCAATCTGTTGTAGTGTCCTCACGTCGTAATAAATGATCATATCCCATCTGTTGTAGTCTCCTCACGTCGTAATAAATGATCATATACCATCTGTTGTAGTCTGATCACGTCGTAATAAATGAACATATTCCAACTGTAGTAGTCTGATCACGCCGTAATAAATGAACATATTCCAACTGTTGTATGTAGTATGTTCACGACGTAAAAATGATCATATCCAATCTTTTGTAGTTTATTTGCGTCCGTAATAAATGATCATATACCATCTATTATAGTCTGTTTACGTAGTTATAAATGATCATATCCAATCTGCTGAAGTCTTTTAACGACCCAAATTAATGATCATATTCCATCAGTTGTAGTCTGTTCACGTCGTAATGAATGAGCATATACCATCTGGTGTAGTGCGTTCACGTCATAATAAATGATCATATCCCTTTTTTGTATGTAGTATTTTCACGTCGAAATAATTGATCATATCTCATCCCTTGTATGTAGTATTTTCACGTCGTAATAAATGATCATATCCCATCTGTTATATGTAGTATGTTCACGTCGTAATAAATGATCATATCCCATCTGTTATATGTAGTATGTTTACGTCGTAATTAATGATCATATTCCATCTGTTATAGTATATTCGCGTCGTAATAAATGATCATATCCCATCTGTTATATATAGTATGTTGACGTCGTAATAAATGATCATATTCCATCTGTTATAGTATATTCGCGTCGTAAGAAATGATCATATACCATATGTTAGTGTCCATTCACGTCGTAATAAATGATCATATCCAATCTGTTGTTGTCTGTTCATGTAATAAATGATCATATCCAATCTGTTGTTGTCTGTTCATGTCGTAATAAATGATCATATCTAATCTGTTGTTGTCTGTTCATGTCGTAATAAATGATCATATCCAATCTGTTGTTGTCTGTTCATGTAATAAATGATCATATCCAATCTGTTGTTGTCTGTTCATGTAATAAATGATCATATCCAATCTGTTGTTGTCTGTTCATGTCGTAATAAATGATCATATCCAATCTGTTGTTGTCTGTTCATGTAATAAATGATCATATCCAATCTGTTGTTGTCTGTTCATGTCGTAATAAATGATCATATCTAATCTGTTGTTGTCTGTTCATGTCGTAATAAATGATCATATCCAATCTGTTTGTTGTCTATTCATGTCGTAATAAATGATCATATCCAATCTGTTGTCGGTTTATGTCGTTATAAATAATCATATCCCATCTTTTTTAGTATGTTCACGTCGTAATAAATTATCCTATCACATCTATTGTATTCAGTTTTCGACGTAATAAATCATCATATCTGATCAGTTGTAATCTCTTTACGTCGTCATAAAATATAATATCCAATCGGTCTTAGTATGTTCACTTCGAAATAAACGATTAAATTATTATCGATGTTGTCCGATTCAAGTCGTACTTATTGATCATATTCCATCTGTTGTAGTCTGTTCACGTCGTAATGAATGGTCACATGCCATATGTTGTAGTCTGTTCACGTCATAATAATTGATCATATTCCATCTGTTGTAGTCTGTTCACGTCGTAATGAATGCTCATATTTCATCTGTTGTAGTCTGTTCACGTCGTAATGAATGATCATATTCCATCTGTTGCAGTCTGTTCACGTCGTAATAAATGATCATATCCAATTTGTTGTAGTCTGTTCACGTCGTAATAAATAATCATATACAATCTGTTGTAGTCTGTTCAAGACGTAATAAATAATCATATACAATCTGTTGTAGTCTGTTCACGACGTAATAAATAATCATATACAATCTGTTGCAGTCTTTTCACGTCGTAATAAATGTTCATATCCAATATGTTGTCTGTTCACGTCGTAATAAATAATCATATACAATCTGTTGTAGTCATTTCACGTCATAATAAATGATCATATCCAATCTGTTGTTGTCTGTTCACGTCATAATAAATGGTCATATCCCATCTGTTGTAGTCTGTTCACGTCATAATAAATGGTCATATCCCATCTCTTGTTGTCTGTTCACGTCATAATAAATGGTCATATCCCATCTCTTGTTGTCTGTTCAAGTCGTAATAAATGGTTAGATCCCATCTCTTGTTTTCTGTTCACGTCGTAATAAATGGTTAGATCCCATCTCTTGTTGTCTGTTCACGTCGTAATAAATGGTTATATCCCATCTGTTGAAGTCTGTTCACGTCATAATAAATGGTCATATCCTATCTCTTGTTGTCTGTTCACGTCATAATAAATGGTCATATCCCATCTCTTGTTGTCTGTTCACGTCATAATAAATGGTCATATCCCATCTGTTGTAGTCTGTTCACGTAATAATAAATGGTCATATCCCATTTGTTGTTGTCTGTTCATGTCGTAATAAATGGTTATATCCCATCCCTTGTAGTCTGTTCACATCATAATAGATGGTTATATCTCATTTCTTGTTGTCTTTTCACGTCGTAATTAATGGTCATATCCAATCTAGTGTAGTCTATTTACTTCGTAATAAATGGTCATATCCAATCTCTTGTAGTCTGTTCACGTCGTAATAAATGATCATATCCGATCTGCTATAGTCTGATTACGTCGTAATAAATGAACATACCCAATGTGTTGTAGTCTATTCACGTCGTAATAAATGGTCATATCCAATCTCTTGTAGTCTGTTCACATCATAATAAATTGTTATATACCATCTCTTGTAGTCTGTTTATTTCGTAATAAATTACCATATACCTTATGGTGTAGTGTGTTTACGTCGTAATAAATGATATAATAACATATGTTGTAGTCTGTTCACGTCGAAATAAATGACATAATAACATATGTTATAGTCTGTTCACGTCGTAATAAATGATCATATCAAATCTGCTATAATCTGATTACGTCGTAATAAACGATCATATCCAATGTGTTGTAGTCTGTTCACGTCGTAATAAATGTTCATATCCCATCTGCTATAGTCTGATTAAGTCGTAATGAATGATCATATCCCATCAGTTGTTGTCTGTTCACGTCGTAACAAATGATCTAATTACAGATGTTGTAGTCTGTTCACGTCGTAATAAATGATCATATACCATCTGTTATAGTTTGTTCACTTCATAATAAATAATCATAATCCATCTGTTGTAATCTATTAATGTCGTAATAAATGATCATATCTCAAATGTTGTAGTCTGTTCACGTCGTAATAAATGATCATACACCTTCTGTTGTTGTCTGTTCACATCGTAATAAATTATCATATCCCATCTATCGTAGTCTGTTTACATCGAAATAATTGATCATATCCCAACATGTTGTAGTCTATTTATGTCGTAACAAATGATCATACCCCATCTGTTGTTGTCTGTTCTCGTCGTAAAAAATTATCATATCCCATCTGTTGTAGTCTGATCACGTCGTCATCAATTATCATAACTCATCTGTTGTAGTCTATTCACGTCGTAGTCAAATATAATATCCCATCTGTCGTAGTCTGTTCACGTCGTGATAAATAATCATATCCCATATGTAGTAGTCAATTATCATATCTCATCTTTTGTAGTCTCGTCACGTCGTAATAAATGATCATATTCCATCTGTTGTAGTCCCTTCACGTCGTAATAAATGATCGTATCCCATCTGTTGTAGTCTCGTCACGTCGTAATAAATGGTCGTATCCCATCTATTGTAGGATGTTCGCGTCGTAATAAATGATCATATCCCATCTGTCATAATCTGTTCACGTCGTAATATACACGTGGTCATATTTTATCTTGTGTAGTCTCGTCACGTCGTGATAAATGATATCTCATATTTTCACGTCGTAATATACCATGGTCATATTTTATCTTGTGTAGTCTCGTCACGTCGTGATAAATGATATCCCATATGTTGTTGTCTGTTCACGTCGTAATAAACGACCACATCCCATGTGTTTAAGTCTGTTCACGTCGTAATAAATGATCATATCCCAGCAGTTGTATTGTCTTCACGTCGTAATTAATGATCATATCCCATTTGTTGTAATCTTTTCACGTCGTAATAAATGATGATATGCCATCTTTTGCAGTTTGTCCACGTCGTAATAAATGATCATATCCCATCAGTTTTTGTCTATTCACGTCGAAATAAATGATCATATCCCAGATGTTGTAGTCTCCTCACGTCGTAATAAATGATCATATCCCATCTGTTGTAGTCTGTTCACGTCGTAATATATGATCATATGCCATCTGTTGCTGTATGTTCACGTCGTAATAAATGATCATACCCCATCTGATTTTGTCTGTTCACGTCATAAAAAAATGATCATATCCCATCTGTTGTAGTCTTTTCACATCGTAAGCAATGATCCTATCCCATCTATTGTAGTCTGTTCACGTCGTAATATATGATCATATGCCATCTGTTGCTGTATGTTCACGTCGTAATAAATGATCATACCCCATCTGATTTTGTCTGTTCACGTCATAAAAAAATGATCATATCCCATCTGTTGTAGTCTTTTCACATCGTAAGCAATGATCCTATCCCATCTATTGTAGTCTGTTCACGTCGTCATCAATGATCATATCTCATCTGTTGTAGTCTATTCATGTCGTAATCAAATATAATATACAATCTGTCGTAGTCTGTTCACGTCGTTATAAATGATCATATCTCATCTGCATTAGTCAAAAATCATATCCCATCTTCTGTAGTTTCGTCACGTCCTAATAAATGATCATATCCCATCTGTCGTAGTCTCTTCACGTCGTAATAATTGGTCATATTCTATCTGGTGTAATCCCGTCACGTCGTGATAAATTATATCCCATATGTTGTTGTCTGTTCAGGTCGTAATAAATAATCATATCCCATCTGGTGTT